>VXBQ01009109.1:249956-279427 GCA_013400175.1 Phainopepla nitens | reverse complement strand
GGGCGAGAGCATCCGCCGCCTGACGGCCCCCGCGGTGAGTGCCCCCAGCCCGGCCCCCGCCCGCGCCCGGCGCAGCCCCGCGGCTGCCCCGGGGTCGCGTCCCTGTCGGGAAAGAGGCGGCGGTGCCCGCGCCCCTCTCCGGGTGACCGCGGCGTCGCTGGAGCCCGCTCCCTCTCCGTGCCCGCTCCGGCTGCCAGGCTCGCAAACCTGCTGGAGTACAGCTCCCGGCAGCCCGGTGTGGAAACCGGGTCGAGAGTCACGCTTAGGCGCAGCTGCTGCTTTGGCTGGGTTTATCATTTCTGCTGAATCCCTTTCTGAATGAAAACAAAGTCATAAAGTGCTTATCGCTGTTCAAAGCAACGGGTTTTTTTTTTTGTTTGTTTGTTTGTTTGGGTTTTTCTTAATATATAAAAAGTTACATCTCTATGATGCATGGCGTGCACATTGTTCCTGAACAATGAGGGGATGTGAACTTCTTGCATTCGTAGGGCTTCTCTCTACTAAATAGGGTAAAAAAAAAGTTCCAGCTCTGCATTCAGAAATATTTCAGCAACAGATTTCCCTCTGCCTCCTGGATGCGCAGACATTCCTGGCAGATCAGTTTCTTGAAAGCAGACTTTGAAATGCACGACTTAATGATTGTCCGGATGGCTGCTCCTGGAGTTGAGAGTCAGGGACCCATTGTCTGTATGCTATTAACATCAGGAGTGAATTCAGGTAGAGCCCATAACATGTGCTGGTATAATTTTGTAAGACTGAAATCAGTGTCTCAGGAGTTCTCCTAGATTAGTGTTAAAAAATAAGGTTTTTCTCCAGCCTTTTTATTATGATTGTGCTATGCTCCTGTACATACATCTGTGATCATTGCTAAAATTTCCTCCTGAAGTTTCAGCTGCAACTGAATGTTTGTTTGGTCTCTGAGATAGTTTAATATATTAAAGCATAAAACATTAATGGCAACAAGTAGTCTTAATCTGCAGGACAACTGTGTCTGCTATAGTGGCATCAGATCATCTTTTTTCATATTATTAGGCAGCTCTTGAAATTCCTTATGAGTCTCATCACCATCAACTCTCAGTTTGCATTGGTTTTAATATACCCTTTTTTGTTTGGAGTTTAAATGCTAGAGTAGACAAGCTGTTTAATGGGAGAAGTTTTAGTGCATTAAATAATCATCCAGTTGCAGTTGAGATTTTTTTCCCTCTCCACTGGGAATCTGGTCTTGTAAAGCTGATATTAATAGATGATATTTCAGGTGACCTGTCTTGTTTTAGTATATTAAAAAAAAAAAGAGAAGCTGTTTAATTTGATATTAATGCAATGGTATAATTAGAGCATATGTTACCCCAAATATTTGAAGTATTCAGAAGTAGTTCAGTGCAGTATTTTGAGATAACCTTAGTATTTGTGTTTTCTAAGCTTTGACTGTTACCTCCTGTATTATGTTGCTATAAAAGACAATTGCAGTTTTACAGATAAGCTATTGAATTTGTTTTCAAAATAAACACATTCCTTGAATTAAGACATGAATAAAACTCTGATAGATCCAAGTCCTCTTTCTTCCCTGCTTGCAGAGAAATTTTGTTTAAGAATGCAAAAATTTCATCTAACTTGGTTTTGATGTCCCAAACAACAGCTTTCATGGTTTCCCTGGGAGGTAATTATAGCAACCCTTGTTGCCAAAAAAATACGTTGTTTTAAAATTTAATGTGATACACATTACTTAAAATTTCTCTTTTTATCTCGGTATTGTAACTACAGCCTCATTCCCATCTTACACACATTGGCATAAATTAATGTCATTAAGTCAAAGAAGTCTTGTTGTCCTAGTCTTGGTTTAAGAAAATAACCAGGTCCCCTGCCTTTTCATTTTTCACTGAGAGAAACCACTGCTGAGATGCTTTGTTATTTTTGTGCTTTCTTACTGAGTTCTGTGATACTGAATATATGCCTTCATGCAACAAGTCAAGTTGCCATATGTCTAACACTTTGGATCTGATTATTTTTTCACATCTACTGATATAAATCAGGAATAACTTTAATTAGAAGTAAAAGACCACTTTGCCTATAAAATTGATTTAATAGGACTCATTTATGTTGTTTGTTAAATTAGAAGGCAAGTCTGAAGGGAGCACTGACAGATGTTCTTTCTAAACAAAAAGCTCTAATACTTTTTTTATAGATGTAGATTGATCTTCATTCCATAATACTATAGCTAGGGGTCTCTGTTAAGTGTATGAACATATTTATGTACATACAGATGTATGTACTATATATCTAGCCTGCAAGGTTTACTGTTGTCTCTTCAAACATGAATGCAGCAGTTATTTGTCCTTATCCCAACTTTCAAAGTTGAAGGATGCTGCAGGTTCCTGATGTTTATACTTAGCTGTTGTTTTTTGTGCTTTCCTTCAGCAATGACTAGGGTTGAAGTACTCAGTAAAACACTGTTTTGTATTTTCACTGAAGAAAAATTCTGTGTGTGTATTTAATGCTATTGTACCATGCAGAGAGTTCTCAGTGGTAGCAGGAGCTTCTGAGAGCTGCTCTGGGCATGTGGAGAGCCTTGAACAGAGCAGGAAAGAGCATTCAAGGGGCAAAAGAGCATTTGGACACCCAAGAGGGGTGTCTGTAGGGCAGAGCAGCAAGAAGCTGTGCCGACTGGCTGCGTCTTAGGAGTGGTAGTGCAAAAATGTGTATGAAATGTATCTCCAGTGCAATTCGTTCATGAGTTAGTACAGCTGTGCTGCCAATTGTACAAGATTCCGTAGAATGAAACGCAGCAATGAAGTATTCGAGATACATTACACTAAAATATAGTGAAAATAAGTTACTGCATTTTTTATCACTTGTAATCTCGGTGTCAATTTTAGCTATGACTTTGCACAAACATTACTTTTTGTGGAACTGTGGGAAAATATCAAAAAGTGAACCTTGCTGTGTTGCAGCATTAGATCTGCCCCATTCTCCTTGCTCCTGTACAACAGCTTCTAGCAGTTTCCGTCAGGCATGATATTCCACCTTTTCTCTTATATTGATTACTGGAGATTTTTTTCCCTGCAGCAGTTATACCAGAGGATGTAGGGACCTGATCCTCAATCAGCACAGGTTCATTTTATGTTCCTGTGGGTTCCTAGGTGTTTCCCGACACACCTGGATGGGTGAAGGATTGATACTGTTCGTCTGGAATGTGCTCACTGCAAACCCTCTCTTTTCTGAGCGCCAGAACTGGAAGGGTGGTGGGGTCACCTCCCACCAAAACAGCTGTGTATTTTGGGGAAAAGTGCATGGTAATGAGACTGCAATCCACTTCCCACCATTGGCATTTGTGAGCAGGCTGTGCTGGGGAAGCAGGATGCACCGGGCAGGGAGGCAGAGCAGCAACAATTCGAGGAGGGGCAGCTCTTCTGTCACAGCTGCACTCAGCAAACTAACTGTGCATGTACTGAACATCTCATCAAGTTGCTGCCCTGCTGTCTCCCCCAGTCCCAGTTTGCTGTGTGGCCAGGTGCCCTGACATCAGAGGGGTGGAGGCACAGCCCAGCAGCCCGTGGGGTCGGGGAGCTGTGCTCAGCACCTGAGTGAAGATGATGCGTGGTGGGACCAAACTTAGCTGCCCAGTGCAATAAACCCCAGGCTTTGCGCACAGCTCTTGTGGCTCCATCGGCTCATGAGATCCTGGCAGCAGTGCTCCCTGCATATTGCCCCATGACTGTCTCTGTCCTCTCGCAGCCTTTGATCCCTGTGATGTTCCCACAGGGCTGAGTAGTTGTGAAGGCAGCTCCTATCCATTCAAACATGTTCCTAAATCATGTTCCTGACAGAACACAGATGTCCCTCTGTCCTCCTTCATCTGAACCGCTGTCGAATGGTCTTTGGTTATGCGCTCTGATCAGAGAAATCTGGAGCCAGATCCAGCTGCTCTCAAAACAAACAGTTGCCCTTGTCACCAGGCTGGGTTCAGTTTGTTGGAGATAAATAATATAATGTTGGGAATGTAATAGGGACGTTGATTTATGACCTTGTTTTTAAGAAATAACTTGGTAATTATATGCACATCACAAGCAAATTTAATGATACATTCTCCTTTTGATTCCAGCTTTGTTATTGTGTTCCATTTTAAAGGATGAATTTTACACCCACAAAGACATAAATTTTGATTAATTATAAGTAGAGAACATGATGCTATATGCTACTCATTATCAAAATAATATTTTCTACCCTTAAGAGCTCTGCTGTAGCGGAATGGTATCCTGGCCCTACTTGACATAGCTTGATTCTTTAAAAGTGCAGTTTAGTATGTTACTGAGTTCTACTTCCTTGCAGCAATTTTCACATTTGCTCCAGTTCTATCTTGACTTGTATCCAATACCAGGCTGAAAATAGAATCTAAATCAGAAAAACATAATTTGTCACTGATTTGAAAAGTCAAATACTCTACTGCCATCTAAGAGGCATAGGCTATCCCTAAAGGAGCTGAGAGTGATTGAGGATGCATTCAGAGGAGTCTCTGTACCCCTAAGTGCTGCACTGATCTTTCTGAAACACAAATTACAGCATAACACGGCATTAAACTGACTAACACTTTCATTTGATTTTATTTTCTGAAAGGCCAATGTAACGCATCGCTTAGAAAACTGTTCAGTGAAAATACTTCTGTTATACTTTTCTGTTCATTTAGAATTACTTACGCTATTCTTTAAAGGCCCAGTTCAAAACACATTAAAGTAAGAACACTTTTTTCCTGTAGTATTTAGGAAGCTGCTACTGGATGCCGCCAAATAGTTTGAATTTAAGAACTGTCTTTTTGAATACAGCCCTTTCCCTGCCAGTGGAAGGAAAGTGAACATAAAGGCAGTCATTTATGTTCGTGTGTAGGCTATGACTTATGTCACAGAACTACTGTAACTTCAAATTGCTTAATTGCAAGTGAGTCCTCCAGTGAGCGGAGGTGGGGTTTTGGCAGAGAAGCTGCAGTGTAGCAGCTTATATCAAACGTGGATCCATCATAAACCTCTACCACTTAGTGTCCATGAAAACTGTTCCTTTTACTAGCTTTTTACTTCTACTCCCTTAACCAGTTGCTGCCAATAGCAGGAGAGGTAGCAAATTGATTTTTGCATTAGATTTTGGAAAAAGTTTGCACAAGTATTCTGAGCTCCTAATGACTACATCATGTGTAGATAAGCTCTGCTGTTGTAGAAATGACTTCTGCCTCTCTTTCTGAATGAAATGGGGTAATGTCAAATGATACCCGTATCAGTGCAATGATGAGCTTACTCTCTTAATAGCCCAGGCTGAATGAGCTTCACATGAGTAACATCCTTCTCTAGAATGTGGGTGTGAAGCATGGAAATGGTGAAGAGAGGCACATTCTGTGAGAAACTTCTAATTTCTAATTTCAGCAGGCAAACAGAATGATTTTTATTTGAAAGTATAATAAAACCAGACTTTTGCCGAGGATCTTTCAACTCAACCTAGACAAAAGTCATTTATACAGAAGGTCACACAAGCAGTCTGTAGTCAATCAATCTGTTGTTTCATAGACTGAAATAGAGCTGTGATGTCTTAAACAGGAACATTCAGGGAAATGTCATCAATATGAGCGTCACAGTGGGTTTTAGTTGTTTATCTTGTTCAATAGTTTAACATCTGATGCAAAGAAAATTCAGCTTCGGCAAATAAAATACTAACAAAATTATCTACACCCAAGGGCCTGCAGCATTGTATTGACCTTGATGGAATTTTATTGAGTGTGAGTTTAAGTGTTTGACGTTTAATGCTTAGACCAATCATAGTAATGTTGGCTTTCTTAATGTTTGTGCAGTTCCAGGCTGAATCTTAACTTCCCTACAGTGCTTGGAGAAAACGTGTCTGGGAAACATTTGTATGTTGCAGACATGTTTGCTGCCTGGAAGCAGTGAGCATATCCCTGCTGGGGAATAGGCTTGCCCACAGGCAGATCTGACACACTGGCTGACAGAGCAGAGTGTGGCAGCACCAGTGGTAATCCCACAAATTTGATCTTAATTGCTTTGCACTTCTCTGCCTCTCCCGTGGCCAGAATGTGCAGGTGCAAATAGAGAAAGGCGTAAGGAAGACAAGAATGATCATTAATATATGAGGGAATGTCATGATCATTAATATAAGCCCCTGTGAAAGCAGTGAGCCCTCATGGCTGCACCAAAATGAGCATGAATGTCCTTCATTTGAAACCGTTTGAGCAGAGCCAGTTACCAGCTCACAGCAGTTGGTAGTAGTCTGATAAAATGATAATGTTAATACAGAGGAAAGCCTTCTCTTGCCTTCTGCCTCTTGTGCTAATGTTAAAGGCTGCTATGAAGTCCTTTGAGTAAAAGAAATTATTCTGTCCTGTATCCAGATTCTTTCTACGTTGTCTGTTTGCCAACTCTCAAACTAGGTTTAAGAATGAAGATGAAAAACATCTGTGGTTTGTCCATAGGTTTCAAAGGGATAAATACCTGTGCAGAGCTGCATATGAAATGAGGTCCAGTTACACTGGGGAAATTGGTTCTTCTTCTATCTCAGCAGAAAAAAATCCTTGAAAAGGACTGGCATATAAAGCTTTTCATTTCTTATCAGTCTGCTGGTGTAGCACTGATGATTTTATGTAGTAGATATCAGTTGCGTTAAAAGATGAATAGGTAGCATTAGCAACAGATCATCTATTATATTCTTACCTACTGAACACGTTCTCTTTGCAGCACAGAGTAGTTCTTCTGTCCATTCCAGACCAGGCTGAAATTCAGAGATTAACAAAGTGATCACAGCTGGTGTTATAAGGGATAGCACCCTGAGATATTTATCCTTCACTGTCAAGGAGTTAGGCTCGATGATCTAATAGGCAATTTCCATCTGTAATGTCTGTGATTCTTCTAGCTGAAAGGCAGCTGGGGATGCAGAACTTATAATTTCTAATCATTATTTAGCTCTGCTTTATTTCTTCACAGTGTTCGCATTGTTGCCATGAAATAGTATTGGGTAAAATTCTTAATGTCAATGTTATTTATTAAATTAAGGCAATTCTCTGACGGGCACAAGTATTTCTCTGTGAAGAGGGCCCAGTTTGTATGAAGGGAGGAGCAGAATGGTCTCAGGTTTATCTGCCAGTTGCGCTCAGCTCGGGCGCTGCACCCTCGCACGGTCCCGTCTGGATCATTGCAGACAGCTTGTTTTGCCTCCAGCTGTCAGTCACCCTGCCCTGGATCCCCAGATAGTCCACTCCTGGGGATTATGCATCTTCCTCTCTTGATACCAAATCTGCTGCTAGTCATGGAGGTCTGCAAGCAGGGGGTGCTTTTATCTAAAGTACAAACATCTGGAATTGAGAAGCTGGTCTTCATGAAGAAAATGTATTTTTAGCTCAAATAGAAGCAGTTAAAAAATGAGTGCACCTTAAAATGTTCAGAATCTAGAGAGCAAACCTATATTTTTTTTTCCTGATTATATTATCAAAAACATTATTAAACTCTAAAGATTATTTGTTTTTCAAAAATTTCAGATGGTTGCTTATGTTGTGACTGTTTTTCTATTTCTGATTTCTGTCCCCTTTCATTCCATTCTTCAGCTATTGGGAATGGGACGGGGGGGATGCTGACTGTGCAGGACCTGCTAGAGAGTCTTCCTCTTTTCTGCATCATCAGAACATTGCTGGATGCCAAAGGAGCCTTCCTTTTCTTTTTCAGTTCTGCTTTTCCCTACCCGCAGTGATTTCATTGCTTATCTCTCCACTCCTGGCACTTGGGAGTGTTGATAAATGTTTGTCTTCAGCTGGAGCCTTGATTCTTTGTTTACAACCTCTTTAATTCAATATTTTGCTGACCAGAAGGACAGGGAGGGAATATTTTTTTACTGCTTACATGATCATGGGGTAAATATTAAAAATACCCAGACTGAAAGTGACTGTTTTGCCATTTATCTTCTTTCGGATGGGCCAGATGCACACCTGCTTGTGTGTGCTTAGAGATCTGCAATCACTTAAGCACAAAGACTTGACTAAAATTGGTTTTGAAATATGAAAAAGGAATTGTCTTTTGTTAAGGAATGATCACCAGCAGTGAATATGGCAATTAAAATCATACACATCTGCTGAGTTTGTGACTGAACACTTGAAATTGGAAGCATTTAAAACTTCCAGTGTCACAGTGCTGATTTGGCTGAGGTCCGCAGGCTCTCCTGCGCGCAGGGGTGTGGATTCCTCTGGGAAGGACTTCGCAGCTCCCCAGGGCACAACAGTGTGGGGGACCCCCCTGACCCCATGGACATCCTTGAAGAAATTCTGATAGAAGCAAAGGGGCTTCTAGCAGAGCCTGTTATGCTCTTTACTGCTTCAACTTCCACATTTAAAATTTTCAGCACTCAAGTTATTAACAGCATGACTGCTGAAACCCTTCTGAAGCTCAGCTAGGAGCCACTTAGCTTTTCCAAAGAAAAATCCTTGAAACTTTGCTAGGGTTAAGGAGGAACTGTCTGTGTACCTGGCTCTTCTCTTGGCAGCGTTCTATACAGCCCCCTTCTTCGCTGATTCCACTAGGTATCTTAGGATGCAAAAGGAATGGCGTGGAGAATTTGAAACTGCATTTATGTAAATTTAGACTGAGTCATCTGAGATACTGTGTGCAGTTCTGTCACCTCAGTGTGGGGTTTGTCTGTCCTTACTTAAACATTTTAAGATGTCAAAGTCTATAGCAATCAATCAATGTCTCTTCTAGACAAAAGAAAGAAATGGTATTTATAAAGACTGAGTCCTCAGGCACGTATTAGATACCAACCAGAGGATGAAATGAATCACTGTGGGTGCCTGCAGTTGGGCAGATGAGCCCTAACGTTTATTTCCAAAGGTGTTGCAGTCAAATGAAAGACATTTCAGAGGCAACAGAAAATGGCTAGAGAATAGGCTAAAATCTCTGTCCTCTGAGAAGTTTGGAAAGTTTATGTTTGATTGCCTTAAGAAAGACATTTGTAAGAGGGAGTGCGGTTAAAGTGGAAGTTCTTTCCTCTTTACCTTGAAAACTGAGGCATTGAAGCTGCAAGAAGAGAAAACTGAACTCAGAAAAAGAAAAAAACCCCACAATTTAAACTAGAATTCTTTTTTCAAAAGAAGATGTCTGAGTTTAAAAACCAGGGATATTTCGAGTCCATTTAGACAAATACCTTCATAAAGATTTTCTCCAGTTAGTCATAAAAGAAGTTTTGAGGAACTATTACTCCTCTATCTTCAGGACTTGAACCAGTTTTGCACTCCTGGAGAGCAGGATGAGATCCAGCAGGAAGGGCACATTCTTCTGGGAGTGCATCTTGTGAGCAGTGGTGGCAGGCAGAGCGACCGTGGCTCTCGTGGCAGGGCTGCCACCGCCGGGATTGCTGCCTGGTGGTGCCCAAGCTGGGTGCTCAGGTCAGACAGCAATGAGGTGCCAGGGGGAAGAGCTGTCGTAGATAGTGAGCAGGCTGTACACATCAGGGAGGATGGACAGGTCTTTCCAGAGGCCCTGCAGAGCCAAGAACCTGAGCTCCATGTCAAAAGGAAGGAGAGAAAAATAGAGCTTTGAGAATGGAAACTTTCAAGAGGGAGAAGGCTGGAGCTTGGTTACTGCTGACAGCACAACTAAGGCCCCTGTTCCACCTGTGGTTCATCAGGTGCAGAGAAGGTAAAATGCCCTTTGAAAAGGTGGGAGAGATGACCTCCCTCCGTTCAGATGGGGCAGCAGATCCAGCAGAGCCTCAACCCTTAGAAGCTTCCAGAAGAGGAGGGTGGTAGGTATCAAAAGCTCTCTGCTGAGGAGAAAGAAGCCCTCATGTACCAGCCTGCCATGCTGTCACAGGAGGTTTGCTGCTTGCCAAGAGCTAGCTCATAAGTGTTGCAAAGAGGCTGCCTAAGCTTGTTTGTCTTCTGGATCATGACCACTGCTGCTCATCCGTGTGGGCTCCAGTGATGCAGCCGGGGGAGACCTTGGGTGTGTCAGGAGTGACGGCTCCTGTACCTGGCTCTGAGCATACACGGCTCTGAGTGCAAGGTGCAGGTGCCCAGCTGGGCTCTCCTCAATCCTGCTGCTGGAGGGAGGAAGGCTCTGGTTGGTGCAGGCACAAAGAATAGGCAGTCTGTGGCTGTGCTGGTGGTGTTGCTGGCAGGGCTGTGATCTCCATGGACAGGGGGAAAGCTCTGAGGAGCAAGGACTGCTGAGCAAGAATCTGCGCAAGAATCTGAGCTGAGGTCCTCTCTAACTGGCTGCACAACCTTGTGAAGGGGGCTTTAAATGATGCTTATTGGGAAAGTGGGTTCATTCTCTGAAGCAAAGGGTGAACAGAAAGATGCAGTCTACAGCTAAACTGAGCAGAGTTTGTAGGAAAGATGGAGCCAGGCTTTCCATGGGGAGCGGAAGAAGGATGAGAGGCAAAAAAGCTGAAAGATGGGAGTTTAAAATCAGAATTATGGAAAGAAATGAGATGTCGTGAGAGTGTTAAGATGCTGGCAGAGGTTTCCCAGAGAGATTGTGGGATTGTCATCCTTGGAGACACTCACAACTTGTCTGAAGAATGATCTGAGCAAGCAGTTTTAACTCAAATTACCTTGAGTAGGATGTTGGTCTAGAAGACTTCCAGAGGTTCTTTCAAACCTATATGATTCATTGATTCAGTCACTTTTTACAAATTATTCTGACACATTAGGGTTAGCCATGGCCTGATGTCTGAATTCAGAGTTATTTTAGGGAAGTCCTCTATTCTCTGCCATGCAAGAGATCAGTCTGAGTATCTCCAGTCTTCCCTTATACCTTATATATCATTGTTCCACATGGAGCTTGGATGTGATCTTGTATGGCAATCTTTGGATTAATTTACAGTTAAGAGTAACAGTGATTTGTTTTACTTTGATTTGTCCATGGGCGCATGAACTGACATGACTTCCTCATGTGATACATACAAATATTAGTCAATCATCATAATCAAAAGGAATTATTGACACCTAATTGTTTAGGTAATAGTTACTGGCTTATATTTACATTAAGTCCTTTAATTTTAAGTAGCCATGAAGCTTTACAATCTCTTCAGCAAATAAGTGGCACTGAGCACCTAAATGGCATTACAGTGGAGGAGGTGTATGGTTAAAGTCTGTCTTTTACCTCCTTGAGTGGAAGAACTCTGCTGCTGGGAGAGGTCATGTGTGCCATGCTGCTAGGAGAAGGTTTGGCTGTTTTGCCTCCATCCAGTCTTGTTACTGGATACAGACAAGAGGTAGAAATGTTTCCTGCTCATCCTCTGTCTCATGGGCAATGCATTATCAGTACTGGAAGAAGCAGTGCACCAAACTGCTCTTGTGGGCAGCTGTAAACAGGTGTCATCTCTTCTCACTGTTTTGTTTAAGACATGGCCCTGGTTACAGAAATACATTTATAGCAAAATGACATTCACTAGTGATTAAATACAGCAAACTGAGAAGGTGAACATAGTGACTCTTCAACGATGCACAGCAATGTGCTGTAATAATTCTTGTCAGAGATGAAGAAAGATTCTGTGACTTCTTGGATCAGTTTTCATTTTGACTCTGAGCACATTATATCAAGCTCTCTTTATGACCTGTGTTTTAATAGTAAATCCTATTTTTGTCTGTACTTAATTTCTAAGATTTGATAGAAGTTGCCAGTGAAAAGTGTGTGTGAGTTCATAGGGTTGTTTAGAGTTGTCTGACAACAGCTAGGCTACTGATTTAGCTTTCAGGAGAAAGAGTTAAAATGGCTTTTTTTTTTTTTTTTTAACGATTCAGCACTGCAGGAGAAGGGATGTTTACCAATGAAATAAGTTCAGGACTAGGAGATTGCTTGTGTTGTCAAATCTTGGGGTAGTCAAAATGATTTTTCCCTGATTAAGGAATGCAGTATGGATGCCAGGCATGAAAAAGACAAAGACAATCTGTGGACAATTGCTCAGGTGTTCTAAGGTGCAAAACTTCTTGAGAAGACAAAATGCTGTTTTTCTTCCTCTCTGCAGCGATACCAGGCAATGCTGCATTCCATATGCTTACTGTAAAAGCACTTTGGGACAATCAGAATGGAGATTTAATTTAGCAATCAAACATTTTTATTATTCCCTATTTCATGTCAGAGGAGTTGCAGGTGGAGTACTGATGTACTCCTACTACTGTGTGTACGGAGTGGGGCTGAGGGAAATGATGTGTGGAGATGGGAAATGGCAGCTCTCACTTCTTTGCTTAAAGCTGTTCTGCTTTCCTTTGTTGCTGGTGTGAGAAAATACATCTCTTCTATATGTAAAGAGTGTATTTTTCTGCCTGCTGAGCACAGGAGAGCTTCTGAATCTCTGTGAGAACATGCCATGAAATGTATTTGTAGCCAGTTAGGCCCAAGGACTTCAACACCCGCTGTACCACTGAGAAGGGGATGTTTTTTGATATGTGATGATTTCACTCATATGGTGCTTCCATTGTGTTTTACAAGAGAACATGCAACTTTTTAAAGCCTTTTGGCACAGGTAACAGCTTCTGCAGAGATGTAAAGTGATTATCTGATATAGAGTTGATAAGAAAAACCTTTCAAGGTTTGCATCTGTGTTGAGCTTATTTTTTGTTCATAGGATCATAGAATAGTTTGTGTTGGAAGGGAGCTTTAAAGGTCCAGCCTCCCTGGAATGAGCAGGAATTCAGGTATATCAGGTTGCCCAGAGCCCCATCCAACTTGACATTGCATGTTTCCAGTAATGGGTCACCTACCACTTCTCTGGAAAACCTGCTCCTGTGTTTCACCACTCTTGCTATAAAAATCTCCTTTCTTTTATTTAGTCTGATTCTATCCTCTTCTAGTTTTAAAGTATTACCCTTGTCCTACTGCAGCAGGTCCTGCTAAAAGGCTTGTCCTCATCTTTCCTATGAGCCCCCTTATGCTTTTGTTGAGTGCATGCATTTCAATTTTAATTTTTTTACAATTTAAATTATTTTTAAATTTTTTTAATTCAAAAGTGTAGACTTTTTCTTATAGTTTGGCATTAGAAAATAAATTTTTCGCAGTTGTAAAAACCTAGTGTAGCCTGATACACAGTTTTTTTCTTCCTGCTGTCATCAGGACAGATGACTCCTTCTGCAAACTCATGAGCAAACTTGAGCAAGGTAGAAAGCTCTGCTCTTGAACTGCTGAATCTGTAGGTTGGTAAGCAAAATTTGAGACTTTCAAAGGTGATTGTGATTTTTAGAATGAAATCCCTCTAATTAAGGGGCATTTTGACTATTAATTTCTAAAACAATTAGATGTCTATTCTGAAAGGCAGGAAAAGACCAAACATCTCTAAAATTTCAGTGTGTGTTGGTGTGAGTCTGATCAAAATGTCCATGTGTTATTTTGATACAGAAGAAAAGCTTATAAATCTATTTGTGTATCTCTGTCTGACTTCTGGCACCAGGTCAAAATAGACAGGTGAAGAACCTCAGATTTGATACAAACCAGTAATTTTGGAGGAATAACATTTTGCCTTAAATGACTTGGAAAATTCAAGAGAGAAAATTACATGGATATCACACATCCTTTATTTGCCCGAAGATCTCTCATGAATTCATTCAAAATAATAATAGCCTCAGCAGCAGTAATAGTAAGAAAATAAACATTTATATGCATAAGTATTTTTGTGAACACTGTAGTAGTGGTAATAATGCAAATAAAGACAATTATGCACATATGTAGTTTGGTGAACACCTATTAAAGTCAAATAGCGTAGAAATGCTTTAAGCATGTCATGATTTTCTTTTGATGACCTTGAGATTTTCTTTTGATGAACTTGATCTTTCTGGTAATCTGAAAGATGACTGAAGAGTCATAGCTTGTCAGGAAAATAAGCCAAAATAAATCGCATCTTCATAATATTCTCTATTAGAAAATGCTCTAGGGAGCATATAGAGTTTAAAAACTCAATCCCTTTTCCTAGTGATACTTTCATCACAAAATAATGCAATTTCCTGCAGACTATTTCAAATTAATTATTTTAAATTAGTGAGATAGTTGGTGAGTGATAGTTTTTGAGAGCTGTTTTTGAGAGTGAAGCGGCTTCTTTGTTATGTGCAACTAGCCTTATAAGCAGTATTAATTATGCCACATTGTAAAACTCTTCCTATTTAAATGGTGAAGTAAGATACAAGGAATGAATAATAATATTTCATATCTGTTGTTGCGATGGGCATATGGCAGGTAGAAGATAAAGAGGAGTAAAACTGGAGAAAAATAGTGCGTTAAAAGATCTGTTAATTGAACTGTGCTGCAATTCCCTAATCTCACTGTTTTAAAAATTATTCTTCCATAGCCTCAGACCATTCGGCAGACTCTTCAAAAGACACTGCAGTATTTTGAGCATCAAGTTATTGGGTAAGTGTAAATGTGAGGTAGCAAAAGGTGCATGGCAATGTTTTGCTCGGTGCTTTCCAATTCACAGCCTTACATGATAAGCTTTTTAATTCAATTTTTAATTTTTTTCTCTCAAACTCTTAGAGATGCTTTGGAGTAGCAATACATAATCTGGATGTAAATGGTAAACTGTTTCTGTACAATCCCATCAGACGACGACTGCTTAATGAACTGTAATGTTTCTTATAAAAAGAGAATAGCAAATCTTTTTCAGTCATAGAATATCGGGTTGACCTCAAAGCTCATCTAGTCCAACCTTTCTTGACAGAAGCATGGTCTAGACAAGATGGCTCAGCACTCTGTCCAGCTGAATCTTGAAACTGCCCATCATTGGGAGGTTTTAATCCTTTACTGCCACTTCTGAAAGACATTTGTTGACTTCACATTTGTATAAGGAGTTGTTATAACTTTTTGGTTTTTTTTTTTGTAGTTACAGAGATGCAGAGAAGAATTTTCACAATATCTCAAACAGATGCTCCTATACAGACTGCTCTGGCAATGAAGAAACTGAAGATGTCTCAGGAATTCTCCAGTGTACGGCTAATGTACTTGGTATGTGTTTTTTCAAGGGATTTTGTTTCCTTTAGTTGGAAGGAAAGTTTACTGACCATCCTAATGCCAACAATGAAACCAGAAATTTTTGCTCCAACCACAGAAATTTAGGATATAGGCAGCAACATACCAGTGCACTGTTACTACATTTGTCTCCTTTTCTACATACATTTTGAGCCTTTAAGGCAATCGAGACTTGATTGTCAGTGAAGGCAGTGAATGTGTATTGTGCAATACCCAGTGATTTGAGAAGTTCCAAAGGCTTTTGGCCAGTGGACTTGCTTCTGTGCAGGCCTTGGAATTATCTCCAGTGTTTTTGTAGGTGTTCTGCAGAACAACACACTTCTATCATCTGTGGGCCTGGTGGATAGAGGGCCTGAGAAGCAACAGCAGGGTGTACCTGAGACATGAAACATTCTGGAAACTTAGATTTTCTGCGGCAAGGAGCACAACATTGAAATCTGACTGTGTGCGATAATTGAAGATAAGTTTTAAGCTTCCATGTCAGGGGAATATGGTGAGCTGATAGTTGCTCACGTTCTGGTCTTTACGACTATATCCTGCTGCCTTAAACTACTTTTGGAGGATATGTATTGTGTATCTGTTTTTTCTACTGCAAACTGTTAAACAGACTTGGTGTGCTCTGTGAAACAGCAAACATGATCTAGTTTAGAGATGACTGTGTTTCACTGATATTCAAAATGCCTTTTTTTTTTTTTTTCTCCTATCTAGTGCCTTATTCTGTAAAATGCTAGGTGCTGTCAGGGATGTTCTGCGTGCCTTTAACTGCTGCTGTAAAGAGGTGGCATTTTGTTTTTTGCAGGTGGGGTCATGGAGAGAATTTAGAACAAATTGAATTCTAAATGTGTCCAGTGTTAGTCACCTTTTTTTTATTAATTTTAAAATATTTGTATGCTAGCTCTCTAAAACAAAAGCAATGAGTGATAAGGCAGGACTCATGCAAAGCAGAGACTTTTCATGTTATCAAGTGCATACCAATATTAGAAAAAGCCAGACTAAACATTCAGTACTTGTTTCACCATGACATGTATGTGTTCTAAATGAATGATTTTTCACCTTCATACTGCTTTTAAAGCAATACATTTGTCCTAGTCCATCAGTGTGGCTGAGTAATGTGCAACCTATTTCTTCAATGGTATCCTCACAACGCATGTTCATTAGGGGCAGATTGGACTTTTGGGACCAAAGTATAGGGAATAACTTCTAAGCATTACTATCTTGGGGAACTATTAAAGTGGGCTTTGTTGAAAATTAGGTTGCAGAGACTTCTTGGACAAGATCACCTCTTAAAGAATGAGTTCTTAGCAAAAAAATCCCCTTCAGTATGAGCAAAACACTGAGATAATTTAAAAGCAATCCTTCTCCCTATCTGGGAAAAAACATTAAGGAATGAGCAGTAAACCCAGCTTATTTATTTTAATTGTAGCTCTTATCACAACAGGTAAATAATTAATAGGGGCTGTGTAATTAATTCTCACATACGCAGTTATTTTTCCTGTTGAATAAGGACTGGTAAGAGCCACCTCTGTGAAAGAGGGATGTAACCCACTGGAGTGTGTACCTAGAGGAACTGGCACTGCTGAGGCAGGAGGCTGTGATGAAGGCTAGAGTCACTGTTGAACCAAATCTGACTCTTAGTTTTTTATATGAGCAGTAAGAGCTGTCCAGGCCTGGAAGAAAATGTTTCCTTAAAGATGCTTGGAAGCATCTTCCTGCTCTCTGACCTTAGATACTGCCAACATGATTCACCTCTTCCAATCTTCTAACCTTCTAAAATAGTCATTTGGCATTCCTTATTCATCTGAAGAGTGCAAATGCTGAGATCATTGGTAAGCTTGGAAGACTATGAGCAGATGCTTCACGCTGTGGTCCTGGTGCTTACACTGCTCACAGGGAAGTGCTGACTGCAAGCTGTTCACTCAGCTCGATTCATGTGATTTATCATGTATGAATACTGCAATTTTCCTCTTGTCAAGTCAGCACTAAAGTGTGCCTCCATCTTCCTGCTGCACAAGGACCTGATTCTCCATGTCTCCTTGCTGAGTTGCTCTGCTACAAGTCTAGTCATCAACAGAAGTCTCCCTACTTTAAACCACTGTAATTAAAGGAGCCCATGTGTGTCATGTTCACGTGCTGTAAACTGTGTGTGGTACCAGATCAATCACACGGTTTTCCTTTTCATTGAGATCTTCTGAGGCTGGAGTATTTAATTTAACTTTCGATCCTTTCAAAAATAGTCCATACAGCTTCATGATGGAGTCTGCTTTCATTATTGGTGCGTGCATACTTTTACAATGTCCTTCATAAGCATATAGAAACAGAGAATCCTTGAGGTTGAAAAAGGCCTTTAAGATCAAGTCCAGTTGTTAATGCAGCACTGCCAAGTTCACCACTAAACTGTGTTCAGAGAAGATTGACAGTGTTGGTTTGAATTTATTTTAGAAATAATAAGAGAAAGATGTCCATGATGAAGTATGTTATGTGGATTGCTACCACATTTCTTTCTTAGGTGACTATAGACTCATACTGAGGTATGTTCGAGAGAGAAATTGTATCTGAAGAGATTTCTTATTTGACCTTGGGCAAATTTTTATTCTTCGTGTGCCTCAATTTCCCATCTGAATAATGGAGATAACAGGATTTTTTTAATCCTTTAAACCATATGTCAGTGCTATTCAGATTTCAGCATTCTTGAAGTAAAGACATTTTCATACCCTTTGTACATTCAGTATTTTGGGCAATGACAGCAAATCTCATTTGGGACTGCTTTTGTCCTCATGATTTAAAATAATTTGATTTCGAGTAAGATTAGAGTGTGCAGTTTTACTTAAATGCTGCCAGAATAAAGTAGAAGACCTTCATGTAGTTGCAAATTAAAACCTTGGCAACAGGAAATTGCGTATGAAAACTTTTTTTGTTGTTTTGTAACTGCTATTGTAAGGAATTTATTCCGGGACATAAAGCCTTCATGACCTGTCTCCTGTTTATTTTTTTTGGCAGATATTTAAAGAAGGTCTATGCTACTGAGCTTAACAAAGCAGTAGAGAAATGCCTGATTTTCCTTTTTCGAACCCCACTCAGTACTTCCAATATATCATGTGATATTTCTCACATCCCAAATGCACAAGTCAGATAAAAATTGTACAACCTTCACCTCATCTCCTCCAAACGCTCTTTTCAGACACTACAAACAATTAATGTAGCCTTTGTAAACGTGTTCTATTTTTCACTCTTCAGTCCTTCACAGGGAAGAAAAAGAAAGGAATATTCACTAAGGCAGTTACCTTTCTTTTAAATGGCATCAGTATTTCCTTTGGAAACTCTTTGCATCTTGCTGAGGAACTATGTAATCTGTCCTCACTTTGATAGTAATACTAATGAAAAGTAACCTAAATTCATAAAGTCATATAAAAAGAGCTCTTGTGCAAAATCTGCAAAGCAGCAGTAACTGTTCAATTCCAGTCTCTAACAACACGGAAGCAGTGCTTTTCTTTGAAAGCTCATTTGTGTATTTTAGACTGCAGTAACTAAATTGCGTGTGCTGCAGCACCCTGTTAGATACACTGTATAAATAACACTTGGTCACACAGTCCGAAGTTACAAATGCACTCCTATCAGATCATGGTTTCAGCAGAAAGGCCTGGAGAAGTAATTTTACCTATCTGACCTTAAGGTACAGAAAAAAATTTTCCTCCATCTTTTTTTAATTCAAGCAAATAATTTATACAACAGAATTATTTTTCATCTCATAAAAATTTAGCTCCTAAAATTTTATTACAATTACCTAATTTTCCTTAAAAAATGCAGAGCACATATCAACGGCTAAGTCAGCTCTGCATGTGGACTGAAATGTATTGCAAGAATCTTTCCTATTAGGCATTTATAACTTGTGGGATAATAATGCCCTTTCTTTTGATTTTGCTTCAGAGAGTGGTGTGAGGGATTTGCTTGTCTGTCCAGATAGATATCTGGGCATCTTGTGTTTGGAGGATGATACGGTACAGTGGCAATTCCCTAGGGATTCCCTAATACCCTGGTGATAAGTTGTATGGAATCCTGGCCCAGAGCCCTGTCCTGTCAGGGAGATAAATGGTGTTTCTGGATTCAGCCTCCCCAAGACACCAAGGAGGAGGTGGAATCCATTGTTAGTGTAAGGTTTTAGAGAGTTCTTGCTCTGGGTGACATTTGCTTGTCACTACCAAAGAGAACATGTGCTGCAGACTTCTTTATATAGGGCAAATCACTTCATGCCTAAATATATCTTGCAGGGCTGATCCTTCATTCAGTACAAAGGGCATAATTCTATAAAAGTCGTTTGTTCTCTGTACATGTGTCAAAGATCTGTGTTTCCTTTATGAAACTAAGAAGATCTTAGCTCTTATATGAGGCAATGGCATGAACCTGTGTCAGGGCAGGTTTAGGCTGGATGTTAGGAAAAGGTTTTTCACCCAGAGGGTGGCTGAGAGCTTCACTGAGGTGAAGGCTGTTCAATTTTTATTGCTCCACTGCTGAGCACTTGGGAAGTGGTCCCAGCAGCAAACCTGACAGGATTCAAGAAATGCTTGGGCAATGTTCTCAGGTACATGATGTGATTCTTGGGGATGTCCTGTGCAGGGCCAGGAGCTGGATTTCGATGATCCTTGTAGGTCCCTTCCAACGCAGAATATTTTATGCTTCTATGATACTCTGTTGTTAAAGAGGAATAAATTTGGGATCGTTCTGGTAACTATTAAATAACTGTTGAGAAATACTGTACTTGAAGAGGCAGGAAATAATTGAAAAGGAGGTGCCAGGACAGATCTTAGCCTACCATGAGATTAGATCAGGAATAGTGTTTGGAAAAGGCAAACAAAGGTTTGGTACACTGACTGCTTTGGAGGTGTCTGAGAACTGTAAATGCTTAGATATTGAAAGTATATAGATTTCTATCGCTTCCCTTTGCACTAAGAACTGCAGATAGTCACTAGGATGCAACTAATTTAGGATACATGGCCTGATTTATAATTAAAGTTGTTGGTTTACAAATGGCGTAAAAGGAAATGTTACATGGCCCAGAGGATTGGCAATACTAACAGATTCTAATAATACTTTATCCTGGGGGGTCTAAGCTATACACACAGGGCTCCTGTTATTTAGCAGATGTTACAGTGCACTGGCAACACAAAAGTAATCTAAACAAAAAGCACGTAATTCATGTGATTTCAAAACTGAGATGAGTACATCTCAATTCAAAAAGGACAAACATTTATACCAAATGGCCTCAGACATCCCACTCTTCTCAAATCAGAGCTATTTACTGTTAGAAAGCAGATGAACTACCAGCAGATAATGAGCGGTTTGAAATGATGATGTACAATAGCATCTTGTAGAAGTCTATTTATAAAGAACGTATTCTGGCCATGATTCATGGACTAAATGTAGGTGTTTGTCATTATCTGAGCTGCTGTGAGGTATCTTGTGGCCTCTGTCAAAGCCTCAGAAATGTGTAGGTCTCCCTTAGGTCTCTCATCTTGGCAGATGCTGTAACTATCTGTTGGCTCTTCATGGATGTCTTGGATGCCTTATGAAAATTCAGGGAGCATTAGATTTCTATATTTAGTCAGTTGAATTGAGCCCTTTATATATGTGAGGAGTTATGAGAGATGATTTTGCATTTCCTGGGAAGTGTTTTTAGATTTCCTTGCAATTTTATTCGTTCCAGGAAGTGCAGTTCTGCTCCCTAGGTTAGTTCAAAGACATATATATTTATTTTAATGAAAAAAAAAAGCAAATGAAAAAAATCCTCATTACCGTTTAATCTCTAGAGTTAGCATGAAACAATCTTTTTGGAACTAC
Organism: Phainopepla nitens; assembly: GCA_013400175.1. NCBI lineage: Eukaryota > Metazoa > Chordata > Aves > Passeriformes > Bombycillidae > Phainopepla > Phainopepla nitens. The sequence continues at coordinate 258,605 of VXBQ01009109.1, read as the reverse complement.
CAATCTAATGATTGCAGTTTTTATTTAATAAGCCCTGTGCAAATATAAGAAGTGAGTTTCCCAGGTTGTAGTGGGGGACATAAAATCATGATAGTCTTGCTTCACATAGCTTGGCTTTGCTTGCAGAATTGGCTGCTACTGAGAGCACTCCATGGGGGCAAAAGCCCCTTCCGCTGCCTGCTCTTAATATCTCATGTGAGCTTCCTGTGTCAACGTTTGGGGCAGAATCTTTTATATTTATGTTGAGAACTGGTGATCAGCTCCTCACCAAGAGCCAGTAATTACAATGGTATTTCTATCACTGGTCAGAGGACAAGGAAAGAAACCACCTCATTAAAAGTGGATAAAAGAAATATTATAGGTGAACAAGTGTCAGGAATTCTTTTTAACAGTAGTTCTCATTTATATTCTGTGAAATCTATATTTGAAAGATATGCAGGCCCTGCATGTCGCTCTAAGAGCAGTGTTGTATAGATTTTTCAGTTGTGTCACAACCCTATGTAGAGGCATAAAATGATGTTACTGTATTTATATAAAAATCACCAAAAAGATAATAGAAAAACACTATCTGAATTCCCAGGATGATATAAATTCACAATCGTAATGAAGTAAAATCAAAGTAATTTATACAGTAATTAGATACTGGTACTAGGCTCACTTACAAGCCAAGTGATTCATCTAATGTATCTTCAGCATTAGTCTCTACGCAAGAAAACCTTTTTTTATTCAGAGACTAAACGTTGCTTTCCCTACCATCTGAAATCATTCTTTGGAATTCTGAACTGCCACCTGTCTTTTTGTCCACAGGTCTCTATAAGGAAATGCTGTTACTGATGCCAAAAATTTGATAATCCAAAAACATTTAAGAGATACTTGCTATAACTGAAGGTGGCAAATTCTGCTTCTGTTCACAGTATGAGGTGTGGAACTGCATATCTAATTGTTCCAGCCCCTTAAGGTTTGATATTTACTGATTCTGAATGGTATCTCAGAAAAAAAGGTATTTTTCAATGCCAAGTGAGTCAGATGCTGGCCACTCTGCAGCCATTGTCTTCATTGTTTACTTTTAGGAAAAACTGCATGGCTTGTAACTGCTTCTGCATGCTGTACCATTTAATGGATTACATTGATTTTTTAATCACATCACATCAGATTTTATTTTTTTATCTTCTGATTGTTTCTCAGAGCCTATGATTTGAGATTTTCTTTATGGGAACAGATTCTTACCTAATTTCTCCACTTTGTAATGTACAAAATACTTACAAACATTGTATTAATTCCTTGATATTTTGTAGTGTGTTTTTAAGTTTACCTTAACTGCTGAAAAGAAAGTGAAGACCTTTGGCTAGCATGTTATTACAGGATGAAGTCATCTATTTCTGCTCCAGTTCAGTGAAATACTTAATTTGTACTTTGAAAACCTGTGCTTAAAGCCTTTGGTAATTTTGGATCTGGCTAGCAAATATAGGATCCCTTTTCTTAATGTCTTTGAGATACATTTTCAAAGAATAATAATTTTTCACAGATCCAAAAGTGATTTTTAGTGGAGGTCTCTAGCAATATTTTCATTCTGTGATTGTTTTGCCTCAATCTCCAATGTGCATATTTAATTTCTGTCCAATATGGACTAGAATAAAAATGACATTTTAAGGAAAAGCAACAAAAAGAAACTACTAAGAAAGAACATTAAAGTTTTAAAGACATCATTTGTCTTCCTGACATAGATTAAGTAGTAGGAACACAGTAGATCCCTCTCCAGAAGGGAAACAAATTGCAACTAATGAATTTTTAGAACTTCATTCACTATATTATTAGAAGGTTTGTAAGGAGCAGAAGCTCAAAATAATGAGTTACTTTGGCTGGGGAACAGCAGAGAGTGTTGGGATGATTTTTGGTTTATTTTTCATTACTACCATTTAGTGGAGTGTCTTGGTGAACCCAAGGAAGACCTTTACCTCCGTATTAATTGCAAGCCAGTGATCATTAGGAATCCGTGTTGGGGTCATCCATAAGGTGATAAGGGAGTGCAGTGGCCTCTGCATGGAAGTGCTGGGCCCTCATACAGATATCAAATATTGTTTTCTTTTCTGGGAAGCTGAATGAAAATTTTGGTTAGAGGTCCACAGAGAAAAAGAAAGAATGGAAATGCTAGCTTTTCAAAATGGAATAGCAAATTGTCAGTTTTGATGAGTAGAAGTTGACTTACATTTTCTATGCCATATTCAATTTGAATTATTCCATTGCAAAATCAAACAGAAAAACAATTGGACAATTGTTCAACAATTGAATGTGAGATGAGTTTGAAAAGATTGGACTTTTTATGTAGATGCATAATCTGAAGGTTATAAGAAGATTATTTTGATTTTGTTTGTCGTTTCTCAGCATAAAAGAAAAAAAACAGGAAGTACCATATGTGTTGAAATTGGAAATCATACCGAACGTAATATTTAAAGATAGCAACTAGCCCGTGGAAGTCTCCAAATGTAATAAATTATGCACTATAGAGACAATATGTTCTGGGATTCTTTTATTTAATATGAAGGTTTTTCTACTTGTAATAAAACCATCTCCCAGTTTGGTATTGTCCTGGACTTACCTGGGATAGAGTTAATTTCTCCTCAGTAGCTGGTACATTGCTGTGTTTTGGATTCAGTATGAGAATAATGTTGATAATATACTGATGTTTTGGTTGTTGCTAAGTAGTGTTTATCCTAAGCCAAGGACTTTTTTTTTGTCTTGTGCTCTGCCAGTGAGGAGGGGCACAAGAAAGCTGGGAGGGAGCACAGCTGGGAGCCAAACTGGCCAAAGGGACTTTCCACACCATTAGAATGCCATGCCCAGTGCATAAACTGGGGGAATGACCTGTACGAGGACAGGGACTGGCACTGGTGGTGAGCAGTCGCATTGGGCATCACTTGTCTTACCGTGTGGGTTTTTATTTCTTTCTTTTATCCTCATCATTACTATTTACTATTGTTATTATCATATTCTCATTTTGTTTCAGTTATTAAACTGTTCTTAGCTCAGCCTACAAGTTTTACTTTTGATCCTCCTCCCCATTCCACCAGGGTAGGGGGCTGAGCAAGTGGCTGTGGGGTGTTTACTTGACAGCTGGGCTTAAACCACAGCAGCTATGTGTAGAAATATGTAGAAATATGGGTTGGGAGAAAATCCACAGAAGATATGCAAAAGATTAGGATCATTTATATGGTACCAAGTGAAAAGGTTATACTGAAGTATATACAGAATTAGTGCTATGTGAGCTTCAATAAAAGAGGCAGGAATATCTCAGTAAAAATACATCTAAAATATTTTGTGCAACTTTACACAAAGACGTCACTGAAGCCAAAAGCTTTGCAGAGAAATACAGAAAAAATTAGTCTGTGTGTGTAATAGGAATTTATTAAATAAATATTTTTAATTCAAAGATAAATATCATGCTTAATGCAAAAATTAATGTCTTGTTGTTAAGGCTAAGGAAGAAGCTTCCTTGATAGGAACATTATGATGTGGTTTTGAAGGTTGCTTGACTGAGTTTAATTTTCTGAGTATATCATAATGTCTGTTATTGTAGAAACTTCATGAGAAAATTCATGTCAAGCACAGACCCGCAGTTTGGTTGAGTTTGGTCATACCCATTTTTTCCATTACATCTGATCCGATTTTCTTCTGGTACTGTGTGTAACTCAATTCAAAGCTCAAATGTTTTTAAAAGTAGTGGCACGTCCTTGAGCCAGGTCATTTACCTGAATTTCACGATATAATTCATGTTACTTGGGGTCAGTATGTCATCCAGACTGAATGACCAGTCCTCCAGGGTGGACAACAAGATCAATCTAAGACAATCAGCAAAACCTCAGGCAGCAGAGTCCAGGAATGATCAGTTCTGCAAACCTCATTTGCAGTCACTGGCGCCAGGGCAGCTGTTCCACTGTATTTGTGTGATACACTTGAAAAGCAGTTCACCTATGCTGTCTTTTGGGCAGCTTTGTGGGATGCATTTGGCCATTTGTATGAATAACCCAGGGGTTTCTGATGCTGTCCTGTTCCCCTCTGCAATCTTGGGTGCCCTTGCTAGACTGCTGACTTCTACACACAGACTTCTAAAGTTGCTCACACTTCACTACACAGGACAATGAACTTTAAAAGTATGAATATCTGTTTGTGCATACGTATGAATATGATGATTTCTTAGCTATTTGCTATTAATATCCAGTTATGACATTATTGGTATGGGTTAGAATTTAATTCTTTTTGGGCTATAGTGAGTATTTTTTGATAAGGTATTACAGTACCGTGTTATGCAGACGTAATGGTAATGAGTCAGGAATTGGCATGCAGTCTTCTGAGTCAGGATATTAGGGGGCATTATGTACCAGAGGTACTTTCTTTTGGCTTAGCTGCAGAGCTGACCATCTGTGGTCATAAAAGATCCTGGGAATATTTTGTAATAACCTAGTTTAGTGACCAAATTTCTTTATGAGTAATGGCATTTGAATGAACTTTCCCAAATTATTGCTATTCCTTTTTTTATGAAATATGCTTTGTCATGTTCTTATGTTGTTATATTTATATCTGTAATTTAATGCATTTTAATTTGCTGTTAATCATATGTCATTGCAGATTGTAAAGCTGGGGAACACTGAACCCTTGTGCATATTGATTGTGTTAACTATGCCTGTGTACATAGGAAGTTCAGACACTGCCTTGAGATTATTAAAGGTTATTGTCTGCAAACAACGTGACTTCTGTCCCCTGTTATACCTCGGGTATAAAAGTCACTAACCACTCTGTTCTTCCCAAATTGAAAGCCTAGAAGCAGTCTAAGTAATGAGAAGTTCAGTGATCCGCTGGGATATTACCAATGTTATAAAGCATGCTGAATACACATTAAAATAAAAGGCCTGTTGTGCCTTCAGGAAAGAAATAACTGACCTTCATTTCTGTTCAAATTCAAGATAAATTTTAAGGTGTTTGACCAGTTGACTGACATGTAATTCTGTATGATTTCAATGTAGTGAAGAAATGATGTTGTTAATTCCTATATTAATTTCTTTTGAAAACTCTGGATATTTGTAATTCACATAGAGCTGATTGATACTTCTTTTTTATTCTGTTACATCTTAAAAAAATACGAACATTTGATCAATTTTAGAACTCTACTATGACATAGGGATTATGTCATAGTAGAGTTGAAACTTAATAGATTATATCTTCCTTGCAATAAGACAGAGGAAAATGCTTAGTAACCATCTCAAAAATATTTTTTGTGGGTTATCCTTAAAACTGTAAATAAAAAACTGGAACAGGATTTGATACAAATTTCCGTTATTGGTACTTTTTCATCCCTTCAGCAATGCTAGCCTTATCACCTCTGTAAATCAATACATTTTGAATTTATGTGGTAGATATTTGAAGTGACATTTTGAGATATCACAGAGCTGTCCCATCTACTAGCTGTGTAGACTGCAACTAAGAGGCAGGGTTCTTTTAAAGGCGAGTGAGTGTAGGTAGAAGCTTAAAATGAAAAGGCTTTGCTCTCCTTTGCAGGCAACAGAAAAGAAGTAATTATTTCTTTGTATCCTGTGGCTGTGCCCAATGCCTATAATGAGAAAAGTATTTTGTCTAAAGAAACCCTGCAAAACTCACAATCCCCCTTCGCCAGCTGTTGGAAGTGTAACCTGACTGCAGGGCTTTACACTGTGCATGGAAAGCCAAACAAGTGACTCTGAGTCCCAGTATCTTAAGCAGCTGGGGAGAGCTAGAGGCTTTACAGAGGGAGTGAACAGAGAAGCTGTAAGAGTGGAAGCGTCATTTGTAGCCAGGTTAGCAATGGAAGGGACGCAGCCGTGCCTGGGTGCATTCACACGGTGGCCTGGATGTGATATGCAAAGGTCTGGGAAATTGTAAGGGGGACTGGCTGCCAGCTAGGGAAAGGAAACAGACCCACTATTAACTGGCTGGGACAGCAAGTTGAAGGAATGAGGACTTAAAGGCTTCAAAGGTTATTCCCAACCACCACAGAAACCTATGGAGAGGTATCTAGTGAAAAAGCTGCTTTCACTGTGTTGGAAAAATATGGGACAAATAGAGGAAGAAGGGAAAATGTGACACAATAACAATACTATGTTGTTGATATCAGTGTCTCATTGTCCTATAGGTCTGAAGTTTGAGGAAATGCAGGAAAAGTTTGGGGAGGAATTCTTCAATATCTGCTTCGATGAGAATGAGAGAGTTCTTCGAGCTGTAGGTGGGACCCTTCAAGATTTCTTCAATGGCTTTGATGCTTTGCTGGAGCATATTAGAACTTCATTTGGAAGACAGGCCACCCTGGAATCTCCTTCTTTCCTATGCAAAGAACTCCCTGAAGGCAATCTCATGCTTCATTATTTTCACCCACATCAGATAGTGGGATTTGCAATGACAGGAATGATAAAAGCTGCAGCGAAGAAGATTTACCGCTTGGAAGTTGAAGTAGAACAGGTCACAAATGATAAGTTGTGTTCAGAGGGGACAAACCCAGGTAACTGCAGTTGTTTGACTTTCCTTATCAAAGAACATGAAAATGCAAATACCACAAAAGCACTTCAACCAGGAACTTCGCAGTCCCCCTTAGACCTGAGGATTAGTATCAGCACCTTCTGCAGAGCTTTCCCCTTTCACCTGATGTTTGATCCAAACATGCTGGTTCTCCAGCTTGGAGAAGGTCTTAGGAAGCAGCTCAGATGTGACACTCATAAAACCCTGAAATTCCAAGACTGCTTTGACATAGTCTCTCCGAAAATCAGTGCCACATTTGAACGAGTTCTCCTGAGGTTATCTACACCCTTTGTCATTCGGACCAAACTTGAGGATTCTGATTCTGAAAGTAAAGATAAGGTAAGAATATTCATTTGGAAGTGGATATGCTTATATTTGTGTCGTGGGAGAGGATTTTTTGCTCAGAGAAAAGCAGCTCAAGTTCTGTGTACTCTGGAAAGCCCACTCATGCCTTGCAAACAGGGGCTAAGTGATATTCCCCAGCCAAGTGAATATTTTCCTACATTATTTATAAGCTTTGCCTGTGAAGTTGTAGCAAATCATGACATTTCCATTCAGAAAATTCTGCATGGTGGGGTTGAATAGTACAGCTTGAATAAAAGGGTGAGGAATTTTACCAAATACCTGTATCTAATCCTTAATTTCACTCCAGCTATATTATGGTAAGAATAGTTTTTAAGCCATTTACTAGGGACTAGCATTGAAGTATTTATTCTGAAAGATTCTCACTGCAGGTTTCTCATTGCCACTGTATTATATCTTATTTCCCTGTTTTGGAATGCTGCTTTCCTATAGGTTTCTTCTTACCTCTCACCCTTGCACTCAAGGAAACCAGACCTATCAGTGGTACCAATACCACTTAAGCCAGTTTTTTTATGTTCCAGTCATTCAAACAGGCACTTTCCTCCTACATTGCCTCTTTCCTCAATCTTTTAGGAGAGACCTACCTTAACCAGTGAGCCCTATGTTGAGTTCAGAGCATTCAGCTGAGTAAGCTGAGAACATGTCTTTAGTGTGTTCTTCAGTGGCTGGATGGAATTTGCCTCAATGCCTATCCTTGAATTACAGGAGGGCTTTTTGGTGTGAAGTAGGGTTCCAGGTTTTATGCACCAAAGTAGTTGTACTTAATGCTAACATTAAGACTTGCTTAAAGGCTTGAAAGCCTGTATATGGGTGCCTTGGAAATACTGCTGCCCCAAGTGGAACTGGATGATCTTTAGGGTCCCTTCCAACCCAAATCACTCTATGGTTCTATGGTTTTATGACGATTCAAAATATAGTTACTTCATACAGCAGCACTATTTTCAGCTTTTCTTTGGCATTATGCTTTGGTACCAAAAAGCATATGTCTGGTGCATTTTTCTCTGGAAAAAACATGTTCCCCCAAGAGAAACAAACTAGTGCTTTTCATTTGGTATTACTTGATGAAATTCCACCTTCTTAAAACCAAAAGGGAGTTTATTTTTCAGAATCTGTCCTCAGTGTCACCCTAGCCTTTAATTACAAGAAGGAAGAGAGATGTGAAAGGGATGGAGGTGTCTCTGAGCTGCCTTATGACACACTTGTTTCTCATTTGAAAGAGTCTGGTTTCATGATACTTCATGCAGAACACACCTATCTCGCTCAGAAACCTTCCCCTCTCCTAGGACAGAGTCACAGCCCTTTGACTGTCTTCTGCTCTTTGTGAATCTGCTGTAAATCACTCTGAAGAGGAAGAAGGTTTAGGCGGGGGAAGGAGGCTTTCAAAGCCTTTTTCCCTATTTAAGTTAAACACACAAAATATTCCCTTACCTGGACAGTTTCATATGCTTGTGGCTTGCTCTTAGAAGAAGTGGCAGGAGTGGGGCTTGCTGGAGGTAGGATTTTAGATGAGGCAGTACTAACACCAGTGAAGCAGGTGGAAATCCTTTGCCTGCCAGCAGTTAGGAGAAAAAATGTAGCTTGAAGAGTAAGGTGTGAATGAGAGGCAAAAGGGTAATGGTGGGGTGCAGGGGAGCTGTTGTGCTGCTGCAGGCACAGGAGTTAATTTGAGAACATCAGTTTATCTGAAGAGGTATTTTCTTCTGTCTCACCCATTTGGTAAGCATTTCAATTTTTTTTTTTTTTTGC
>VXBQ01009109.1:83618-249753 GCA_013400175.1 Phainopepla nitens | reverse complement strand
AAAAAAAAAATAGACTGAGCCTTGGGAACTGCATGCTGTATTATTTTCCCATAGCTTATGTCACTCATTTAGCTCATTTTGGAATTCTTTTCAAATTGCCAGCACTTGTTTGGAAGCTGAATATTAGGCAGGTAGATCAGTGGCTGTAAGCATGACCCTGCTTAAAAATTGTAACTGACTTAGACATTTCCCTATTTCTCTGCCACGCACCTCTATTCAGTTCGTAGTGGAATCACATCCCACTTAGAACTATTTAACTTTTTTTTTTTTAAATAAATCTGACTCTGCAACAACTGACAGTTCTCAGGCTTGGTTACCTTAAATGGCAGCTGTAGGCATGTGACCCAGACAACTCTGCTGCAGTGTTGAAGCTGTTCAGATGTTTTATTGCATTAAAAAAATAAAAATTCAAAGACTTTGCAATGAAAAGAGGATGTTCCAGCCTCTCTTCAAAAGATGCTTATTTTCATTTAAATAAATAAATCATATATTTTTTTTAGAGTGGCAGTGAGAAAGACAGAATAAGAAAACAGTTTTCATTTAGTCCTGACACCAGCTCTGTGTTCAGATGAAAGTAAGTCACAAATCATGATCTTTCCCTAACTAAACACCTGGAAGCAAAGTAAAAAAAAACCAACCAAACAACAAAACTACCTGTTCTGATTTTCAGGGTGTTCAGTTTTTGTCCAGTTTATTTAAATGTTCATTTGTGTGTTTCAATTTACTGATATTTGAATCACTGGAATAAATAACGCTATCCTAAATTTCTGATAAAAGGCCTGTGAGGTCTTGGTGATAGGTAGCACTTCCTGCAGAGCTATATGTGCAGCTTTGCAGAGGCACAGCCTCATGCATTAATATGTCAGCGAAGTATTGGTAATTTTGGATGTCACCAGCTGTTCCTTGGTGCTCAGAACATTTAGAGGATCCCATTGTTCTAGGGACCAAACAAAACAAAACAAAAAACCAACCAACCAACAAAAAAAAGATCTCCCTTCCTGAAGAACATGGACACTTAGCTTTAAATGTCTTTTCCAACACCATGTTTCCTGTTTTTCTATGCAGCTAAATGCTTGTAATTGGGTTTTTTCTTATGGTACGGTACTACCCAGATGTTGAAGGGCCCTGTTGCTCTACTTCTTACACAAACGTTCTGTTGTTTTTCACATTTCAGTCTAATATTTTATTTATTTATTTATTTGTTTGTTTGTTTGTTTGTTTGTTTGTTTGGTGGGGTGTGTGTGTGTGTTTAACCGGAGACCTTCACTAGCATCCAGTCAGATTTTCCAAATTTTGGATATTGTCCCAAAATAACAAAGTCACAATGTTTGCTGTTTTACCTCTCTAAGGAAGCTCATTCTATACCTCTCTAGGGTAGCAATTATTTATTGCAACCATAAAAAATAAATTTATTGTGACAATTAACCATTTGGTATTGATATCTTATGGCTTCACACATGGTTAATACAACTGTACTTCACAGAAGTTCAGTGAACGTTAGTGGAGTCACATGTGGGATAAGAAATTAAATTAAGAGGGCTGAGTCTGGACTCGTGTGATGGAGTGTTCTGAAGTCCATGTCAAGCCCATCCCCTGAGGTGAAGGTGCTGGCATGTGAGGGAGCTGATGACCCACCAGTGAGCTGTGCATGCAGGGAAGGTTGGTGTCCCCCACCATTTCCTGAGCAGACAGGGGCTGGAAGCTCCCGACAGGTCCATCCTGAGTGCAGTCATTTTCAGACTGTACCAATGAACGAGGCCATCTGGGACACGATTTAAATACTCGTCTCCTCGACAGTGCAGTGAGGTGGCTGGAGCTGCTTCAATTTTTAGCTGAATGGGAGCACAAGGAATGACTCCTGCTTTCACTCTTCTGGCACGTTCTCCTCACGTGAGCCGCCAGCGCTGGGCAGATTGAGGAGATAGGGCTGCCCTCGCAGGGACCCACTGTCCCCGAGACCTCCATCCAGACCCAGCCCTCTTGGTGCACAGATGGACAGGATGAGCCCTGCCAGCCCTTCTGGTGCCCACCAGTTCGTGGGCCCACACTTCTGGAACTGGGTTTCAGGTTCCCTGCCATATGCTGTGCAGCTGTATTTTCCTTGTATTACTCAGCTCAGACTAACAGCCCTTTTCCACATTTGAAATAAATCAGTTTTTGTAAGGATACTCACTGGCCTTTGACTTAGGCCTCTGAGTGCTTTAGATACTGTCTAAGAATAAAGCTGGCACCTAAAACTGCATTACTGGAGGTGTCCAGACTTTTTTTTTTTTGATGGAATGTATTTGCTTTGAATATTTGATTAAAATCATAACTTCCCAGTTAACAGTTCAGCAAAATGTGTTCTGGCAAATGAATTTCTTTTATTTATATATGTGAGTTAAATTTTTTTTCAGTAATTTTAGACATAAAATACTTTTATTAAGGAAAAAAGTTTACCTTACAAATTATAATACAACATTTAAAATACAGCAAACTGAGTTTGACAAAAATGACCCTCTGAAATTTTTATATTGGAAGAAATTCCAAATGGCACATATAATTCAGATTTATGAATTGAAGCTGTGTCAGGGGAGGTTTAGGTTGGATATCAGGAAAAGGTTCTTCACCCAGAGGGTTGCTGGGCACTGGAACAGGCTCCCCAAGGAAGAGGTCACAGCACCAGCCTGGCAGAGTTCAGGAAGCACTCGTACAACGCTCTCAGGCACCTGGTGTGATTCTTTGGTCCTGTGCAGGGCCAGGAGTTGGATTTGATGATCCTTAAGGGTCCCTTCCAACTCAGCATATTCAGTGATTCAATGATGAGAAGTCCATCCAGGCCAGCATGCTGACTCTCAGAGTGACCACCAGGCAATCCTTTATGAAACAGGTTAAGCCTGCAGTGTTCTTCTCAGTGAAACACTCTCCTCGCTTCTGGCTCTCACGGGATGAAAGCACGTTCTCTTGCAGTGCTATCCAGGATGTGGCATGGGATAGTCCCCTCAGGACCAAGCCTCCATAATTTTCTCTAGCGCCTTTTGAATCAGGGGAAGTTCATACTGTCAGCTTCTGTGGCATCCTGTGGACTTAAGGTCTGCTGTTTATTAGAAACTGGGAATGTGAGACCCCTCTGGCAATTTTCAGCCAGATGTGGACATTGAGTATGGAGTAAAATAGCTGGCAAAGAAACCTGCTTGCCCCTTGCTTCAGCAAAGCACTTTATCAGTTTTTCCAAGTGTGTTTGTTAATCATTGGAAACTGTAAAAAAGACATGCTTTTTAAGTGCTGGAAGTATGCTGTCCCCCTTTTTATCCTGAGAGTCAATTCTTTATCTCCTTCTTCTATATTTTTAGTCTGGACCAACTGAATGAAACAAGCAGTCCTGACACTAGCAGATTAATTTAAAACCCGCTGTACACAATCTTGTGTTTTGCTTTTGCTCTGTAACTGTTTTTCCTCTTCTCCTAATAAAATTAAACTGAGATGGCCTGAAAGTCATTCCGGCATAAGGGACATCTGTCACTTATGATCTAGGAATTCTGATTTTTTCCTGGAGGTGATTTATTCACAGTCAGTCAGCTTTTGACACTAAGCTCCCGTTGCTTTGCAGGCTCATGGAGTTCTTGGAATCGAATTTGTGTCTTCTGTTTCTGCTAATGCTAATATCCCACTCATTTGCTTGTCAAAATATGTATGGACTTGGATGGTTTTCAAGGTGAATTGGATTGGCTGCCTTGAGTGCTTCTAGAGATTGTGGTGGGTTATGAGAAACAATAGATGACATGACTTTCTTATCTCACGAACAGTTGTGCATTGGAGAACTTTAATGACATTGTGAAACAGGCCCAGTATTTTTAGTATTTCTCCTTTAAGACGGGCTAATGAAAATGCCCTTTGAAAGTGTTTTCAGTGATAGGACTAAAAAAGTGTAGCAATCTAAAGTTAAAACACTTCCTTTTCATTTACATTAGCTGAAAAACAAAGAAGTTGTAAGGCCATTTCTACCCAGCAACTGCCAAACCTCCTGCTAACCCAACTCCTGGAACATGCTCCGTGCCTGAAGGCAAGCCTGCGTTAGCCCAGGTCACTTGCAGAACTGTCCTGCATGGCCAAAGAGCCCACACAAAAGAGGAAGCTTATCACTTTCTCCCTCCCTCTGAAATTTTGTCTTCAAACCTCAGATTGGGACCATGGGATTCCCTTCCTGTTTGGTTTTGAGCATAGCTTAGTAGTTTTGGACCAGTTTTTGATTACTTAGCATGTTTCCTCCAATCACGTCTCATAAATATCTAGTGTTTTGAATTTAAATTGTAGTTGACAGCATGGTTGACTCTAAATATTGATATATTCATGCTCACTGGGCATGCATCCTGTTGTGAATTTTTCATGCTTTATTTCCACGGAAGCAAAGCTCTGAAGTTTTGAGACTCTATGAAATAAAAACTTTGCTGATGTTTTGCTGGGCCAGGGACCCAGACAGAATAGGCAGTTAACAGAAAATTACTTTGCCTGAGACTTGTACCTGCATTTGAGCTGTTTATATTCTGGGAATGTAGCTGAATCAGATATTGCAGATTTTGTAGGTCATAAGGCTCTAATCAAGGGGAGTACGCCTATGAAATAACACTTAGCTGATTCTGCATTAGGAATAATTAGCAGTAGTGTGAATGAGTGAGATAATAGAGATTTGCAAAAGTCAGGACTCCAAAGCAGGTGCTGATTTGCTAACACTTAGCCAGGTGCAGTGTTTCTGCTATCTCTGAACAGTATTGGAGATAAGTTTGACTGGGTAACGTTTTGCTGCCTTTTACTCTTGCCAAGGATGTGTGGTATTCAACCTGCTCTACTCCAGGGTCTTCCAAGAGACTGACAGTGCCAGTAACAGCAGATCACCTGTGGCCAGGCAGGTGACCCATGCCAGTAGTGCTAATCATTGTTTCAGCATGTGTTTTGCAATGATGAAATGGTTGGGGAGGCCAGAGTACTCACTCAGAAAGGATGAGCCTTTCCTTTGCAGTTCTTTACAGTGTTGAGGATAGAGTCACAGTTCAAGTGTACAGCCCAGCCAGGCAGACCCAGTGGTTGGATAACTGGATTTGCTACTCTGGAATATTCCTATGCCACTTGAGGGTTTTTAGGGCATGCTAAGGTAGAAGTTATCTCACTAAGTGATATATTAGATGTAGAAGGTACATAAACACAAAGGTCCTGTTTAGAGGGAGCACAGGGATGAGCCCAGGTTCTTCTGCCTGTGCTAAGCAATCACAAAGAAAAAAAAAAAGATATTTGTAATGTGCTGTTGTGAGGACTCCCCAAATTTTGTAGTTTGTTTCATTCTTCATTTTTTAGAATATACCTTTTATAACCATATATATTCACTTTCTCTCCAGCTAGAATATCTAAAATACATTTCCTTTAAAAAAGCATATAGTACCCCCCTCATATTGTCATGATTAAAGAGAGTGAAATGACTTAACCCATAAAATTATATTTATATTATTTGTTCCTGTCACTAACCTTTGGCTTTTAGAAGTGAGGACATAGACTGAGTATCTGAGAAAAGAATTAAATGTTCTTTTTCCACAGACACAGGAAAGGCATGCAGGATATTCCTAACGCATAATTTTCCTCTCAAAAAAGAATAAAATTTTTCCTCTTTGCAGATTGCAAGCAAATAATAAACATTTGCTACTTCAATACCTCAGAAAGATGTAAACATTTTAAAATTTGGTCCTAGATAAAGATGTATTGAAATATTATTTTCAACATTTTGGTCAATGTAGTTTCTGTCTGCCTTGTGAGTTTTATATATATATTAGGGTTTACTCTTTTTCTTTCTTTCTAAGAACAGAAATCGATCTTCTTGTTCACACTGGACAGCAGCTTTTTTCTGTAATGATTCTTATTCTGCTGTAGGCTCACTGGAAGGACAGTATTTATGCAATCGTAGCAGGAATAAAAATATATTTCATTTTCATATTACCTTTCTTTTTCTTTGACACTTTAGATTTAATCCTTTTTTCCCTTTCTTAGAAGGGGCTGTTATGAAGTTATTGCATGACCTTCATAAAAACAATTTAAGCTATTATTTTCTGTATCTATCTGACAGCATCTTTGTAAGGAATATTCCAGTGGACTGACTTTAATGGATTGCTGTCAACACTGGAGTTGGTAGGATCTGATTATGTCATGTCTCAGTGCTTCAGTCTTGTACTTCCCTCCTCAGATGTTGAGCTGGTAGCTTTGAAAATGTCTGTTCTGATGAAAATGCAGGTCAAAAGGATCCTGCTTGAGACAGTACAGATAATATATTGAAGTGTTCAAAAAAAAAGATGGCTTGCATTGACAGGTTGCAAAGATAACTGCGTCTGAAAATTCACGAAATAAAAGCTTAGAGCATAAAAATATTTGGCCTGTGATGTGTTTGGAAGAGTTTGAAGAATAACCCCAAATTTGCAAACAGTCAATTAATCATAATAAATCAATTATCCTTAGCCAGGTATTTTAATGGGCAAAGATATTCAAACTGGAGTAACTTCAAAGTCCTCATTCATGATTGTTGAAGGGCAGATATGCCTGTCCCAAAACAGAAGTGAAGCCATGCCCAGTGTTAAAGGAAGGAACTTGTTGTTTGCTCTGCGTGTGCTGGGGCAGGCCCTCGCAGCGCCTGGGCTCCTGGTGCTGTTTGGCTCCGTTTGAGCAGGGAAGCTCCGTGGTTGTGAGACACGGGCTGCAGGGTGGGCATGGGCTGGGGGTCAGGGAACACGATTATGTTTCCTCCTTCCACTGATGCAGCTTAAATTCTTCTTTTGATCCTACCCTACAAGAAGGAGTGTTGTGTTATTTCCTTTGTCGAGGGGACAACCTTGCTTAGAAAGGGATGATATTAGAACTGATCTCATACAATACAACACAGGCTGATTTCTTGTATTAGCGTAGCACTTTCCAGTGGATGCTAAATTAACTATATTTTAAATGTTTAACTTAAAAGAATTGTTACAATTTTTTGGATAAAACTGTTGGTATTTTCTGCTTGGTTATGTTAAAGGCACCCAGCAGAGGGGATGTTTGAATGGATTAACAGAGCCTGGGGATTGTTTTGGCTGTGCTTGCTGTGGCTCAGAGTCTTTTCCCGTGCAGACTTCAGGATGACTCCCCTGTGAAAGTACATTCTGCCTCCATGGACATTGCACCTGGTATAAGTCAGGCAAAAAAAAATAATGAAGAGGTCCTGTATTCTCAGAGTTCTGTTACTGCCAGTAAAGGAGAGCTACCAAGAAAAGAACAGATGAGGCTGTGTTAATTCCAGCTCCACTGAGACCCAAGGGGAAAAAGACCAGTGCTTGGCAGGTATTAAAGGAGATACTTCATATTGAAAGAACTTTGATTTTTCAGCTTCACTGAATTGTATTTAGTTTTTCATTTTAAAGCAAAAATTGCTATAAAAATATTGTCTACAGCAGTGATGTGAGTGCTGTGCAGACAAGCAATTTGTTTAATTTTGATGTGAAAGAAGCATGGAACATATCATTAAAAGGGCATCAAATTTTCTCACTCATCTCAGAGGACTGCTGATTCAGTCTATTTCCTCTTTGCTCAGGAAGGCTTCAAATTCAGTTATTGGATAACTTCTGTTCTGTGTCTTGAACATTCAGTTTCTGGCATTTGTTCCTGGGAATAGGAAAATAAAATAACAGAGAATATTTTCTGTCAGCCAAAAATGCAGAAACATCTGAGAGGTTTCCTAGCTCTGGTCAGCAGCATCAGAGGGTCCTGAAAGGCTTTTGGAACCATTTTGGGTGATGGGGAACTCCACAGAGAATTCCAAGGACATGGGAATAACACTAACAAATACATAAACAGTATTTAAAAATAACTGACTTACTGCTCCAGTTCTGTTTTTTTCCCATGGTGTTATATAATTCTATTGGGGCTCGCTGAATGTGTTGAACACACCAGGTTGCCACACTGGACTAGCAGGACTTGAAGAGCCATCCTAGAAACCCAGTGTTTGCACTGTCCACAAATTACACAGCAGAAAACCAAGGAGAAGTATCAGTGGCTGTGGTCAGGACCTCCTGACCCCTAACTGATAACTGAAATCAAATTACAATTCTAAACTAAGTGTATTGTGCTGCTACTGTGGGACCAAAACATGGTACCTTTGCTCCGGGTAAGAAAGATGTTAGGTCTTGATTTGCCTTACTAGTTATCATCAGCCCAGTTTCAACAGGATTACTTTGGAAGAAGGTATTTATTTTGAGTAAGGAGAAGGAAATAAAGTCTCATTTGACATTGAGAGAGCTGGGGATGTTCAGCCCGGAGCAGAGAAGGCTCTGGGGAGACCTTATATCAGCCTTCCACTACCTAAAGGGGGTTACAGAAGAGCTGGAGAGGGACTTTTTACAAGAGCGTGTAGAGATAGCACAAGGAGGAATGGCTTTAAAATGAAAGAGGATAGGTTTAGAGTAGATGTTCATTCCTTTGAAGGTGGTAGAGCACAGATTTCCCAGGGAAGCTGTGGATGCTCCATCCCTAGAAGCGTTCAGGACCGGGTTCAATGTGGCTCTGAGTAACCTGGTCTAGTAAAGGTGTCCCTGCCCATGGCAGGCCAGGTGGAATTAGATAGTCTTTAGGGCCCCTTCCAACCCCAAACTTTCAGTGATGATGAAGTGCAGAAAATACATTTGGTGACTGCTCCTACAAATGCCTTCAGTATGAAACTTTTGGTAACAGAAGTGGTCCATATGGCATGTTCTGGGAATTAGACTTTTGTTTCTAAATAGGAGTCGTTAATGTCGTCAATACTCTATTGCTGAATTTTTTTAGTTTAAGAGAGATGAAATCATAAATAATCCTTTTTTTTTTTACTAAAAAAAGCCTTTTTGTCTAAAAAAGAATTTACCATTCAACAAATTGTGACTTAAAATGTTTTATAAGCTTCATTTTTTGAACGCGTTAATTTGATTGACATTTTAAGACTTCTTTCTATAGCCACTATAAAAGTAGAGATTGTAGCATTAGTTATGGGAAATGTCCAAAAAATCACCAATTAATAGTCAGAAGTGACTAATGTTGTTTTGCATCTTTGCCAAAGTACAGCGGTGAAAGAACTGATTGATCACACACCCAAATGTTTATTTCTGAATGTGTTTGAAGCTACAAAGGGCTTTTGCAGGCTAAACCCAAGGCTCCTTTCACTAAGAGATCTTACAGTGAAATTGTCAAATGCTGCTCTGAGAGATTACTAGGTAAGAATGTAAGTTACATGTGAAGTCAAGTAGAATTTGACCAAGGAATATCTAAGAAAATAGGGCAGACCCAAGATACTGTATTAAGATATTTTAATTGAAACATTAGTTATAATTCATCTTAATATACCTTAATGCAGGTGTTACTTTGCAAATCCATAATACACAAGAAATTAACATGCAGTCTGCTAAGGAAAGCAACACCTGAGTGAGGTGTTTGAGATGATGAGATTAAAAGTTTCATCTGTTGGCTTTTTTGTGGCACAGATAAAAATGTTCTCTACAAAATATCCTATCAGCAAAGCTCTTGGCATTGAATCTTGACTCAAAGAAGGCGCCTCTGTGGGAATAAAAATTGCTGGGTGAAACTTGGAAGGATGTGTTAGCCCATTGCTCTGGCACACTATACTTGCCATTGGCAGGGTTGGTCAGGAACATAGTGGGCACACAAAGAACTCTGAAGTAATATTTTGCTGGAATTTGTGGGTGAGCTCCATCCACCTCTACACTGGTGCCATGTGGGCAGTGAATGAGGAGCCAAGTCGTGGCTGGTAGTGTGATGGGATGCCCGAGCTGTGCTGATGCCAGGGGTTGTTGGCCAAGCAGTGCTGCAGCTTTCACCAACAGCAGGTCCACAGCCTAATGAGTGTCACCAGGAAAGCAACTTCATGAGGGTCCTTGGGCATGAAAATTGTACAGATATGTCCCAGAGTGTGAGGGGCTGGTTAAGAGCTAATGATCTTACAGAACTGTGTCTGCCTCCAGCCTGATTCCATTGGGGAAGGGATGTTGTATATCTGAGCTCTTGTTTCTCAGCTGGAAGCTCTATTTCAGACCTCAGGCTTCTTTTGTATCTCAGCTGAGTGAGGACCACTGCTGCATGCCTGAGTTCTGCAGAAGTGCTGTTGCTTTTTGAAGTTGTTACAGATATCCTTTTTTTCCATTCAGTCCATCCCAGTCTTGTTGCAGGTGAGCATCACTGAGTCGGATCAGTCAAATTCTGTATTAGCAGACAGCTAACACTACTTTCTCTCAAAAGAAAGAGCTGTGATGAAGAACAAATGTTTTTAAAAGAATGCTGCAATTTCACTGTATCAATGAGTAGTTAAATGAGTTGACTATATGCAAAGCAAAGAGCACGTCTGTCTTCTTCTCTGACTCTCACTCATTTTCAAACTCTCCATGTTGCATGACCAGCTCTCTAAACCAGGACCCTGGCTCTTCGCTTGCTCTGAAGACTGGATGTTTTTGAAAAAGTGTTCTGGAACATGTACCTCTCCATTGGACACCCTTCTAATCCCTTTGTTATTCCCTTCAGCTTATCTGTGTTTCATGAGCAGTTTGGAGCAGAGGGAATCCTCGTCCCCTCTCTGTGGGCAAGGCTTACATTTGCAATATGCTCCTCCTTGAACAAAGCACAGCTGAGGTTCTTCAGGGTTTCCAGGTCCTCTCCTGGTGAGAAACTTCAATGCTTTAGCTATGATAGCCCTGGAAACTGAAAATAGTTGTGGCAGTCAGTCATCCAAATTAATGGAAACACCACTGCAAATTTTTATGCCCTTGAATAGTCTTCACAGAAGCCGATACTGAGGAGTCTTCTTTAAGCAGATGCAGGAGTATTTTCTACTGAGGGTCCTTTCCTGAAAGGAGACTTTTTTGTAACACTGTTCCCAGCTGCACAATATTCAAACTTATGACAGAGATAGCTATTTGTCAGATCAGAGATGGCCTTAAGCTTCCCTCTGTTAATTGCTTTATCCAGTGGATTATACAGCCAGTGTTAGTGGGTGCTGTTCAAGCAGAGCTTTTGCACATGACTGCGGAAGCAGAGGGATTACACGCAAAGGGAAAAAAACCCCAAACCCACAGATTCCATTTTCTAACAACCTGAGGAGTTATCAACATTTTTAGAGTATCTGCATGTGTTTCTGAATTGTGTCTGCTGAAGTGAAAATTGTGCAGATGATCAGTGTTCGATAATGTGTTGTGGAATTAGAAAAAAACAGATAGTTTTTGATCCCTGCATAGATTTAAAAGCATGACGCTTACTTCTTTGAAATAAGTGATGTGTGAATCACAAAAAAAAAATGCCTTGAATGTTTAAGCTTAACACGTATTTTCCTGTATAATTATTCCAGCATTTATGTTTGTATATAGTGATCTACCTGAAGGCTGCCTGGTGGTTTCCCACTTGAATTAGAGAAAATTAACAGAAATAAGACATTCTGCTGAACAGGACTGATATCCCACAGCAGATTGTAAAGGCTGTGAGTGAACCCATCTTCCCCTTAGCAGAATTAAGACTGAGGAATTAATTTAATTTTTAGGTTTATTCCCTCTGAAGAAATGTATCAGTAAAGGGTGTTTGTCAATGTGCTATTGCAAATCTGTGAGAAGAACCTAATAATATAACTCTCTGTTCTTGTTCATGAAAGTGCTCTAGATTTAAAATAGCCTCTCCCAGAGGAGTGGGAGTGGAAGGTTTGTTTTAAACTGGAGTCAGAAAAATCTTGAAAAGTTTACCTGAGTGCCCTAGTTACTGGAGCCCATTTGCTGTTAATACATTTGTTACAGATATATTTTTGCAAAACACGGGGATTTGGAAAAAGCTAAAAAGCTGTAGGAAACAAATGAATTCTCTCAGGCAAACAACAAGCTGAGACAACCAGAGAGAGTCTTGTACTTGGCACTGCACTTGCACAAGAGCTTGGTGCACAAATGCTTAAAAGTGCTGATCTTTGTTGGAAGAAATGCCCTGTCTTCACTAAATTCAACAGGATTTGTGCAAATTACTATAAAAGAGAAAGGCAGGATTTTAGCTAAGGTGAAAATAGACATAAATATATTCCTTCAAGTCCCTTTTGTTGGAATTAGAGGCCACAGTGCTGCTCAACTAAAATCAAATTGTAGTTCAGAAAGTCTGATTTTCTGTTACCTTGCATTTTGTTTAAGAGAGAATGAACAGTTCTGTGGCAGCCTTTCTTATCTGCTTGGCACTGGAGTCTGAAAAGAAGAGGTGAAGAAATATCTTCTTACTTGTGCAATTTAACGCAGTTGACAATCCATCAATGTACTTACTTTTAAGAGTACCAGCTTACTCAACTTCCTTTTTTTATTTCTCATTGAAAAATTTTCATTTTCTATTTGAAGATTTCTGCTAAGTAAATAGGAACACATGAATAAAATCAGCAGCACATATTTTGGCTATACCACTGTTGATATTTAAAAATTCAGAATTTTCTTCCTTCTGTATTTGTTAGTAATATAATATTTTAAAATTATATCTTAATTGATTTAAAATACGGTGTGTATCCATGTTTGCAGTCAGAAAAGCATAATGTGTGTAATCCTTTTTTATGTCATGGGCTTTAGTTGATCACAACGTGTACATTGTAACGCAGTGCACCTTCTGTAGACACTCTGGCACTAGAGGGAAAAACAGTAGTGAGGCCATATATTCCATTCTTTACGTACGCTTGTATCGGGAAAAACACTGAGGAATGAAGAGTGAACATAGATTTTAGGAGTTCACATTGCAACAGTGTGTACTGTACCTGTGTCCTGTCAGGCGTTTGCAAAAATTTTCTTTTGAAGAGTT
Source organism: Phainopepla nitens (assembly GCA_013400175.1). Lineage (NCBI taxonomy): Eukaryota > Metazoa > Chordata > Aves > Passeriformes > Bombycillidae > Phainopepla > Phainopepla nitens. The sequence goes on along the minus strand of VXBQ01009109.1, from coordinate 236,925 downwards.
TGCCTACTGGTGTCAAATGAAACAACTCCTCCCTTCATCTTACCAAATAAAACCTTATTTATATCCTATTCATGTAGCACATAGAAAGCAATTTGATAGGCACTCCATTAAAAGTCTTCTTAGATGAAAGATATTATTACCAAATATTTAGATTTTTGTTCAGGACAGTAGGTATTGGAGGAAGCACCTATGAGGGGTAGAATTGCCCTTGAATTGCCCTTATTACTTATTTGGCATTGCTGGTTTATGATGCTACTGTTACTGGCTGGGAAATTCCCCTAATGCTTTTACTTCATAGCTTTTAATTAGAGTTTTAAATTTTTCTTCTCTCTTATTTTTGAGAATACAGATCTCTCAAATCATATATAGCCCACTCAGTGTGTGGTTTTCTTGTAAAATTAAGTGTTCAAAGTCTGTACAGCATTCTGTGTAAATCAGTAAGAGTCTGTATGTATTAGACCCTGCACAGGACTAAACAAGAGTTGAGCTATTATGACTCCATCTTCAAATCTGAACCAAGATATGAACAAATACGGTTTGTATGAAAAGAAAGTTCTGAATCCTTTTTATACATCTGGCAATCTTACCATCTTCTGCTCCAGGACTGGAGGGAAAAAAACCCTATGCTTTTGGGCTCACTCATGAAGCTCAGCACCCAGGCTTCCTTTTCTGTGAGGCAGCAGGTGTGATGAGTTGTTTAAGTGTGAAATATTTTTCTTTTCTGTTCCTTATGTCCATAAAGAGGCTGGTCTGCCACAAACCTCCTCATTGTACTATGTAACTTAGAAGTTTCACTGTCTCTTTAACTAAAAGAAGTCATCAGTGCTGGAAGTAGGAAGGGAGAAAGGAACAGAGAAAAAATAGTTTAAAAGGTCTAAATTTTTCTCATATAACTTGATGACTAGAGTGTAGTTATAACATTTGACATTTTCTGTGGGTTTTTTCAGTTATGATGTGACTGTCTAAATATTATTTGTTTATTAATGGACTCTTTCACAGGGGAGATAAGCTCTGGTAATAAATACGATACTGGGACTTGAGAAAGTTGATGTGTTTGGCCATTTCAAATATACAATATGAACAAAATGTTTTCTTTGTTTTGGTATGAAACTGTTGGCTAAATACAACATCACATGATAAGCCATGCTATGTGTTGATACAAGGCCAACCAGCAGTCTCAATATAATTTTCACAGTTCAAACCATTTATAGTTAGTTCTCAGATCCAGTCAACAAAGACTTTTAGCTGAATCTATCTTCATAGACAGCAGAAAGCTCTTCCAATTAAAAGCTCTTAAGAATATCTAAGAAAATGATCCCATACAAATCTCCGGAAGTTTTTGGTTGGGTGTTTTTTTTTGTTTGTTTGGTTTTTTTTTTTTGAATAGATAAGATTTAATGGCAAATGAGTGTCAGGAAAAAAGCTGCCGTAAGACAATTCTAGAATGCTAGGAAGCACAAGTGTAAAGCAGTAACAAATAGAAAAGTGCTTCAGCCTAAGCAGGACATGACTGCAGGACACATTCTGGACAGTCAGAGTAGGAGTGGCAGCTCTTCAGAGCCTTTAGAGCTGACTCTGTCAGGAGAGAAGGCAATAGAAAAGTCAACCAAAGCACTACAAAATTGTGTTGACTATCTTTTGAAACCAAAGCAAAAACGGCCTCTGTATTTTGCTTTTGGAGGTTTGTGTGCAAGGGCAAGCCTTTACAACCAGAAACAACATCTGAAATCCTGGTCAGCATGGCAGTCAGTGTGCCATGCCGTGTTCTTGCTCTGCTGTGAGGCACTAAATATGTAGTGGGATGTGTGTGTGTCTTTTCTTTTTTGCCCCTTTAAAAATTTAGCTCATAATCTGCTGTTGGGGTATACTGCATTTTACATTCACCACTTTGGCAGTATAAAACAATTATCATAACCCTTATTTAGATTGGATCTTGGAATTTTCTTAGAATATCATATCTTTTGATGGGGATGAAGGAGACAAGGAAACAAGAAGAAATACCTTATTTTTTATGGGTTAAATTTCAGTTTACACTGAGGATGCAAAGGGTCTTGGCTAATTCTAATGCCTTCCAGGATTTATGGAAAGGGACCTGCTGGGATGAGCCTCCATGTACTCCTCCTCTGGTAGGTCTGTGTTGTTTTCACAGTGAAGTTGAGTCTTAGAGGCACACACAAAAATTCTGCTTTATAGCTATTAGCAGGGTAAGTATGCAGTGCTGCAACCAAAATCTCTCTAATTCTTTGTTCCATTTTAATTGCTTTAATGAAATAAAGAATATTTATGAATGATAATTAATGACTGCATGAAGTACGATCCATTTCAGATAGAGTACAAAGGAGGAAATGGAATTTAAGATAAAAGTTTGACCTTCATAGCTGACAGAGAATAAAACCTCAAACTTAATATGGCCATTATACTGTTTGAGGCAGGATCATCTTTTTTCTCTGTTGTATAGCACAATGAAGTTCCAGTCTAATTAATTAGTTTCCTAGGCACACTAAAATGTTAAAAAATAAACTTAACTGATAAAACCACATCTCTACCAGAATCAAGGAATGTATAATTCATGGACTTCGTTCTTCAGAATTTACATCAATAAAACAAAATTTATAAATAGTAGGCGCACCTCAGAATTTGCAAATAATAGGCACACAAGCTGTTTCTAGGCTGCACACAAGTTGTTTCTAGGGTCAGGAAGCAGTGTTCCTGGGTGCTCAGTGAGGTGGCTCTCTCTGGGGAAGACCATGAGGGTGGTGCTGCTCTGCTGAACACACCTATTCTGATTTCATTTCACCACACATGCACCTGAATTTGAATCTGTTTTTATAAGACTAGTTATGATTCCCTCATGCCCTCATCTTTACAGCCTTGAAAACATTTTAGAAAGTCTCTATTTTCCTCCTTATCTCTTCGTATTTTTAGAGTACTACCTTGCTTTTAATAACATCAGTTAATGTAGTAAGTGTCTTCCCTCCATTCTAGGAGGTAAAACACACAGCAATCTTTCTATGGAAATCTCTATGACTTAAATTGTATTTAATGTTTGGTAATGTCGCCGTATTTCTCTTTATATTAAAAAAATCAAACCAGCTGTTTTAAAAGTTTGTAAAAAATAATACTTCCTTTTCAAATTAAGAGTTTTGGTTTAGAGTCACTCTGTAGCAAATTAGAGACTGATGGGACACATTAGACAGTAACTATGTTTCAAATTGGCTCTGTCTAGTAAAATGGGCATTGGTCCCATTTGTAATTAACAAGGACATAATTTGGAAAGAATAAATTAATTGCTTGCAGCTATTAGGTGAGTAAGTAAACCATCTAAAGGGTTTTAACTATGTTCAGCTCATTTCTTCATTGTTTTAGCTATATTCAACTATTTTAATACCTCTGTCTAGTCTTCCTAATACACCAATCTGTAATTTACTCCTTTTTCAATATTCTAGGTATTTTCATTTTCCATTTCATCCTCTTTCTTTTTGGTTTTTTTCCCAGCTCTTTTGACTTTACTAAACAAAATTTTATTGTGTTGACTGTTTTTCATTATAATCTCAGTAACTGCATATTTTTAGGACCCTAAAGTCTCCAAGTTCCCGTGATTGCAGCTAAATTTTTCATAAAATGAACAAGTGCCATTTTAAATTGTTCAGCTTTTATTTTTTTCACCAGTTCTCCTATTTGCAAGAATGTCCCAATACGTTGCTCCCCTGATGGCTGGAGTCATTATCTTACTGTTTAAATGTATTTATTTTTGCCTTGTGTGTGTTTCTTGTTGTGCAGAGTGTTGAACGTACTCCTAAGGCACAGTAACTTATGTCCTGATGGCTTCTTACAAGATGCACAATATAAATGATCTTGCCTTAGGCAGAGTGAGATTTCATTAATGTAAAAGACTCTCAGGTGACATAAGAGACCAGTGGGAATGGTCATGTTCTTCCTCCCCTTCAGCTTAATCATAGCTCATAATGTTCTTCTATCCCAACCCAGCAAGCCTGTTGAAAGCTCAGAGGTCTGAGGTGGCATGTACGGAAAGCTGATGCTCACTGCATGAGTTTGCATTTCTTGGTGCTTTATTTTAAGTGTGTGACGATTATGTTGGTTCTCTGGCTGCTGTGTTTTTTGAAAGCAACATTCCATACATAGGGCTTTTTATTAATAAGAATTAGCTAAAATATTTCCCCCTGCCATTTTACATCTATGACATTCAGGGTGGCTCAGAACCAAAAATATTTGATTTAACTTGCTGTGAATGTGTACTGAAAATCCCACACTAGATTTGTGTCACAATTACCAACAAAATTTAAGGATCAGAGTAGACCCATTTCAAATAATAATGAAAACAAATCTTTGTGAATAAAACCAACTCCATATTTTAAAAACAGGTTCTTGATGTATCCAGAATTATTCTACTCGTTTCAGAGCAATTACTGTAGTTTACATAAAATGTACGTAATACTAAGATCAAACTTTTAATGCAGGTCCTAATTCTGTCTCAGGAAATACTGCTGACTGAAAGTCACATAACTTTTGTTTTGGTGTTTCCAAGGAAACACAGCTTGCTTCCACTGCCATGTGTGGAAGATATGTATTTTTTCTCATTGTATAGTTCTTTGGATGGCTTTAAAATTCCCTTCTGTGATTACTGCATATTTCACTCTGCATCTGCAGTGTCTTTGCATTGAATTGAACCAGGCTTCTATTCTAATCTTGATTTACTCAGGCACCACACAGATTCTGCTGTCTTCCAGCCACAGTACATTGTAGGTGATTTTACATTTTGGGATTTTGTTACTGGTTGGTTGGTTTTTTTCCCCATCACTAAATGCTTCCATCACTCAAGCTCTTTTGCTCCTACACACTCCTGCTAAACGGTTCCTATGGTGACATGGCTAAATACCTCTGTGTGTGCCTTGCATTGCCCTCTGTCATCTTTGCCTTCAGAAGGAAAGGTGGCATCATGACATCCCATCCACACTTCTTTTTTAAAAAGCTAAATTAACCTTTTTGGTATTTTTTTTTTCTACAGAGCATTTTCAGTAACATTTTTTATTCAAAGAGGTTTTTAATCAAGCAGCAGTATGCATGAACTTTCAGTTCTTGTTCACTCTCTGTAGCTTTGCTCATATTTCTTCACGTCTGTAGAACTTATTTTGATGATTTCTCTCTTCCTGCAACGCCTGACATCTCTCATGCGAAGGGCACCCTCCAGAAGATGGCCACGCTCTTGACTTTTAAAGTGCTTCAAAGGTTTTATTACAATTTGGTTAAATGGCTTCATATTTGTGAGCATTGCACTCATGCATATTTATGTTACTTTAGAGGCCGTAGTAAAAAGATACATGGAGCAGCTACAAGATGTTAAGAATCAGCTTCATGAGAATGTTTCCATAAGGGCACCAGTATTATTTATAGGGCATGCACTGTGCCAACCTGACAGTTCACCGGCACACTCTTTGGAAAATGTAAAGTAGCTTGGACAGCTTTTGCTGTGTGTGATACCTCAGAATTAAGGTATCAGAATTATGTGAAATAAAGCATGCCCTGCAGCACAGGTTATAGTAGATTACAGCTGCTTTCTTCATGGTATATTTTTACTGTAGCCATTCCTATGCCTGACTTATTTCCAAAACTAATGTTTCTGTGACTTTGTATGCATTTTATGAATATTCCTCCACCAACATGCCAGTTTTATCTACCTGGAGCTTGTTAAATACAAATATGCCATAGCCCTAGGAATTATTACAGGGTACTTTGGTTTCTTGCATGGAAAAGGTCACCTTTGCTGTATTTACCCCAGTATGAGATTTTTATTTCCATTTGTTATTTTTAAAGCAAAATATTCTGCCAATATCTTCTTTACTTATGCAATCAGTGGAAGTCTGATTTCTTTTATTATTTTCATGATTCAGAAGTGAACATAGGGAAAATCTTCTCCAACAATACTGAGGAGTTTTCAAAATTCTAAAAGATTGTCATTGATTTGGTATATTCAGCAGGAACTTTGCTGAATTGAAGTCTATTAACCCAATTTCTTTGCAAATTAAAGTTAAAAGCTTGAAAGTCACATAGGTTCTTACTACATCTTTGGTAATATGCTTAATAGTTCTCAGTTTTTAACTTTATACTTTTAGTAAGTCTTGAGGGTTTTATCTTCTAAAAGCTGTCAATAAATTGTTCAGGTCTGAGTGGTTTTTTTTGTGATATGGTAGAAATTTGAAAGCTAGAGCTTTGCATTATTAACTACCAAAAATATGAATAGTATTGCTGTATTGTAAGAAAAATAGCTCAGTAACTTGCTGTTGAGCAAATGCAAGATAACTGTGCTCCCAAAAAGTGAAAAATATACCTGAAAATACATTCTTGGAAAAATGTAGATTTTTATCTTATCTATCTATACATCTATCTATCTATATCTCTCTTTCTGTCTCTCTCTTGATCTATACTAATATATTGATCTTAACTATTTCATCTCATAAATATTCTGATAAAACAGATTCTGCTGTTTGAATTTCACTTTTTTTTTTTTTCCCAGAAAGGTGGGTAATTGTTGTATATGCTAAGCCATCTCTTCACATTCACTTCCTGTGTTTTCACCCAGCAGTGCACATAAAATGTGCTACCAGAGGTCTGATAAACACATTTTTAAAGGGTCTCAGCATCTGTTAGTTTGGATGAGATGACAGAATGGCATAACCACATGCCTGATACAGATGGTAAATTTCAAATTCGTGCTCTTATGCACAAAAGTACTGGAAATCACCAGTATAAGGGCTGTTACTTCCTACTATATTAGGATAGATTTGCTTTAACGAAGAGGACTTTGTTTGTTTAGTGGGGTTATTTTTTTAATGGCCCAAACCATTTTGGTGCAAATTCTCTAATGTCATGACAACTTGAGGGAGATACTGGAAATGGAAAATTTCAGCCTCAATGGTTCAAATATGACAAATTTATGAGCAATGGAAAATGAGATCTGGTAATGGGAAATGTTTGTCACCTTTAGTAGTAAAACAGGCTCGTAATACTGCTTATGATGCAGACAGGGGAGCTTTTAGTCACTGTTTTTTAACTTTCTCAGCATGTGAAGGGTAATGCATTTGAAGTGAATAATTGTTTTTAGCTTATGACATTCAATAGTTTGTTACAGGTGTAATTAATAAAATAGATGATGGCCTTTGCCATCTGCTTAAGTTAGGTTTACAAGAAGAACGCTTTCTCCACACTGTAAGGACGCAGGTCATTATGTGTTGGCAGCTTGATTACCTGTGAACATTTATACTTAAGATTCTTCACTCAACCCCCCACCCCCACCCTCTACCTCCCAAAAGAACCCCCAGCAGCAGCAAAACATCATAGGTATGCATGTGTCACGTAGATATAATATATTCACTGAGATGCCTTAATTCTCTGAAGATAGTGAACCCCATACCTGAGCCAGTGGTGGCTTTGTCAGTGCTTCTGAGCTTTGTGTCTGTCAGGGATAGGAAACTTGGGTTAGAAGATGCTAATGAGGAGAAAAGAAAGGGAATAAACAGAAGCCAAAGGTGATGACTCCATCTCTATTACTCTTTTCCTGTGGGATTGTGGATTTTAGGAAATACTCAGGACCCAGAGGCAATAAGTCAGTTGTCTGATGCTAAGTAATGTTGTGGGGTGCCTAGTTTGAGGTGGATCCTTTGGGCCCCTTTGGATTATGCAGCTATCACACAAGTCTCTGTAGTTGTGAGGTCTAGATTCCTGGCAGTCCTGAACCACTCTGAGGTTCCTGGGATTCCTCACCTTCCAATGAGGTTAACACCAAAGTTGCCTTAAATCTCTTCTACCGGGAAGATGAGTTACTGAAATGTAAAGATTACCAGGCATTTGTATTTTCAGCTTGCATTGCCATTTTTCAGGAGAATATAATGGTCTGAGGAACAGCAAAATGTGTATTTGTGAATCATTTGTCTGTACCATATGACTGGCTGTTTAATCCAGGATGTTGTCTCACTCAGTGACTGGCAGAATATAACCGGAGGCAGTTAAAAGGAGGAATGCACACTAACTTATTTTGTGGAGAATTTTTTCTGACTTTCTGTCTAGTGTGAGGTGTGAAGGCCAACTTTTATGGATTAACTTGGGATGTTTTATTATCCATATAAAGGACTAAATGTTTTCTAGTGATTACAAAATGCTTTGCTTGGATGAATCTTTCCAATAGTTGAACAAGGTTATTTTTCAGTGTTAATTAAAAAGAATATTCCCTATCCTGCTTTTAACTCTCTTCTTTCATTGAATGTCGCCTTTCTCATTCATTATGACAGGATCATTAAACTTAAAAACTCAGTACCTTTAATGTCTATATTACAGATCCCCTCCAGCCTTTCTGGCTGCTGGCTTTATAGTTGTCTTACGTTTTGCCATTCCAGTATCTCTGTGGGGTTTTTTTTTGGTTTTTTTTTTTTTTTTTTTAGATAATTGAGGAAAAATCAAATGCAATTCTTCTAAATGTCATCATCTTAATGTACCTCCTCTTAAAAGCTGGTCACTCTGTGTTCACCATTCTTTCCCTTACCCTGCTTCTGAAAGGACAGAATACTGTCCTATCCAGCAGATGTATTTCCTTTCTATCTTCTTATGGAAAACCTTGCCGTGAGCTTTCTAAGCGTTGTACATGCTCTCACCTTTTGCTGAGTGTTCCTTTCAATAGGATTTCATTCTTTGGAATGAAGTACTTCGGAAAAATGGTTCTATTTACATTCTTGCATGTGTATCAAGGTGTGAACTAGTTCTCTTTCAGTAATTTCATAATGAATGAACTGGTTAGGACTGAGCAAATGTTCTGCTCGCCTACAGTTCACATGGTCAAACATGAAGCTTTTTAGCTGACTGAGCTGCTACGAAAACAGGAAGAAAACAATGCAATGTCTTCTTGAACTCAGCTGAACACTGGTGTCTTGACTGCTCACAGACCCCCTTACTCAGTACTGTCCCAGGCTGTGGCTGTGACTGTGTGGTGATTACATCAATTTTTTTCCAGTACCAGCTCATCTGACATCTTTCTCAGACTTTCTTTAATTAGAGCTTCTTAGCATCCTATATATGAAGAAAATATTGATAAAGACATCATATTACCTCCATGAAAATGTCCTTAGTCTCCTTAGTGAAGAGTTCTATGTGTTTTACACCATGTGTTGGTGTGGTAGACCTGTGAATTCATTGCTCCTTCCACAAATAGAAGTGTGAGAGAATAAAGAAACTCACCTGAGTGATTTGGAAAGCTGCCTACCATCTGGACCTACCTTGCTGTTGGTATGATGGTGGTGAGAAGCCTTATCATGCCTAAGCTTGCCTGGGTCTCCTGTAGGGCTGCAGCAGGTGGAACTGACGTGCAGCATGTGCTCAAAAAATCCCCACTGCTTCAAAAATGGCAATTCATACGTTTAGGAAAATTAACTATGTGATGGGATTGTCTCCCACAGGGAACTGGGCAAAATCAAGTGGCAGATCTGTAATGACCTCTGAAGCAAACTAATGAAAGGGACAGAAAAGTGTACGCAAAATGCCATGAGCATTTTATATTCACTCTGCCTTAGTGAAAGGCGTGGTGACACTGTCTTGGTTTAAGTCTGAGACTTCATAACCGTGCAAAAAAAGCTTATGAGACTGATGACAGATTATAACTTCTGTTCTATAAATAACTTTTAAAAAACTTAGATAGATTATGATTACTGAAAAATATACCTGTATGGGGGCTGTAAAAATACTCTGCTGTGTCTCAACATAGTGCCTTGCTAAAGGGCTGACATATTAAATCTTGAATACCAGTTTTAGAATGGATTTTATTGTAATTCAGGAATTACTAGCTGGCTTTGAGGACATAATACCAACTCAGTTTATTATTTGCAACCACATGACATGGTGTGACAAATTAATACTTGAGGTAAGACCAAACCTTAAGTGCAGTGGCAGTGCGACAGCATTTTCAGTAGCTGTTTAGAATAAAGACCAAACTGATACTTAATATGATTCCATAACACTTTGGATGGTTTTGAAAATCTTATGTGTAGTCTTACATGGTAAAACAAATAGAAATCCACGATCACAGAAATGTAATGTTTTCTGAAGCAGTTACATATTTGTGATAGACAAGCAGCACCTGCTAGTGGCAACTGCTAGTGTGGTTATTTGAGAAACAGAAATCACTCAGGGCCTGATCCTTCGCAGATCTTGTGGACATTTAAACCTGGGTAAAGTGACATTCAGTCTGTCAGGTGTGTGCTGCGTTCATTTACTATTTGCAAGATGACTGCTTGAGTTTCTAGGCAAGGAGGAATTGGGGTCCTGACAATTTCATAACTGGTTTCCAAGTTTAGCTTTAGATACATATGCTAGCAAGTTGGCATAAATTTGAAGTAGCATAATGCAAGAGGCCTAAACTGCATGTCAGAAAGGGCATGTTACACAGATTAGCCTACATGAAATTATCTCCCAAAATGATTCAAGAATTTTACTTTATATAAACACTGGATTAGAGTTAGACTGTCACGAGAGCTGACTGTATCTACCCTAGCAAGAATTTTTGAGCGCTAGGAACAGACCTGGAGGGCAAAACAGCAACTGTTGAGTACTCAGCACTGACATTATTTGTATTTCTGTGGGTTTGACTGTGGACAGGCTCTCATCTGGTCCTGTGAGCTGGCTGCCCTTTGGAATTCAGAAGGGAAACTCCTAGAGAGCAGTCTGCTCTCTAAGCCTGCTCTGCCAGGCTTTTCTTCTGAAGTGAGATCTCGATCCAAATTAAAACACTATAATAGATAAGTAGCATCTGAATCTGCAATTTTACTGAAACGATTGTTTCATTCATAATTACTATGCTATGACCTACATAAACTATTCATTCTTTTCTGTGCAACCTCCAAGGTGAATTTGAAAGTTGCAGCTAGTTAGTTCAAATGAACTCTGATCTTCAAAGAAAACCTTTGCGTAGATAGTTTTGAATCCTAAAAACAGCAACAGTCCTTGGAGTATCTGCAAACAGGAAAAATCTTAAATCTCAGATTTACCGCTGTTCTATTACTTTTGTAGACAGTCTGTTTGTCTGTCTGCTAAACATACAGGATTTCAGTTATCTTCTTGAGGCACATACATCTCCCCAGGCAGTGCACAGGAAAACAGATACCGGGGGCTCAATTCAGTTTTTCACTCTGAATTAGTGTGACTGAGATGCCCTACAGCACATGAGATGGTCTGGTAGGGCTGGTGGAAGTGTGGGAGACCTGTGCTCTTTTGGAGCAGCAGTAGGAAGCCAAGAGCAATACCAAAGAACACATTAAATGCTGCTAATGCAAATGTGTCAGCCAGTAGATTTAATGCCCACGTTTTATGCTTTGCTGCACCACGCTTATTAGATGTAGAAATTGTTATTTGTGTATAACCCCCAAATACATACAATTTGCAATGCTGCAAGCAGTGATGCTCCACTGTGAAATGATAAGACACATGGTTGTGTTGTAAAATAACACCTTGTGGTGATGACGGTTCACCATGCATTTGAATGAGTAGTTAGCAGGGATTTGTCATATTCATGATTGTAGAAGTGTCCTTTTTCATTCACTATTAGTGGACAGTAGCTGGTTTTCCTGTGTGTTGTTTTGGGGTTTTCATTGTGTTTTGGGTTTTTTTTTAAGGAAAATTCTTCTCCATTAGTTTGTTCCACATTTACTAAGTCGTAAGTTTACAAAATCTTACTTCTGCACAGCAGCATAGTTCTAGTGCAAGATTCTGAATCTCATCTACATATTTTGTTGCCTTTTTTTTTTCTGGTTGCCAGCTGTTTAGTGTTTTAAGAAAGTATTTATTCCATTATAAATCTGTTTTGATATAATAACATTACTATTCCTTTAAAATTAGACTATATATGTTCCCTTTCTAAGACATTTGTTTCATAATTCAACCAATGGACTTCATGATCTTGGAGGTCTATTCCAAACTTAATGATTCAGTGATTCTGTGATAAGACATTGAGGTTTTTAGAATTTTTTAAAACATGTTGGATCTTTAAATGTGTTTTCTAAGAGTAGAACATCCATTCATTAGCTTCAGTTGGCTTTCCCTCAGTCTAGTATTGATTTTAGTCAAGTACTGCTACCCATTAGTAGACCAGTTAGATTTAAGGATTTAAGTGCCATTCTTGAAATGGTTCTCTGAAAAGAGATTAATTGCCACAAATATACCACATTTCAAGGATTTGAGCACAAGTAATGCTATTTCTTCTCAGAAGATATATTTGGTACAGAAAGGAGGTGTATTGAGCCTTTCTTCAACTGGACAGATCAGAACATGTTTAAATTATTTCCTGCAAAAAAGATAATACAATTTTTGTTATGGGTAGCAAATGATAAGCTTAAATTCCTAGTCAATCTCAGCTATTAATGACAGAATCAAATACTGCTGCATGTTTGGAAACTGTCTGCCTGGCATGTTTCATTTTCTGTGAAGAGCAACTGGAATGAGACACTTATTTGCAGCATACTTCACTTTCAGAGCAAATCCTAATGATGGTGACATTTAAAAAAATATATTTTTGCAATAATGCCGTTACAAAGCCATTTAGGCTTGATATGAGTAGCAGAGGTTATTGTTTTCTGTAGAAATATCAGATTTCTTCTGGAGGAGAAAATACATTTGTTAAATGTACCATAAAAGCACAGTTACCCAAGGTTTTTAATTTTCCTTTTTACCAGTCCAGTTTGATGAATTGTCCTGACTAGCTCTAAGGAAATTAATTTTAAAATTAGGTGGGACTCAAAAGGAGAAAAATAGTGACATGCTTGGGAGTCGTTACAGTCTGAATCATATGAAGAATTAGATGTGTCACTTAGGAAGAGGCACATTCATTTAGTTTGTTTTATTTACCTCACACCCAGGATCATGATAACTGGTTCATCAGTGAATTCAGAAACAGGGTATCAGTGCCTAAGCCATGCCATGGCCCAAATCTCCCTCTGTTGTCTTGTATCCCATGCTCACAGAAGATCTCCTCAGCTCACACGGGAGCAGTGCCAGCAAGTCTCTTGGCAGTGGGCTGGCAGCACATGGCAGGAGATAGCAAAGTGGGCTCTGCCAGCCCTGACCTGCTCTGAGCTGCTGGAGAGGACTAAAATCACAGTTCTGATCTGGAAAGAGAATCCAGCAGGAGCCTGGCTGCTGTGGACCCCGCTGGGGCACCTCTGGGCATGGCTGCAGGCGCCTACAGCCTGTGTGGGGTCAGCAGGGACGTGCTCGGGGAGCCCACAGACTGCTGTGTGAGGCCTTGCACTGCTTAGGACTTGTGCAGAAAGGCTGCTGCAGTGCTGTTCAAGTTCTGTAAACCCTTTTTTTGGAGCTGGCTCTTGGCTCCTTTTGGCTAGCCAGCAGTAATAAATGAGATAACAGAGATAATGACTTTGTGTGGCTCACTTCTCAAGCTGCACATTTTGAAGAAATGAGGGAAAATGTATGTTGATGAAAAAACAGCCTCCTGATTCAGTTCTGTAAATCAGTGACAACGAAACAACTAAGAGAGTGTACAATAAAATCAGAATGTACACTTTAATGTAGGTCCCTTCATGCACTCCGGTCTGCAAGAGGCAGGCTACTGGAAGACATTGTCCATGTTGTCATGCATTTTAGCTCCTTAATTTGGCTATTCAGTTTGAGCTACTAGTGCTACAGTCTCTGGATTTTCAAACCTCTTGACTAATAGAATAGATGGCTTCAGCAGTGTCCTATGACAAAAAGGCGTGCTAGAGGGTATGCCAAATTAACTTCATTTCTTTAATTTAAGAGGCACACACTTGTTGCTGGATGACAACTAGTGTGAAATTGGACATGGTTGGCTAACGGTAATGATATAATTTCTTATTTTTGCTTTGTTGTATCTGCTAAATACAAATTTACCTGCAGAGTTCGGCCAAGAGGAAAAATGTCAGCAATATTAGCATCCAACAGATACAGTGTTTTTTTTTTTTTCTTCTAGCTGTTCTTTTATTTCATTAGTAATTTTTTAAGAGAATTGGTTTAAATAAATATCACTAGTTCTTTTCTATGGCTCCAGAGATTGTATTTTATAATTATCCTTTGAACAGTTATAATCTTTTAATGGCTATTTTTTTTCCTTGACAACATGACAATAATTGCTAGATTAAAAAAAGAGCAATTTGATCAAGCTTGAACACTGGCTTTATCCTATTTCTGTTGAAGTCAGGGAGACTTCTTCAGTAAGAAGAGAGTTGGAATTTGCTTCATGATTGTTTTTTTTCTCTTGCCAAATCCTCTTTCACTCATCCAAGACAGCAAAGAGTTCTGCTTTCAGTCACAGTGCTGTAAATCTGGTCTATCTGCATTGACTCAATGGGCTTATTTTTGTAGAGATCAGTGTAAGTGAGAGAAGGATTTATCTCAGTTGGATTCATGCTTCTTGTTAGTGAGGCAATGTACTATATAATTGGTGCTATCACTAAGACTTGCCCAGTATTGATTTTTTTTCAGTATGGAAACAGATGGGATATATCATAGGGTCTAACTGATACGAAATGTACAGTATCTTGCAATAAAAGAGAGTTTTTATTTGGCTGGGGCTTTTAATCATTTATCCTGAGATTTAAAAATAGCAACAAAGTGACATGTATCACTATCCATTGATCATTTTTTGTTGTTCGACTGTCCTAGAAGTTGCTGACAGAATTGTAACTGTTTGAAGGGTTGGATCCTAAAGTAGGAAGTGCACAGAGTGCTGCTTATTATTTATAGCACCCACAAGGTCCTATGGATGGAATATCAGAGAACACATAATTTGAATGTTAGTCAATTCACAGTTAATGAAAGAGGAGACTATGAAGATAACAACAAAATCTGACAAAATTCACATGCTCATAGCTTCATTGAGAATGGGATTTTAACTTAAAAAAGTTATAGTTGAGATAAAAAATGTTCTCTAATTTAGCTATAAGAAAATAGGGAAGGAGAGTGTCTTTTCCAGACAGACAGGAGAGCCCTAATACAAAATCTTAGAAGGAGCTTTATATTGTTTAACTTTGTGGAAAAACAGTTTTGAGTGGTTGCTTTGATAATCTGGAAGCTCTCAGGCAATCGCAGTTATTACATTTTAGAGCCAAGACTTCTTTGGCATGGATTTTTATATGGCCTTTGACATATTTATTTTTGCTGCAGTTTTTCCAAACCAGCAGGGACCATGCTCAGACTGTGCTTAGAAATCTGGAATATGTTCAAAAAATAAAAGAGGGAAAAAGATAATTTTGTTTTTATAAATTCTGATATACAAAATAGCTAAAGGGGTCATTGATTTATGTGTTTGGCACCTCCTTTATATTTCGGCAGATTTATATATATGTGTATATATATTAACTATCTGTTTTCCACCTGTGTACCTGTTACAAGAATTCATGCAACATAAATTAGTATGTATGTCCTGTCTGATATGTTGTTTGTGAGGCAAGAGCCATTAACACCATGTCATTTAGAGATTATAACACATTCAGGAAGCTTAAATTACTCATCTTTACAAAAGGAATACAAAATTAAATTCCGATTTGAGCATGCCATTTCAAACCACCTTGGTTCTCATTAGGGTTCTGATAATCTAATGTTAGATTCATTACCATCTAAAATTATTGCAATCTGCTGCCTTTTGTTTGGATTCAATGTCCATAATTGCTCCACGTGATGTCAGTAATTACTGAGGCCGCTTTAGGAAGATACGCAAAGACATGGCAAGAAAAGATGATCAAGCCAAGTTTAGATTTGCAATGTGGTTGTACATGTGCGTCAGAAACTACATTTTAGTAGTGTATCTGTTTACACTTGATGTTGCATAGGTTCCAGAAAAGGAGGAATTGTGCTGCAAGATAAGGAAAACAAATTAAATATAGTCTTGAATCATTCAAGATTGAAAGGAATGACTCTTAGCTGTATGAAGATGAAACTTCTGTTGTATTGAATAATATTTTAGTTTGATTTCTTTTAAAGACAACATATGCTCTTTATAGAACCTACTCCTCTTCCATGCAAAACAGAATAAAACACTCATACCTCCTGAAAATGAATCTTACTGACCCCAAAATACGTTGCAGTTTATAGAATTTGAAACACAAAAAGATTTACTCTCAATATATTTATTATAGTAATCTGTTGTGCAATTTTTTTTTTTTTTTTTGTAAATCAAAAAGGCTGTCCTGGCACCCCTTATGAATGGGTGGAGGAAGAGGAAGGATGAAGCAAACTGCATTTCTACTGTTTGCTTTCATATACTTTATTATGAACATTTAACTAGTTAAATGAGATACTATAAAGAATATAAGCATGAAATAGAGTAGATTTCTGTAATAATGTAAAACTACATCACAATCTGATCCATCATAAAAAAATGTTACAGCTTTGAGGCAGCCTGAATCCACTAAAGGGACACAACACTGTGGGTGATGTTGTGTCACAGTTGTGTTTGGCAGTGTTAAAAAAAAGTGGGTATGAGAACTACGACATGCAGGTGTTATGGTGGGCGCTGAATGTGAAGTATTTGAAAGATATTTTTCATCCCATAATTTTATTTCTCTTAAAAATTCCAATCTTGGTTGGCAGAAGCAGGTGCTTTTGAGAATTTTGATAATTTCCTTACTTTCTTTGTTTGTGGTTTGGGGTTTTTTTTCACCCTAGTACAGATACCCATCTTTCTTTTAGAAGCTTGTATTCTTTCAGAGACAAATGAGACCTATTTAGAGTAAATCAAAACAGAATCTCTGGCTAAACATACAATAGACCTTGTGTGTTTTAGTTTCTGATCCATCCATTTAAAGGACTTTTTATGCTCTGTGGTTGGAATTAGAAAGAAGTAGCAGAAACCTGTAAAATGTCAGAGTTCTCAAATATATATTTATTGGACTACTTAACATTAAGAATGACTAAGGAAAATCAAATTGAAACCTATGAAAAAAGCTGTTTGTTTTGGCTTTTGCATGAAGAAATGAAAAAGCATCAAGTTTGATGCCAGTAAACTGTCAATTTGTGGAAGCAGCTGTAAATCAAGTACTACTTTATTATATTGCTGCACATTTAGAATAAGCTGGATTACTGTAGTGGGAATTATTTTATATTTATACTACTGAAAATGAGAACATGATGTTTCCTGAAATCACTGGCCAAAGTTTATGACAAAAGCCATAATTTATTAAGGAGAAGAAATAAAGAAGAAAAAAAGAAATCAATGTTAAAATCAAATGTTAAGAGATTACAGTAAATAGCCTTGTACTCTTACTCTTAGTCTTATTTTGTTAGGTTTAAGTGCTACCATTTATTTCGGATGATACAGAAGAAGAACAAGAGTAGGCTAGAGACAAGTGTCATGTCTGAGCTGTGTTAGAAAACCAAGCTCCCTTTCCATTAAAATAAAAAAAAGATTAAAAATATTTTTTGCCAGATGATACAAATAGCAGATTGTTGTTGATTACCAGTAAGAATGATGAGAGAGAAGATCCTGGAAATTGGCCTCAGATCACCTGAAAAATTCACTAACCAAAGAGATGAAACCAGATCCTCTGGAGGCATTAAAACTTCTTACTCCCACTGTAGAACAAAGACTAATGACTGTCATCCCATCAAAGAGTTTTCCATCTGTTTTTATAAGAAAGAGAAAGGAATTAGTGGCTAAGTAAAAAACAGATTACAGAACACCAGAAATTAGCTGTGTTGAAACAAAGCCTAGAACTTCTCACAGCAAAGCTGCTTAAATGGGAGAGAAGTTCTGCTTTTTTCGTCTGAGCTCCCAGAGGAATTTTGTCATTGGCATTCCATGTGGGGCTATTTAGCTATCTAGCTAGGTCAGTTTGGAGTCCTGATCTCTTCCTCCTCACCTCAAGCAGCAGCTGCTTAGACTTGTTTAAGATAGCTCTCAGGGAAGAAAAAGCCCCACCACACAACAGCAAAAGCAAACAACACCACAAAACCACTTGAAAATCCCCCATAAAAGCAAACATGCTCTCCTGAGCACAAAGTACATCAGCAGCCCTGTGATTCAGTCTGGACTGTCTGGTGTTGGTCAACAGTAGGCAGAGGGCAAGAGAATAGAAGGACCATAGATTAGACTAACACAGTAAATCTAGTGCTGTAACTGTAGTGTTATCACAGTGCCAGTAAAAAGTAGATTATTAACGTCCTTTGGAAAAGAACACATTCTATTCCAAGGCTAATGTATGAATAAGCATAGGTAAATCATTACTTCTGTGTAAGTAATTGAGCCCGGCTAGTCAGTAGATGTGTGAAGCTGTTTGCCAAACGCAGGCTGTTCATGGAATTGGTTGTTTAATGAGAGTAATAGCACAGCAGCATCAGCATGAGAAAACAGCATGTAGTGTTTGCTGGTCTAACTAAGGAAAATATGGTCTGATATTACCTGGGGACATGTATAGAAGTCAAAATGAAGACAAAGAGGGGGAATTGCTTTGGCATTATATAGCCTAAGCAAAGGAATCAGTCTCTTTTAGAAGAATGCCAGCTAGGTTTGATGAATATTCAGCAGGAAGGTATGCCCAGAACTCATCTGAAAAGGATTTTTAGACATCTGCTAGGCTGCATCAGGACAGAGATTTTCTGTTCTTCTTGTCCCAAATATCACTAAGTGAAATACAATTAAAATATTTATAACCTGAACCTAACTTCAATCTGATAGTATTGATGTAGCTGAAAATATAATTTCGTAATCTGTTTATAGTAAGAGATATTCTTTCAGCACCTTTTTTGACTGAGAGTGCCTGTTTCAATAAAACCATAACTTTTATATTTTATCACTTTATTTACTCAGAGGATTGAAGAGTTTTGAATTTTGAGTCCACGTGGATACGTATTTTGTTTTATCCTTTGGCTTAAGTAATGTATACCAGTGAAATACGTCTCTTTCCTTGAATTATCATATTCTGACACAAAAAGATTTTTTGCTAGGGTATTTTTTACCAGCTACTGTCAGTGTCTGCTGTAGCTATTAAGAATGCATCTCCCAATCTTACCTTAGGGAGGGACTATTTTTGAGGATGACTGAAGAGCTTGCTGAACGATTGTTGGAACTCACTGGCTACAACAGCTTTGAATATGAAACTGTCCCCAACTATAAAAAACAGTAATGTTTAAAATACATTTCTCAGATATATTGCCAGTTTGAAGTCTCAGTCCAGAAGAAATAATTTGCAGATTGTTTCACTGATTAATTTCACTGTTAGGTTTATTTCTGGAAGATTTATTCTGTTACAAACTAAACTATTTGGAACAATCTTGCTTCTCCAAAATTTTTCGTTTCCTATGTGTTCTGATTTTAAGACAAAATCAGAAATTTTAAGTTTTATAATGTGAATGTCCTGATATAACAGATTAAATGTTAAGGCACTGTAAGACAGCAATGTTATTGTAGTTTCTTGTGTGAGTCCAAGACAGTTTTCCTGACGTTGTTGATTTACACACATGAAACTCTGAGATTTGATTGATCTTTGCAGAATTTAGGCATCTGGTGATTTGAAGTGAGCAAGACAGCATATGGAAGGTGATCTCTGGAAAGCTTTTCCAGAATGAGCTTTGATTTAATTTTTCTCCTGACTTCAATTGTTAACTGCTTTTGTGAAATATGAGCATTAAGATGTTGTGAACCTTTGCAATCAGCAGAGAATGTATTTTATATGTATGGTCATCCATGTTCAAATAGTATATAATTTCAGAGCCTAGGAAAAAGCTGCAGTGGAGATCTCTAAATAGTTAATTTGGCTGTTTATCCATTTATTTCACTGTGTCAGGATTTTTACTCTGGGGGCTTAAAAGCATTTGAAATGCCTTGGTAATCTGCGATCATGTAACATACTTCAGTTGGGTTGCTGTGTATGAAATACAATGGTGTTTTCAATTGACTGAGGGGCCATCAACCAAAGCAGAAAGGAAAGAAAGTTCCATTCTTCCATCTTTTCACAAGTCACTAATAGATCATAATGACTTTTGATAAACATTATCTTATTTTCTTGCCTGTTGAGCAAAGGGTGTTATTTCCTTTCACAAACATGTGTGGGAAGAAACTGGGGAAAATGGCTAGTTATACTGTTTAGCTATTACTGACAAATCACAAATGTCATCAGAGAGTTGTTTGTGCCAGACTTTCCATTTATTTCCACTGATGCAACATATATTTGTATGTATTGGTAGATATGACCTAGAATGTTTTGTGTGCTGCAATAAAAGGTGAATGTGTTTTGATCATTTGAGAAAGGAAGGATTTTCCACTTATTTGTGACCCTGTGTCCTAGAGGGTGCTGCTCTCAAAAGCAGCCTCCTCATTAATTCCAAATGACTTCTGAGTAAGTCTTTTCATTGCTATAGCTCAGGAGCATCCCTTCTGGAGGGCCATGCATTTTGAAAGCAATTGGAAAATTGGTTCAAACAAAAGATCTCATACTATCTTGTGAGAAAATTTGTATCTTAACACAGAAATAGACAATCATCAGTCTGCTTTTCTGTCATTTCTTCTTACCTGAAGCTGGGTAATCATCATCATTTTCTCTCATCTCCTTGACACATATAAGAATAGTTTCTAATTTTTAAGAAATCAACTGATCTGTGAATAATGCCATTGATTTAAATCTAAAGACTGTTGCACTATGATTAAGGGCTGCTAAATTTCGCTGTCTTTAAAAAAAAATGTTGTTATTATTACTATTATTATGGAATATGTGCAAGAATAGAGTATTTGAGAGAATTAGTTTAACTTATTTTAACTTTGTAAATAAATCATATGATCACACTTGAGAAGTCCAATATTCTGTATTCTCAGTACATCAGCCAGTGTTTTATTTCATAGAATCATCAGCCTGATAATGCAATAACATTTAATATTCCCTTAATTGTTCTCTATAGTCTTAATACTTCATTAAAATATTATGAAAAATAATGCAGTTATAAAAGTTAAGCGTTCTGGAGGACACCATGTCTAGCCAAATATTGCAAGTTATATTTGAAAAGTAGAGGAGGATTCCATGATGTTGCATTTGTGTTAATTTGAGTACCATGAAACGTAAGCTGCTTCTGTTCAAAGAATAGAGGATTTCCAGTGTAAATATTTAGGAAAACTCTACTTTTTATAGGATGTTACAGAACTCTAGTAATATCTGGTATCAGTGCAAAATAATTTTAATGTAACACATAGCTGCGTGTGACTACATTGGCTCTTACTGCTTGTTGAATCCAAGTAGATCCTGACTTGTTCTGAAGGAGGAGACCATTTATGAGAGCCTATGTGTGTAAATGAAGTACATGAGTCAATGACACGCCATGTAACCCCAAATAAATGAAAATGCAGAACAGCTACTGGAAACATATGTGTTACAGATGCTCAATAAAACTTAGCCCACAGTTCTAGCCAAAAAGCCTGCAGATTTACAGGTAGAACCTGAAGAAAATAAGGTAGACTAATTTCCACAAAGAGAATGTTTTCTTTTTGGCTTTTCTCATGGGACCATTTTCATGGGAGACTTTAGGTAGGCAGGGCTCCCCTCCTCAGCTGTGCAGGGACGAGAAAGTGGTGGGTCAAGATAAGGACAGGGAGAGATCACTCACCAATTACTGCCATGGCCAAAACAGACTTGACTTGGGGAAAATAGTTTAATTTATTACTAATCAGATCAGAATAGGATAATGGTAAGTATAACCAAATCTTAAAACCTTCCCTGCTGCTTCTTCTTGGGCTTAACCACTCTTGAATTGCCTGCCTCTTCCCCTCCTTCTGACTCTTCCAAAGGGAGTAAATATCTGAGGTGTGAAATTTTGAAAGGCATCTAGATCTCAAAACTGACTTTTGAAACACAGATTTTAGGCTTAAAGGCTTTAATACTCAAAAGAATTTGTAGGAGTCAAAATGCTGAAAATGGGGAGGCTCATCAAATGCTCTGCTCTTTAGGGAATTCGCGCCTCCAAATTAGCTGCAGGTCGGTATTTGCACTGGTTATGAATTTGTTAGAGTTGATCCTGTGGATGTGTGTACAGACAGCTTTTCATTAGCTCCACTCAGCCTCTCAGCCTGTCCTGGGTAAGCTGGCTGTGTTACAAAAGCAAGGTGGCTGTGTTAGCATCGTGCTGTGCCTGAGCAAATATTTTCTGCTCCTCGGCAGGGTGCTTAAGCTGCGGCAGAGCACTGCTAGGGCAGTCCTGTGATTTCTGGGGCTGGCTGGCTTGTGATATGCCTGCCCATAGAGTCCTGAGAAGCTGTGCAAGGCTCCCCTGAGGTATCCAAGGACAGGAATCTGCAAGCTAAGTGGGTAGCTTTGTGAGGCAGCAGTTCTCAATATTTTTAGACTGATCACTTCTGTTGTCCTTCTTCACTCTAAAGGCTGGGTCTCCCATTTCCATCCACACTCACACTTGCCCCATCCCACCATGCTCCCTCCATGCTTTGGTGGCCCCTATGCAGCAGTGGGGAGCAGCTAAGACCCTGGGAACGTCCTATTTCTTGTCATCCTTTGTCATTGAAACAACTTGCTTAACTGCTTTCTTCAATTTGTGCCAGAAAAGTTGAGGCAATAGAGACTGACCATGTTTTGGTTTTAAAATATCACCTTCAACATTTTTCTTTTTCATTTTCTTTATTACCATATCAAGGAAAAATCAGTTAGGTGCAGTGCAGAAAATGGAAGCTAAACAGATTCTTTAATATGCACAGAATTGTGAATATTCAGTACATCTGACTGTTCCCTCTCACACTGTGTTCTATTTATAGTTAAGTTAAAGGCATTTTAATGTTTTCACTTGCTTTTCATTTCTTGACGGGTTGTAAAATAAGTACTTTGTGGAAAATGACACCCCTAACCTGAGATTACTAAACCAGGCCAATGCATTCTTCCCAAATTCATTAACACAGCGTGTAAGAGACTCCACATGAAGACTGTCTTTTACCTCTCAAATTTGCTACTTACAGCAGGTTATGGATGAAAGATTTCCTAATCATGTGGTGGATTATTTTGAACACATTAAAAGAAATTCAATCTTTTTAAGAAATATAGAGAAAATATAATTTTAAAGGCCTGGTGCAGTTCTCACTAAAATCAGCTTGATGTATTTACAATGGCTTCAGTGAGAGGTGGAATGGGTATTTCTTATCATATCTAACTTAAGAATGATTGTACTGGAAAAGAAGAAATTTCTTCTCCTCATGTTCTGAAAATTTATACTGCACCAAGAGACCAGAATTGATTAATCCCAATATCAAATTCTAATGATAGAGTCTTTTATCAAAGCTGCAAAAGTACTTGATATATGGGGTAATAAAAATCAAAGCAAAGTAAAAATACCAACAGAGGATTCCAATTCTCATTAGTTTCCTTGGTGTGGTGCTGGCAGGAATTTCGAGCGGATTTATATACTTAAGATGAATTAGGGAAAGAGTCTGATTCTCTAAGTCTTAAAGGTGAAAAATTCTGCAAGCTAGCTAGTGCATGGGCTAAGAGATCTTTTAATCACAGGAATTTTAAGATACCTAGGTTGGTGGTGAAATGTCATATCTTCTAATGGTTGCTATATATATCAGTTCTCATGGATCAAAGGGGAAAGCTGCTTCTGCTGCTCCTTGCCTACTGTTTTCATGAATAAACATATGTGCTTATTTAACCACTTCACTGCCTTTTGCCAAAAAACAATTTCCACAAAGAAACAAGAGAGCCTGAATCCGAGAAAGACAAGTACTTAGAAAGAGATATCGCATAAGTCAGAGCACTTTCTAGCAGGTCATTTCAGGCAGCTGGGGCAGATCATGTTCAAAGGAGAAGCTCTTGCTAGGAGGTGAACTCCTTCCACTACTGGTGGAAGGATTAGGTGAAAGACTGATTCATGTACTTGCACAAATCTTAGGCTGAAGACAGTAGGAACACTAATCCAAAAAGTAACAACACTGTGGAAAATGGACCCATCTCCACACCCTTCAGTATACTGACACATTCCTCCATAATCTTGCTTGGTTGACATTGACAAAAATAAATAAAAAATATCTGTCTTTAATACACTGACACATAATATTTTTCAGTTATAAAGGTTTTCACAGGCATGAGATAATTAGAGATTTGATTATGTAAATATATAGAACTTTTTTTTTAACCAGATATTTAACAAATATTAATTGAAAATGTAATCTTTTCCATTTGACTTTCATAGAGAAAGAATATTAAATTTGGGAAATTTCCCTTATACTTTGATTGATCAGTTGTAATTAAACTGTGGTCGGATTGTAGGCACAAAAATGCATTTTGCATTGGTTGAAATGTGAAATTAATGCAAGTGTGTGGCTTCGAGCATATTTAGTGCTACACCACTTTCACAGTTCACAGATCTTGAGCTTGTTGCCCAGAGTGGCTGCGGATGCCCGATCCCTGGAATTCTCCAAGGCCAGGCTGGATGGGGCCCTGAATAAGATGGTCTAGAGGAAGATGTCCCTGCCTGTGGAGGATGTGGGGGGGTTGGAACTGGGTGGTCTTTACCGCCCCTTCCAGCCTCAGCTATTCTATGATTCTGTGATTCTAAACTAATGAGCATGTCTCTGAAAATTGTTTCCACTCCTCTGCTCCTGACCAAAGCAGACTTTTTAAACAGTGATACTGCACATTTGTAACTCTGTGTTGTTGGAGTAAGATAGGCAGCTGAATATCTGCAGTGGGTATCCTGGCTTTTAATGAAGTAGCAGAGATGTACAGTTGATATGTAAAACTCTAGCGTGCTAATTAAGGTGTGTGCAACCTGAAAGCAATCTCAGGGGACAGAATAGATTTTGCAGGAAAGTGAAAACCACAAAATCATAGAATATCTTGAGTTGAAAGGGACCCATAAGGTTCATCAAGTCCTACTCCCTGCTTCTCACAGAACTACCTAAAGCTAAACCATATGGCCAAGACCATTGTCCAGTTGCTCATTGATTGACAGGTATTTTAAGTAAAATGTTTTCTGGATCATGCTGTCAGGATACTGCAGGGGCCAGGGCCCCCTGAGTGCTGGGAGCTGTGGGAGTCTGCAGGGTGGAGGGGCAGCACCTGGCAGCCAGGACCTGTCCCAGGCACCCAGCCTGGGAATGTGGGGCAGCCCAGCACCAGCACTGGCACCTCCCTGGGGCTGAGCATGGGGAAAAAACAGTATTGGGCTGGGCCTT
Organism: Phainopepla nitens; assembly: GCA_013400175.1. Taxonomy (NCBI): domain Eukaryota; kingdom Metazoa; phylum Chordata; class Aves; order Passeriformes; family Bombycillidae; genus Phainopepla; species Phainopepla nitens. Next base: position 211,742 of record VXBQ01009109.1, on the reverse strand, counting down.
GGGCCCTTGGATGGGCCTGTGGCCCAGCAGGCAGGGCTGTGGGAGCATGGCTGAGGCAGCACTGACAGTCCAGGGACTGATGTGGGGTCCAGAGCCCTGGACAGTGCCAGAGGTGTCCTGGGACACTGGACAGGGACTGTCAGGCCAATGGTACCTTTGGGACTCACACAGGTCGTGTTTAAGTATATGAAAATATTTATTCATGGAAAAAAAATTCAATCTGTTCTCGGTGTGTTGATGTTCAAAGGGATTTTGAAATTTTCTTGGAAACACTGGTGAGTTTCTTCTTGTTTTAGCAACTGTCTGGTGTTGCCCATACCATGTTCTGCCTGTCCGCTGTGTTGAGTTCACCCACTCCTCTGCCTGAGAGCATCTGTAAGGGAAGGACCCAGGAGCACATGGGGTTGAATTCTGACTCTTTGCTGTCTTGTAAAGATAGATGTTCCTTTGAAGGAATCCTTTTCCCATTGTTTTTATTCCATAGGGCTAGATTTATCTTGGACTAACCCGAGTAGCAGTCAGGAGTACCTTCTTAAAAGCAATTTCTGTGTCTTGAAGCAAGAAAAGATAAACTGCAAATCGTCGTGACCTTTTTCAGGTGGAATCCACTGTTGCCTTTTGTTTATCTAGTTGGTTTGGCAGACTAATGTGTTAAGCACAGAGTCATCTCCTTTACCTCTTCCCCTTTCCCCCTTTCACATGTCCCTACAGGTGGCTCCATGCTTTTGATATGTCATGCATACCTATGCTTCTTGTGGAGCAGATCCTTTCTAGCCCTAATTTGTTTGCTTTTAATCTGCCACACTTACTCTTTTGATATTAAGAAATTGTTTTAGAGGCCCAAGTTTAGAGCTCCAAAAGAGAGTAATGTTTTTCTTATTATTACATTCTCTCTCTTCTACACTATAGAAAATGAATATATTCCCACCAAAATTTTGGATTTCCTAAAGGTACAATATTTTTGCTGCCAATCTGGGTTTGTGAGGTATCCATAACATACAGAAAATGTTACATTTGGTCACTTTGGTCTGAAGATTGTTGCACGTTATGAAACACTCCAGGGTTTGCTATAAATAACGAGAAATTTTTAACAGTCACTTTGCTGCTGTGTGGAATAATATTCTTTTGACAATGCAGTGAGCTAAAAATACAAACTTGTAAGCAAATGCTGAGAGTTACAATTTCACAAGAACCCAAGCACATCCTGAACTGCACTGAGCAAACCTTGTCTAGTTCATTCAATTGTATCAGACATCGACTGAAAAGTTATTTTTCATTTCTGTGGAAACGATATGCATTTCTCTTAAGGTTTTTTTTCAGTAAAAACATGGGTGTAATGGAAGATGGTATTTTGTTATTTTTGTCTGCAGATAAAATAGCAAATCAGGTTTTCATTAGAATATGATTTTTTCTTATTTTCATGAATCTTTCTTCACAGCTAGTTCTGCTGGCTGTGGCTCTGACTTACCCCACTCTACAAGCAGAGCAGGAGTATTGGAGAGGTTTTAATAGCTACTCCTTTTTCTGTCTTAAGGGTCAGAGTCATGCTCTGCCTGTCTGGTGGTCAGCCAGCCACAGAGCAGCAGTAGTTTTACAGGCATACCAAGTCTTCATTTTATTTAATCGAGGTTTGGAGCATTTAAAATAAAAATCTGTTAGACCAATAAAGAACTCATATTTCCCTTAATGTACTTAACATATTGGCATTTAGGTGTCTTTTCATGCACAGCAGTATGTTCACTCCTATGAATTAAGTTTATTCTGATAGGAGGTCGACTTAACTGACCAGTGTAGACATGTATGTCCAAGCCTTGTGCTCCCTTCACAGCAGAGAAATGTAAGTATTTCTACGCATGGAGTGCACCTCATTTGACCATGACTTGGATGTCTCATGTAGATCATGTAACTTCTATTCCAGAAGCACCTCTTTCTGTTGTTGCCTGCAGAAAGAGTAGTAAACTGACTGAAGCAATGAATTCCACACTGATACTACATTAATTATCCCAGAAATAATTTGTGTAGTTTTTTTTTTGAATGCAAAATGATACCCTACTATCTCTCTCCTTCCTATTTCCACCTAGATTTCTGTTAAGTCACTGGTTCATTCCTCTGCTTTCCAGACAGACTGATCACTTTTGACAGGTCTCACAAATCTCCACAATCATAGAATATCTTTCCTCACTATAATCCAACTCCTCACCAATGATGTTTCCATTCTCACTCTCCCTGTGAATACAAGAATATATCCCATATTAAACTATTTTTTCCAAGGTTGGAAGGGACCTCTGGAGGTCATCTGGTTCAACCCTCTGCTCAGGCAGAGTCACCTAGAGTCAGGGTCCCAGGACCACATCCATGTGGCTTTTGAGTATCTCCAAGGATGGAAACTCCACAATCTCTGTAGGCAACCTGTAGCAGTGCGTGGTCACCCTGTATGAAAAAAGTGTTCTCTGATGTACGTGGGGAGCCTCCTTTGGGTAGTTTATGCCTGTGGCCTCTGCTCCTGTCTCTGGGCACCACTGGAAAGAGTCTTGCTCTGTCATCCCTGATCCCTTCAGGTACTTACATACATGGATAAGATCATCCTGAGCCTTCTCATCTCCAGGTTAAACAGTCCTAGCTCTCTCAGCCTTTCTTCATAGGGAAGATGTCCCAGGTTCCTGTCATCTTTGTTGACCTTTGCTGGATGCTCTCCAGCATGCCCATGTGTCTCCTGTACTCTGGATCCCAGAACTGGACACGGTACTCCAGGAGTGGCCTCACCAGTTCTGAGCAGAGGGGAAAGATGAACTACCTCCACCAGCTGCAACACTCCTCCTCACAGAGCCCAGAGTACTTCTAGCCTTTGATGCAGGCACTCATTGCTGGATCATGTTCAATTTGATGTCCACCAGGATCACCAGGGCCTTTTCTGCAAAGCCTTTGCTACTGGATTTGTAGAATAGAGTTTGACCTCTTTGCATTGGCATGAAGTATTTTTGAAGAGTTTCATATGCCTTATTTTTCTTCTTTCATACTCTTAGATTATTTTCTTTCATGCTCTTAAATTTTTCTTCTTTGGGCTAAACCATCAAATGTTTTCAAAATTTTTGTAGGTCCTATTTTTTAGACCTTTCATTGCCTTCATTGCTTTTCACCAGACTCTCCAATTGATCCACCTCTTTGGTATACTTAAAAAGGAACAGATTTGCCCTTCTGGGATCTGAAAATTGGTGGTCACAGCATAAGGATTACTTCCTGTGTTTTGCAAGCTGTATTTTTGTTTACATAGTCCTGTATAATGTTTTCTTTCTAAATGACAGCATGACATGTTGGCTTACATTCATTTGTTCCACTCTGTGCACTCTAGGCCATCTTCTTTGGAATAGTTAGCCTGCCTGTACTTTTTGCATTTGATTATTTCTGTCTAAACATATTTATTGCCCTTGTTTTGAATTCCAGCTTTAGCCCATTTTTCCAATTTAAGAGATTTTTTTTTTTATTCCAGTATTGTCTGTCATACTTTCAGCCCTTCTAGATGTGTCATGGAAACATAGCAAGAAAGTCATTGCATTTCTGTCTGCATGCGTACTGTTGCCTTGTCCAGTGTTCACAAAATCCCCTAAGCCTCTAACTGCTCAAATATTTTGAAATACCTTGCTTTAAATTTTCCTGAGACACCACCATGTATCCTATAGCACATTTAAAGAAGTCCAGTTGTTTTAAAATTTAGCTTAGCAGCTGGACCTCCTTTCTGAAAGTCACCCTTTTGCTCTTTGTACCTTGAAGTGATGATGGTGATGGTGTTTAGGTTCAAGCTGGTTTTGCCCCAGTCTTTCCATCCTCTAAATAACTATGAGCCTGATAAGGAAGCAGCTTTGTTTTCTCCTACTGAATTTGCTCCTTGTATGAAATCAAGCATGTGTGTGCAACTGTGTATGAAAGTGCAGCCTAGCACTATAAGTTTCTAACCTAATCCAAATAAATAAAACTAAAAAGACTATAATCACAGTTTAGGAGGGTTTATGGGCTGATAAAAATCAAAGGAGCAGCTCCATTGAAATTTGTGGTTTGCAAAGGCTGCAGAAAAGATCTGGCCAATTAGAAAGAAAATCCTTTTTAACTCCCCAGTTATTTCTCAAGGCTACCATCCTGTATTTCCTTAATTTTTTTGAGATGTGTACCCCTTCTCTAAGTCACTATTCCAAAACACACATCTTTGTACGGAGTAATATCCTCCCTCAGTGCAACTAGTGAAGCTTTTCCCTGTGCTTTTCCTTAAACATTATTCAGTAGATTTGGCATTTGATTCATAAGCTTTTTGGTCCTAGGGTATGCAGAGGCTGTGCAGGGGGTTGGATATGAAGTAGCTGGTGGTGCACTGCTCAGTAGGACACTCTCCATGTTCCCAAAAAGCAACTTTAGAACCTGTCAGTATTTCTGATTGGGTCTTTGGGGAGAGAGACTGAAAGAGTTCCTTAGAATCAGGAACTGTTTGTTCCCTTTCTTTGCAGTGGGTTTACAGTGGAAGTAAAATTCAGCGATAGGTTTTTCTGTTTTTCATACCAGAACTAAATAGGCTGCACTGTCATTTCACTGCAACATAAGACTGTAAAATATGATATATAATTGCTCTTTTCAAAATGTTTACTTACACCACTGTAAATCAGGAGAATGTTCTCTGAAAATGGTAGAATTATTCTCATTTTATTCAATGAGAATATAATTAAAGAGACAGGAAGGCTATGAAATGTAGCAGTAATGAAATACCACTGAAGACAGAAATGTATCCGTCTTTTCCTGCTTACAATGATGGATGATGCCATCCTGATTGCCTGTAGGCTTATAGTCCAGATGTAAAGCTGTCCAGCATTGGGGAGATGCCCAGAAGTGTGACTTACTATGGCAAGCTTCAGGTAAACCTGATATCCTATAACATCAGCTATATTTTAAGATACAAAGAATATAAGAAGCAAAAGAAGTCAAAGAAAAGAGAAGGAGGTCATACTGGATCACAGTTGCAGACTGAAGTCTGCTAGAAAGTGTCTGAATCATCTCTGAAACTTCTTTGAAAAGGAAAGGGCTTTGCAAAAGCAAAGAATGATGCAGTCTTACCTCTTCTCTACTGTTAATCTTTACAAGACCTTAGTGTTTCTCCCCAGGAAAGCTGGGGCAGTTTTTTGTCTGCTGTCCTGTTCCCTGGTTTGGCAACTTGAAGAGACTGGCAGGCCATTTTCTAAAACATCTATCAGTCATCAAGACAGAGCAGGACAACAAAATCACTAATGTAACATGAAATAAGTGATAGGAAACATCAACAATTCCTGTTAGGCAGAACAAGTGATAATAATATTCGGGGGATAAAGCTGAAATATCACTGAACCTCTGACAGCTTTAGGAAGCTAATCAGTTGTATAGGGAGAATATCTTTGCAGAAGTTTCTAAAAATGCTCTGGAAACACACAACTTTGTTGTAGCAGGGGGTCAGCTCACTTGGTTATTATTAGTTAGGCATTTTACAGGATTGTCTGTCTTTTATTGCTTTTCACACATAAGACTCAAAGTGTGTTACAGGGCGGTCAATAGCATTGTTCCTGCTGTGCTGAAAGGCCAAATAAGAAGTCAGGGTTGATAATTTGCCTGGGGCTACCTAGAAGCAGAGCAGAGGACTCCAGAGTGCCTGTTTAGTACATTATTTAGTCAGACAGTTTTTCCTGAGAAAAGTCCACCCAGGGAAGGTTGGCACAATATGTTAACGGAGACAGAGATCACATCGAAGAATTTAACACCTCAAATTGACAGAGGCGAAGTGGGAGCACAGGGGGATGCATTGATTTTCTTCTAGTCTCACAGCAGGTTAACAGGAGGAACACAACTCCAAGCCAGGTGCCTTGCCTTGCTGACAAGCAGCTCTACCCCAGGCCAGGTTGGCACAGCCAGGGTCTGTGGTCACACTCTCTCCTCCTGAGCTGAAAACATCCTGTTTTCACCTGGAGATGGAAGAGGCAGGTGATAATACGAGATACTTTTGCACAAGAGAGAAAATCTACAAACAGAAAACTCTCCGGCACAGGGGAACAAAAGGGGAAGAGAATTTAGAAATGCTGTACCATGTATTTCATATTAGGCAACTTGTATCTCGGGGTTAAAACAATTTTGCATGTGCCCTTTTGAAAGCACGAGGCTGCATACATGCAGAAAGCACCCTATATTCCTGGGGAGCTATGTTTCAAAAGTAGAAAAAGAGCACTTAGCTGTGGAGCATTAAATCAGCTCATGTAGGTAGCTGACTAGCTTTCTCACAGAGATGAATGTCCCAGAGTGAAGCTGAGGAAGCAAGGCTTAGAAATGTAAATATTAGTAGGTGTGCAGGAGCATAAATTAGAAAATTTGACAATTTTAATGACTTGCATTTATTTTCAGTTGCTGAGTTCCCTGGCTGACATCAGAAGCTGCATATTAGGTTGCTAGCAAAGAAGGCAGAGGGCAATAGGGACAGGATAGCTCAATTCCCATATTGCCATAGAGTTTGCAATGACAGCATATTACCTGATATAAAAAAAACCTGATAAAATCGCCCCCAAACATGGAAGTACCATGTAGGATTATCTGTCACCTCAGCAGGAGCCACTGGACACTTAAATTACATCATTATTACAGATACCTCTGGATTCCCTGATGGAGGTTTTTCTGTTTTGCTTGGTAGGATTTATGGATGGAAGGAGGATTAAGTGATAAGTGAATCATGTGACAGCAAGCGAATGCCTACATAATGAAAGAAATGGTGACTGGAGGAGGCCTTTTCATTTCAAGAGATTGTGTGGAATAGAAAACACACACACAAGGCATTATGGTGCCTAGCACTGCTTAGATGCACAAGGTTTATGTGTTGTGCCTGTATGGACTATGAGATCCTCAGGGTAAGGTCTTGACGCCTTAAGGAGCTGGAACAGAAGTGAGACAGAGTTCAAAGAAACAAAGTGAATATTTATTGAGGGGCCTTCAAAGGCCCCAGTGCTACAGCTGTGGCTCTGCCCAGACCTCTCTAAGATGGAAGCCAAAAAAGAGGGAGCGGCTGGTCACAAGAGTTCACACTTTTATATGCCCAAGTCCATTTGCATATAGAAACCCTCCTCCTTCCACGCTGCCCGCACCCTGGGCCTGAAGTTTGCAGGAATGACTGTCCTTGAGTCCCCAGCCAGAGCAGTATTGTTTTGTCTGTACCATCCTGTAAAATAATCTGATGACTCTCAATACAAAACCAAAAGCCACACACCATAAATGAACAGAAAAGCCCAGAACTCAAGGCATCAGTCTGTGGGTATTTTGGATCACCTAGCACAGTATTGCCCTGCTCTTTGTGCAGTCCTGGAATGGAAACATTAATGGAGTTGTTTTTCATGACAGAGGCTGTGGCAAGCTGTATTTACAAAGAGATAAAGTTTGTCTGATTTAATTTAGTTTTCAATGTCCATTTCAGTCCAGTAGTTTTGTGCTCGACTGCCATCATGGAGCAAGAGGTCAGAATCCACAGCCTCAGTGATATCAACCCTTGGATAGAGCTCAACACATCTAGCCATTTCACAGGCAAATGTAAAAGCTATAAACCAGTGTGATGAACCACCTGATGCTCCTTCCCTACTGTACCTTCTGCTATTCCACAAATACAAATTGGCTTAATCCAATTTGTAGACTCTGAGTGTCAGCCTTCAACTCTGCTGCATGTATGAGAAGGAGAACAGGAAACAGGAGGACTAGTACGATATTTCTATGCCATTTGTTATTTTAGAGCTGTTTTTCACATCTATTTTTATTTGATTCCTCTATAAAATGGCCACAATTGACTTGTATTAGATATTTTGCTGAAAAAGAACAGAAGGCACTTCATTTCACTACCCTGCTTTCAGACAGTTGCAATTTCTCTTTACTTTTTTTTGCTTTTTCTAATTTATGGGTAAGTAACAGAGAAAGAACAACTCTGAAATTTGCTTGTAAGGACAGGTACATTCCGGAGGATTATTTAGACGGTGCTCTGAGAATACATATTATTGCTTTCTTATTTAATTGGGTACAAATAAAATCCAGCATCTGATGTGGGAATACTTTTGTGTCAGTTTAGGTTATTTTCTGACTCAATTTGGTGAGCAGACTGTGAGTCTCATTACTTGAATAGGTGAGTGTAAGAGGCTTCTGCATAAAAGGCTACAGTTAATGGTTTTAGCTGAAAAGACAGAGAAAGTAGAATGAGGATCCACATCCATAAGCTGATTTTTCCCCTTGTCTAAACTCCATTTTTTTATATTTTGCAGGTGATGGAAATTAAAGGACAAATGATTCATGTGCCAGAATCAAACTCAATATTGTTTCTGGGTTCCCCCTGTGTGGACAAGCTGGATGAGCTGATGGGCCGAGGCCTCCATCTTTCGGACATACCTATCCATGATGCTACTCGTGATGTCATATTGGTTGGGGAGCAAGCAAAGGCGCAGGATGGCTTGAAAAAAAGAATGGACAAGCTGAAGGCAACACTAGAATGTACACACCAAGCCCTGGAAGAGGAGAAAAAGAAGACAGTAGATCTCCTTATTTCTATTTTCCCTGAAGAGGTGGCTCAGCAGCTGTGGCAGGGGCAGCAGGTTCAGGCCAGGAAGTTTGATGATGTCACCATGCTCTTCTCAGACATTGTTGGCTTCACTGCCATCTGTGCTCAGTGCACGCCCATGCAGGTCATCAGCATGCTCAACGAGCTCTACACACGCTTCGACCACCAGTGTGGGTTCCTTGACATCTACAAGGTAATAGCTCAAGTCCTAACCTAGCAAGAGATAACTGAAATGAAGGCAGAGAAAATCCCAGTAGCTTTCTCCCTAAATTGCAGACCTTCCTTTGAAAAATATGAAGGCAGTATTTTTGTTTTATGTGCAAAAAACCCCAGATCTGAAATGTGACCATTGAAACTCAAATGCTTCAATATGAAACTGTCATCATGGTACTCCCATGGGAATATAGGCCACATATTCCTATTTCCTTAGAGAAATATACATCTCCTGTGTTGTGGCCTGGTTTCCTTTAGATGACATATCAACCACAGCATCCTAATGATGAAGAGGTGTACAGTGATGAATCCTAACCCAAGCTGCAGCTTCTGGGAGGCACTCACTTTCAACTTGAATGGTTTAGGGTTTGGGCATTTATCTTTCCCTTGAAAGAACTAAAAGTTTTCATAAGGAGCAGACCATTTGCTAAAAAAAAGTTATTATAAGAAACTTCAACTTCCACTGAAAAACAGGAAGAGGATAGCAGATGTCTATGCATAGTAAATATAATGAATGAGACATGGAGCTGGTGTGCCATGCTCCAAAGGTAATGTCACACATGTTAGTCCTATTAGAGAACTCATCTTCACTTCTCTTTAATGGATTTGGTGTCCAGTATGTATTTGAGAGAAAAACCACAGGAGGAGGAATTTAATAAATGCACTGAAGATATTAGCAGTGCAATTATCCTGTGAAACCTACAGACTGTTTTGTACGTGGAATACCTTTAATTTTGTGATAGAAGAAATAGAGAAAATTTCTTTTTATATGTTAATGCACAAGAGAAAAGAGGTGTGGTTGTAAAATTATATATTGACTTTATTATATGCCTAAGGTTTGCAAACTAACAGTTTTCAAACTGTTTCATATAGTATTTGTTGACAGGCTGTAGAGAAAAAGGTCTCACAAGTGTCCTGCTCCGTTCATTTCTAGCCTTTAATGCACTTTTAAAAGGAATTGAAAAATAATTACTACCCACCTAAATAATAATCATGGCAGAAAAGTTGCAGGATATACCACAGATACAACTGAAAATGGTATAGCTAAAGGTTGGTAGTGCAGTTTACCAAAGTAAACAAGCACACTGTAAAGAAGTTTTGGGCTCCTGGTTTAGGGGTTTGTTTTACTAATGCTCATAAGCCAAAGGCCATCTTGGGACATGAATGCAGTGGAAGGTACCAGCCCTCATTTGGAAATTGTTGTGGTGATACAGGTAGAGAAGATGGTGAGTGTGATGTCAGTTTGTGTTAGGCTAATGTTGCTGCACTGGATTATGACCCAGCTTCAGGAACAGGATTTGAGGAACTTCTAACCCAGAGTCAGCAGGGATACCTAGTGACCCTGTTTCACATGCTGTGTGTTCACATGGGTGTACTCACTGTGTTCCCAGGTGATTAATTTCAGCTGTTTTGAAGCATTCAGAATATCCTTCGTTGAAAATTATGGTTGCATGGGAATAGAATATAAAGTATGCAAAACTCTATGATCTGACTGTAAAGAAGGTTGGTTGAGTCCTGTGAGAACACTAAGAAAGAATATTTATGCATAGCTCATTAATATTGTATAATTTAGACCATGGCTTTCTTCCTTTCACCTAGCTTTAGGGTACTGTGGCTAGAAAGATGTTACTTTATGAAAAAACTGTCCTGACCAGTGAAATAAGGCCATAGCTGTTGAGATAGGCACAACGAGATTTATGCATTCATAAAAAGGAATAAGCACATCCTTGTTGAGACTCCCATGCAATTCTGTGAGCAAAGGTATGAATAAAACCTGTCTTTCTGTGGAAGAATGGCTGGCAGCTCTAACACCCTTTCTCTGCTGTTGCTGCCATAATACAGGCAGTTCCCTCCCAAATCCTTTCATCCTGGATTTTCCTTATCTCCCTACCCCCCTCGTCCCTGGACCCTGCCTATGTGTCCCTTGATTTCCACCACCGATCACTCACGAGCAAGGCAGTGTGGACTTTGGCTGGTTTGGAGCTGTATGTATCTTTTTTCTCCCCTGCAAATGTTTTTTAATTTTTTTTAACCAGAATTCTAAAAAAATTTCTGAAGAGTTAAATGATAATGACTCAGTTTAGCACTACAGAAAGAAAAAACTCAGACAGTGAAGCCTTTTTTGTTTCACTAGAGAATCCGGCTTAAAGTGAAATAGCAATCCTTTTGAAAGAAAACATTTGCATTTTGAAATGAAAATAGCTTGTGAGTTTATATCTTTTTCATTTGTTTCAGGTGATATTCTGGAAGCAAATTTTATTGCTAGGAATGATCACCACCATAACAATTATGATTTTAGAAGTTATTGTCAGGTAGTGAATTTTAGGTACTTAATCACCACTATTTGTACCCAGCCTGCCTCAAAGATATACTGGTATAACAAGGCTACAGAAATTTGTCATGTGACCTAAATGCATCAGGTTTTAAATTTGCTTGTTTTTAAGCAGCATGACAAGAATAATTTGCAAAGATTATTTGGTGGGCACATCTGAATACCAAATTTGCCATTTCGTAAACAGAAAATTCAGTAAAATACAATAAATAAATTCCATGCCGTAAATTATTTACCCAGCTTTACTGTTACAGAGTTCTGTATTCAGAACCTGACTGCTTCTAATCCGGCAATGAAAGTAATATTTTCATTTGTCTCACGCTATTCATCCAGGGATGTTTATAGAGAAATATGAACAAAGATCCTTACTTAACTAGTCAGACATAGAGGGCAAGCATAATGAGCCCTTGGACTCAGACTGAAAATGCTTGCAGAGAGCTGAAGGGTGATGAGTTAGACTTTGAAATTTCTTGGAAATCAAAGTAAGTAGCTATAACTGCTGAGGTAGGGAAAACTTATCCAATGGAAGGAGGCACAGGTTAGAATGACGCAGACAGACGATGGGCTTGGAAAATGAATTTCACAGCAGCATTTTGAATGGATAGCAATGATGACAGATTACATTTGTCCAGGCTGAGGGAGAACATTGCCATAATTGAGATGCATAGTTATATGAGCCTGGGTGATAGTTTTAGCAATCTAGAAGAATTTGTGTTTTAGAGAGTGAAACCTAGGAAACAGTCTGCTAACTTATAGCCTTGGTGCAAAGATTAGGAGGGACATGTTCATGATAATAACAGAAAAGCAAGGAGGCGAAGGAACTGAGACCTGGTGATGCATTTGGAAACTGGTACTGCTGACTATCAGAACTAATTATATTTGGCTTGGAGTTGAGGAGTGGGAGAAAAAGTCAAGCAGGGAGTGCCGTTCAGATCGGTGTAGTTGCAGATGCTTGGCAAGTTGGTGTTTGTGGACATGCAAGTAGAAGCATGGACTCCAGGAGCAGAAGTCATGGGAGAGATAGCTCAGTAAATTTTGAAAGCTATGGCTTTGGGTAAAATATGTACTTGTTGGCCCGACTGTTTTGACCTGTTTTTCTCTGCATCTGAGTTCCTGTTGTTAATGTTGTTCCCAGCCAAGTACTGGGAAATGATGCTTCAGTTAAGCCATCTCTTTATCAAATAAGCTATTTAGATATGCTGCAGCCATGTCTTCTGGCATTTAAAACTGAATCCTGCAGTCTGAAATCTTCCCTGCTTAAGATTCCCACAGCTTCTGTTTCTCCTTCATGTAATATATATTTGATATTGGCTCATTTAAAATATTGGTTTCTTGTTGAGTCCTTCTGCCTTTGTAGGCCTGCTTTCTCAGCTCTTTTCCCCTCCCTTTCCTTTTTGAAACATTTCCCTCTTGCACCCTTTAACTACTGGGTAAAGGCAGCATTTATTGTGCATTTTTTTTGGCTGTGTAGCTATATATGTTGGCTGGATAATACCAAGTCAAACTGAGCAGAACCAGGCCTGATCCTGTAGGTGTTAGTTTCTTTGTCCTTTCTCTAAACAGGGCAGAATTTGTCCTTGAAAACATTGTAGATTTTCCTTGACACTATACTTAATTTTCTTTGAAGTGCTAATGCCCACTTTCCTTGTCTAAGCAGAGAGTCCTAAATGTGGGGTTTTTTTTGAAAATGAACTGTGGTCAGCTGCCAGAATTTCTTTGCTATACATCTTCTTCATAAAAGTTCTAATTGAAAGTTTATTGAGTATTTATGTAAGACAATATAATTACATACATTCATTTTACTGTCAGAATCCACAACTTTGTTATGTGAATTCCTGCTTTCTTTTTAGTTTAATTATTTGGGTAAACTGGCACTCTCTCTGAGTGATACCACACACAGCTTCCTTGGGCTTTTATTCCTGGTAACATGATGCACTTAGTATGTTAGATAGCATACTAAGTGTTAGTATGTTAGATCTTTATTTTCTGATTTTATATGCCTAACACTATATACAGCCTTAATGTTTGCTCGTTTTAAAGACCCAAGACTAAAACAATATGGAAAATCTGGACTGTCCTGCTATCATTCAAGACTGATACTCACCAATTTTAAAAAATATTGTTTATGTTTAGGTTGTGATATAATGCTTTTAGGAACATAATTTTAAACTCCCATTTTCTAAGAATATCACTTTACATTTCTGTACTGGTAGTTTAAGTTGCAGAAATCTGTATTCATTTTACAGAAAATACCAGTACATTCTCAGTGCTATGACTATCTCTTCTTGAGAACAACATCTTGTTCTCAAATACATGTTTTCAACCTTACTATCAGTGCTATAATGACTAAAGGATACTTCAATAAGCAAGGTCATAAGCTTGAGACTATTCTGAAGTTTTCAAGGCTTTATGTTTCATAAGTAAAAAAAAAATAGTCTCCAAGTTTTCATGTAAAATCTATGGCCACTATTTTTGCCATCTTTCCATCCAGTTTTAACCTTTTAAGTTCCGTGCAAATACATGGCCATTTTGAGAAGTTTTAAAATTCTAAACTTCAGCTTAGGTGTTTGCAAAATGAATGTAGTTAAGATGCATAAAATGATAGCAATACTCTTACATGAGCAGTACAATGCACATAAAATATTACAAGATACCTTTTTAAAAAATAGAATGGTGCAGTTCTGAGGACTACCAGTGCACTAGGTGTTGCTTCTTCCTGATAGCTTAAAGTCAGTGGGTTTTAAATGTGTAATAGATGAAAGTGGACACTAGAAAAAAAATTCCATTACCCAGAAGCTCACTCTCTTTGTGGTGCCAACCCAGCCAAGTAGAGCTGCCTTCAGCACACTGCTCTGTTTGGGTCCCACCACAGAGGGTTCCTGAACCTTCTTTCTCTTGTCTTTGAGCTGGCTATGCCACTTTCTCCTCCTTGTAGTCCTTGCCTGTACTTGGACTTGCTGGCACACTGGCATGTCGCATTCCAGTAAGAAGTTAGAGCAAAGCTGGGGCAGCTGTCTCTTTGGAGATCTCAGAAGTGCTCTTGGGTTAAGTTAAGGGGAAAAAAAAAAACACCCCAAGACAAAAAAAAGAAACACAAAATGTTCCATGGATTTTTCCTGCAGATCGAGTGTAACACCACCCAAGAACTCAAGAATATTCTAAGACTTCCCATTACTTTAAGCATGTATTTTTCGACAGCCTTGTAGACGATTTACACTTTCTGTCTTCAGGGAGATCTGCAAATGAAGCAAACAGACACTCAGGCTCCAGAAGAGTTATTCTTTGCTTTATAAACATACAGCCCTGCACAAAGCACTAAAACATCTGTGTGTGTGCTTCTGCAGTACATCACCCAAGAATCCTCTAAAGAGCCTAGGACTTCTGTTTCTGTATATAACTACTTCACTACTTCTCTACTTCTTCAGGAACACCGTACTTGTATATAATTCCTTCTACTTTTTTTTCTTTTTTGGTCTCTCTCCTTTCATTTTTCTCTCATCTGGAATTTGTTTGTAACTGCCCTGGTCCATTTCTCTCAAGTTGCCTGGGAGCCTTAGAGTCTATGTCCAGCTTTCAGGTCCTGGGAGCACTTTCCAAGTCCTCAGTTTATACATGAAGCCTGGCTATAAGCTGACCTGTAACTTGAATAGGACCAAGAAGGGTTTCCTCCCTGCTCCAAATTGAGGAGCAAGCCCACATACCATGGCCAGACAGGAACCATGGCTAAGGACATTCCCTCTTGCACCACAAAGGTCTCCCTGATGCTATGTGCTTTGTTTCATTCTGTCCAGTTTTTCCACCTTCTAAATTTTAGTAACTCTGAGGAACTGGAGCATACTAGTTTCACTTTCCCTCTGCTTTGGCTCTTTTCATTTTTAAAGCAGTCTGGCTGGACTTTCATGTACCAAAATGCAACATTTGCATTCATGCAAATAGCATTCATAACTGTACCTTAATTTATTAAATTATTTAAATGAACAAGGAGGATACTTAGGTAAGTTAATAGAAACTAGATAACATGAATTTCAGGACACTTAAAGCTTGTATAACCTTGAGGAAGATGTTCTGGTTACTGGGGATACCTATAGCAAATTAAGGCCACACTCAGATCAAGAGAAGGACAGTCACATTAATCTGAAATGTGTGTCTTAGGCCATACATGATTATTTTAATATTTTCTTATTTTGTTAAACAGTTCTGCACTTTGACATTGCAATAAGGCAGAATGCCAGTCAGGAAGTTTTCTGTCCATCAGAGATAATTGGTCTGATTTTTGCAATTTCATACTTGCCGACAGAAGAGAGAAATCATTTATACACTATGAATTTTGTATTCCATGGCTGCTGTGTGCAAACCTGATGCTGCTGTCATGTATACTGCAAGTCTTCTGGCATGACTCTTTAAACTACTGAAAAAAAGCCTCTTTTAAGATACTAGTTAGTAATGCTAAGTGGCAAGTACTATTTGTCTTTTTTCTTCTGTAAAGGAAGTAGCACTCTGAATTACAGTGTAGATGAAAGAGTTCCATCATATATTGCATACTGAAAGATCTGTGCTTAAGACTGCTAAGTAGGTGCTGTAGAAAGAGTTCAAACACAACTCTTCCTGCAAAATGCTCCTGAGCTTGCCCGTATGTAACATCATTAAATTCACTAAAAATAAGATGCCCTCAGGCCTGGTAGGAGCAATTGCTTCTTAATTAGGCTCCTGGGAAAAGAGCTTGGTTTTATAGGAAGTCACTTCTTTTGAAAAATGAGCTTTACAAGAAGAACAGAGTTCTGTCCTTCATAGGTAGATGCCTGTAATCCATCCCTTCTCACATGGGAGGAGTTTTCCTGAAGTATTTCCAAAAGCAGAATGTCATGTCATAAAAGTGTTGCACAATTACCTTGAAACTTGGGCACAAGATTTCACTGCCTAGGAATTGATTTTGAAAACATTAGAGACAGAAGCTAAGAGAGTAAAAGACTAAATAGAAACTGAAGGATGTTCTTTGAAAACAAGTGTGTTCTCAGGTCCTAGCTTGACAACTTTATAATCCTTTCCAAAACAGAAAGTTTTTTTTTTAATAAACCAGAGATTTAGAAATCTAGAAATAGTGCTTTACTGCTGACTAATATTGTTAAGCATCAACAGCGTTGCAAAATTCAGCTGTTTCAAAGCTTTGCTGAAGAATCTTTGCAGTAGAAAAAACTTAGAGAAAACTTCAAAATGTAAACAGAATTAGGCCTTAATTTGTACTCACACAACAGCTAAAAACCAAACAGGTTTTGTTTAATTTGAAAAAGGACAGTACTTATTCTTTTCAATGTAGATAGAAATGTGAATCTAGACCTACCTCAGGATCAAGAATACCTAGGCCAAGCTCAGAGGAGGCTTTTCTGAACTGCACTTACACCACCTCCAGAGAAAGAGCACACACACTTAACATCTCAGGGAAATAACCTTATCTGGTTTCCCTCTTGCATGTTTATTTGTTATTTCTTTCCTTAGAATCTGTGTTTTAGATTAAATGACTTGTTCAAGTCTTTGTACCATAAGCTGCCCAAAATACTTCACATCTGCTCTCCCTCCGCTTAGTGATTAATAACATCCCCTGACCTGCATGCCAAAATATGCATGGCAAGGTCCAGGACTTTTTGAGCTAAACAGGATCTTGCTTGTTGTGCTGACAAATGGTATCGTAGCACTAGCAACCAGCACACTCATGCAGCCCTTTTCCTGGCTTGGGGTACTTTGTGGGAGCAGGAACATGCCCACTGTGGTGCACTTTCAGAGGCACAGAGCTCCCCTAGAGTCTTCTGAGAGTTTCACAAACTAAGCCTATGGCCCACATAAACCTGTGTTTCAGGCAATGCCCAGAAAAGCATGCTGATGACAACATGGGAGGGGTCTTGCATATCAAATGACAGTCTGGGCATGAATGCAGGCAATTATGCAAAGATACACACATTTGCATCCTGCTGTACTAAACGGGAAAGGAAGAGGTTTACAGATTTCAGGATAGAATACGTCATGCCTTGAAAATTCATTTTCCTCTTTGGTTACTATAGAAAGGGTATAGATGAGTAGATTGAACTGAAGCTTCATTTTTGTGTGACTGACGCTTGATAATGTGAATGAGAATGTTGCAAGGCTATTACTGATCTGCAGAGATACTGTTAGAATGATTTGGGTAGAAGGAAATAGGGGAGATGTCAATGACATCTTGAGGTAGAATTGGATATCAAATAAATTGTTCCTGTGACGAGTCCTGAGATAGCTGACTTAAAACTAAACTGGAGAGAATTTCCATTTTCTTCAGTCTTTGTCCCATACCAGTAAAAAACTGTTGTGTTTGCTGCGGGACTAGAAGTCGTGGACAGGAATAATGAAGCCCAGATGATAAGTCTGAAGCACTATGTTCCCATATACCACAGCCTTTTCCTTATTCTCCTGCTGTACAACTTAGGGCAGAAAACAGATGAAAGAGAAGCCCCTTGGGAGGTACTAATAACTTCAAAGGTTTCCTTTACAGTTACTCTTGCAAAAATTTCACTGTATTCCTTTAGAGGGAAGACATTTCAGCTTTCATGAAAGGAATATGTCGTTTTGAGGTACTGTGTGGTTCAGTCTTGTGGATGGAATGAAATAAGGATAAACAGGATAATGAATATTTTGTGACAGCATAGGTCTTTACTGTAGTTCCTGGTAATTTCCAGTGCCATGTCCATTGACATCCTGAATTTTGACCTCATGCTGGCATGAAATTTATAAAGCCATCTCCTTTAATATTCATATACTACAATGGAAGTGCAGCCTGGGTGTGCAGGAAGCTAAGATGTGCTCCAGTAAATCTAGGCTGAGGAGTACGTATAGAACTTACTCTGACTTTTCTCCTTATGAAACGAAATCCAGGTCTTCAAGTCAAAATTTGTATGCTAGAAGGAATTGATTTTGTTGTTAAGGTCATCATAAGAATCGCTTAAGGTTCATACCTCCAATAAATGCTGTTCTGGATTAACCT
Organism: Phainopepla nitens; assembly: GCA_013400175.1. Lineage (NCBI taxonomy): Eukaryota > Metazoa > Chordata > Aves > Passeriformes > Bombycillidae > Phainopepla > Phainopepla nitens. The sequence continues at coordinate 193,610 of VXBQ01009109.1, read as the reverse complement.
CAAAGACTGGGAAGGAAACTGATCTGTGGAGTGTAGGAAGTTTTCCCACTGGTTTATCTGACAATCTAGAGGTCAGCTTTCCTAAAGGACTATTTGATTTTGCAGAACTTGCCATGTCCTTCTTTTAAAATTGACCTGCCTCTGTGACCTTCTGGGTTCACTCTGCCCTTCTGCTTCTTCATGTAGTCTTGCTAATTCTTTCTTTTTTACACTTCTGAGATGGAGGTGAAAATATGCTACTTTTAGCATAGAGTTAATAATTTAGACTTATCCTCACAGCCAACAGAGGAAAGTTTGATTTTATAGGGTGTGAAATTTTTTAAGTGCGAGATTTTTTTTTTTCTGAAGGAGGTTCTTAGCACAGGTCAGATGACTTGCAAGAGCTCCCATTCAGTTCATTGATTATGAAGAGAATTGCGAGTGAATAACTCATATTCAAATTGCTCTATTGGACATATTTCTGGTTAGGTGAACCTAATCTCACCCATGTAGGTATACAGCTGCTACATTTTGGCATCTTGTATTTAATAGTTATTTAATAATGTTATAGTTTGATGCCATGTTATGGTTAATGCACAGAGTGTATTTTAACTGGGTGCAAGGAATTTTTACTGCATTTTAATTTCTCTCATAAAATCAGCATCCACCCAAGTTATTTCTTCCTACTTTCTTTGATTTTTGTTATAGTGCCACCGGAGTAACTCCCATCACCACTGAGCATGGATATTCTATTTCTCTCAATAGGGTCTCTTAAAACTCTTTAGTGATTAAGTCAAAGCTTGACTTTCTATAAATTATACAAATGAATGTGATTATTGTTTTCTAAACACCTCATCATTGCTCAATCCCATAGAAACAATTAGTAACGTAATTAATAGCTATATTTGGGAACAGGGCATACCATATAGTTAAAGCTTGGGTTACCTTAGAATCTGCCAAAATATTGCATTATAATGGTCTGTGCTTGATAGTACTGAATGTGGCTGCTTGAAGAAGTACACGTAAGCTACTTATGAAATGTCAGGCCCATAGAGCAAACTTCTTTCTAGCATTTTCATTTTGAGATTTACTCCCTAAAATAAAAAGATTATGTTCCTTATCCCCATATTTGTTGAAGCATCTATGAAAATCTTCACTGTCTGCAGATGCTTAACTGCTTTAAAAAGCTTCTTTTTATCTGAGTAAGACCTTGTTGTCATTAAGTTTCACAGGTATGCCCGTTTCCTAATCCATAAGGATGCTGATGTTGTTTTTGTCTCTTGCTCCCTCACCCTCCACAGCTGTGGAGAGCCCACTTCTATCCCCTCGAGTGCCATGAACCCATCTCTGCTCCAGTCCGGACAAGCTCAGCTGTCCCAGCCCGTTTTCCCAGGTGCTCCAGCCCCCACCATCTTGCTGTCCCCTAGTGAGTTTGGTCCAGTTTATCAATCTCTGTCTTGCACTGGGGACCCCCTAAGTGGATGTTATATCTGCATCTAACAAGTGCTGAGTAGGGGGTGATTGGCACTTCCCTGGTCTCTGTTCATACATCCAGACAGTCATTGGCCATCTTTGTTCCCAGGACTCATTGCTGGCCCATGTGACATTTACTGCCCAGCAAGACCCCCAGGGCTTCTCTCAAAAAGCCACTCTTCAGGAAGTTGGCTGTATCAGTTCCAGAGAAATTCTTTCCCAGGGACAGGACTTTGCACATGTCCTTACTGAATTGCATAAGCTTCCAGTTCATCCTGCCTGTACGTGTCACTCCGGATGGCAGCCCAGCTCCAGAGCAAATTGACAGTTGACCTGTCTCCCCAGTTTGGTACCAACTGTAGGTTGATGCAAATAACGTTATTATCAGGAAAAACACCCCACAGATTCTGTTATAAAAGACAGATACATTTTAAAATTCTAGATTTGTTTTTTACATACTGTATTTTGAAAAGTGTTAACTGCTCTGTACACATTTTATGCACTGAGAAAGCTGTGTCTGTATTTTGATGGGAGAAGGTAAACATGCATACAGGCAAAAGGAGAGGCAGGTTAAGATGGAGCTCTTCAGTGCAGGTAAAAAAATGACCCACAAACAGACTAGAAAAGTTAATTATCTCAGAGAGAATAGTTAAGTTATGAACAGAAGAGCCTTAAACTACAATTAGCTAAACCATTACCCCTTTTCCTGCTCATTATTTCTGTTTTCTTCACTCTCAAGCTCTTCAAGAGGAAACTGATATAATTGCAACTGCTGTTATTATTTCGATTTTATAAAACATAGTTTTATAGAGTATCTCCCAGCAGTAGTGTAGTTTCAGCCTATTGGCAGATTACTCATATGTGATAAGAAACAAGTTAGTAATGATCTTCTCTTCAGCTAAATATAGCATATACACTTTGTACACTGTGTCTGTAAACAGGGTGTGGAGCATAGAGAAGTTGTTTAATATTCCAAGTTTCCTTGCCAACTTAAAATTACAGTGATTATGAACACATACTTACTTAAGCAGAAATAAATATTTCTGGTGATTAAAATAGCAGGAAGAGGGGAGACCACAAGCAGGATTTGATGCATACGGAAACTCAATTCAATTGCAAGAAACATCTGTTACTCTATAAAAAGAAGGGTAAGAAATCAAGACATGGCTAAAGAATATCTAAGTCTGGTTATTCTATCTAAACTTTAGGAGTATGATACACTTATATAGATTACCCATATATGTCAGTGGAAAACACACACAAAAACTTTGAGCTGCATAATATATTTTTCCTCAAACATGACCCTTTTCTGGAGGAAGAGAAGCCTTTAACAAACATTTGATATGCAATTCGTACATATTTGCTTTCCAAAGTAATCCTATATTCTGGTCATCTGTGTGTAGCAGGAGTATCCTGTAGTTCTTTATTCTGAACTGGAAGGCAGTCTCACTTTTTATTTCCAATTTATTTTGAAAAAACCACCTTTGAACAGGCTATAAAGGTTTATTATTTTAGGTTAAATGGGTACTAAATGTTACAACCCTTATGAATGAGATAATGAATGCATAGGCAGCCCTGTGAGTATTTTGGAGATGAAAACAATAGTATGCAAGTACCCTTCAGAGGAAGGTGAAGGATCTACAAAAGACATGCTGTTAAAGGTAGGTTTTCTTCCTGGAAAACTACAGCAAATTTTGAATTTTCAGACCCATTTTTGGTATGTATTTCATTCTGATTTTGAACAAAGAAGTCTTATTTATTATTATTATTCTGATATGAATATAATTTAACCCATTAAAAGTACAAAAACTGCACTCAGACTTATTTATGTCTCTTACATGAAAAAAAATAGTAATGAGTACTCCATTATCATAGTTCTGATACAAAACGTATATTAGGCTTTCACAGGAAACCTGGAGAGAGACAGGACTAAAACTGGAGCCAAATCTCCCTCCAGCTACTTCTTTCAATGTATTTAATATTTCTGATTGCAGTAGGAATTTCTGATTAGAATTGCCACAGAGTGACCGCTACAATTATATTTTTTATGTTTAGTTCCAAGCTGTGCTTTGAAAAAGGTTCTAAGTAGGACTCATTACACTGCTTGAATTCCAGAGTCTTTTAGATTAAAAATCTTTAGCCTGCCATTTTAGGTTTCACTTACAAAATGGAATCTCTGCCCGTCATTCTGTGAGGTGAAGTGTGACACTTCAGATGCTTCGTTACTTCTAGAAGTTCAGAAAGTTAATGACTGGTGCATATTCATGAATTTGGGATGGAGGATGCAAAGCAGGGATGTTACTTCAGTGCACCACATTTTCCATTAAAAACTGCCACTGAAACAACACCCTGACTTTATATCCACAGAGTATAATTTGGCTAAAACTTCCAGTTTCTCAGTTCAATAACGAAAGACAACACAAAGCTTAGTGACTGGTAGTTGGAAGAGACCTATTGGAGCTGCCCAGGGATCAGGTTATTGATCTCTGTTCTCTGGACACTTAAGAATTGGATAAATTATATTCTGATTTCTGTGCTGCCAAACTGATCTGCAAATCATATTCCATCTCAAAAGGTTATTAATTAAGGATGAGTGACTGTAAGACAATTACTGTAGGGTTCACCTGTGAAATTACTGTTCACATCTAAAGCAGACATACAGTATCTACCAAGGACTAACAGAAACTGGATATATAGAAAATGACTCCTCGAAAGCAGAAGATATTTGCTTCCTGCTGCAAGTGCCATGCATTATCACTCTTCAGTATTCAGCAGTGCAGGGATAACTGTCTAGAAAGGTTTCCTGAACTGTAGAGTACAAGCAGCTACTTCAGCTAATTATTAACTTCAGTATGGGATTTGTGGAGGGCCTGACTGGAAAACATTTGGACAGTTCCAGTGACTTGGGAGTTACAGAAGGCTTTAGAGGAGGCTTTTGTATAGCAGTATAAATAGCTGCAGTATTTCCTAGATTCTTCATTTGTTAGAAATGATTCTTCACTTGTTAAGAAAAAAATATTTCTATTATGCAGTTTTTAGAGATTGGTCTCATTTTGAAATCCAAGTTCAACTTCTCTTCTATGGTGCTGTGTATTAATTCTCAGTTAATGAAAACTCCAGTGAAGCTGGCTATGGTAATTGTAAATCAGTGAAAAGGGATGAAAAGTTGCTTACAGTAGGCCAGACAATCAGTGAGAAGCCAGAACTATTAGGAGCAGTAAGAAACTGTAATTTATTTAGAAAAAAAAATATACTAAGTCTTATTAATGGTAAACTGTCGGTCATATACAAAACCAGCTTTAATATTCAGAACAGAATATATTTAACTTTCTTAAAGAAGCAGGATAAGGCATTCCAGTCTTACAAGATTGAAAGCAAAATATCTTTTCCTGCATATATATCTAGGAAGGATAGAAAAATCAAATATGCTACTACTAATGCATCTTAAAAGTCACATTACAAAGTCAAAAAACTCAGAATCTAGTTTATCACATGGTAGAGATTTCCTCTGGAGTTTCATTGCTGCATATCATCGTCTTGAAGAATATAAAATAGATCTGAGAGCAGCAATTTTTAGACACTTTGAGTAGTGCCTGCCTTTTAATCCTATTGACATTGAATATTTATGGAGTAGGTTGCTCTCTGGTGTGCACAGTTTCACGATACTTCAGAGCAAGCAATAAGCAGTGCTTTGTATTTCTAGTTCAATTGCTACTCCTCAGCTGAGACGAGAAATTCCTTTCTTCCCTGTGTACATCTGACTCACTTAGGGATCCAGCCTGAAATTCTGAAGTATGATGTATCACTCTCGTTGCAGTCGCTATTATAATGTTCTCAAATACCCCTGTGAAGTTCAGTGAGGCCAAGTGAAGGTTCTGCATCTGGGTCAGGGCAATCCCCAGTATTAAGTCAGACTGGTGGATGAATGGATCGAGACCATCCCTCTGAAGAAGGACTTGAGAATATTGGTGGTGAAAAATTAAACATCAGCCAAGAATGTATACTTGCAGCCCAGCCAGCCAGCCAGCCATACTCTGAGGTGGATCAAAAAGAAATGTGGCCAGCAGGTCAAGGCAGGTGATTCCTACTCTGCTCTGGTGAGACCCCACCTGCAGTGCTGCATCCAGCTCTGGTGTCTAAGGCACAAAAAGGACATGGATGTCTTGGAGTGAGTCCAGAGGAGGGCCACAAAAATGACCAGAGGGCTGGAGCACCTCTCCTGTGAAGATGGGCTGAGAGAGTTGGGTCGCTCCACCTAGAAAAGATCTTGCTATGACCTTTGCTGTGTAAGTGGGAGTTATAAGAAAGATGGAGAGAGGCATTTTACCGAGGCCTATTGTTACAGGACAGTAGTCATTGGTTATGAACCAAAAGTGACTGTATTTGGTATAAGGAAGAAATTCTTCACAGTTAAGGTGTTGAGACACTGGCATAGGTTGCCCAGAGAAGCTGTGGATGCCCCATGTTCAAGCCCAGGTTGCATGGGGCTTTGTGCAGCCTGGTCTAGCGGAAGGTGTCTCTGTCCATGGCAGGGGAGCTGAAACTAGATAGTCCTGAAATGTCCCAACCAAAACCATTCTGTGGTTTTATGACTCCATGCCAGTGGACCAAATGAAAATGCCATGAACAGTCTGAATTACAAGAATTCCTAGAACTTCTGGAAGATTTGTCAAGTCTGATTTTGAAGAAGGATGGAACCAAGGTTTAATTTTGGTGGAGGTACTCATAATGAAAATTTCGGTTTAAATGCTTAGCTGGGGAGAATCCTAGAAGTGACTGAAAACAGAATTACAGAATGGTAAATCATTAGACAGGCCTGACAGTACTCATCACATCCAGTTTAAACTACCAGGTCAGTCTAAGCAGTCATAGTCCTTCCCCTAGTTCTCCAGTATTGCTGTCAGATGACATCCACAGGGACCAGCACTTTAAAGACTAATGGCATTATTATAATTTTTATTATATAAAGATTATTATGAGGCAGCTTCAGTCCCATTTTTCTGGTAGTACAGTACATTCAGTGTGTGGAATTTAGCTGTTAAATTACAGCTATGGAAATTTCCAAGGGGGAGGAAGCTAACAAAATAAGTAATTTTGTCTGAACACTGCAGGAACAGTATATGATCCCAGATCTATGCAACCAACTTTAGCGAAAAAGTAATTCTGAAATTAGGTCATTCAACAAGGAGCAGAATTTGTATTTAATTTTTGTGTTTGACATCACAGACTCAGGTCTTTTTGTAGTAACCCCTTTGAGTCTATTCCTACTGATGTTTATTCATGATTTTGAAGAATGACAATGGATTTCTGCTAATGCTTCCTTCCAATTTAGAGCATTTTTAAACGTCTATTTCTTCCAGACTGTATTTTTAACTTCTGATACTTCTCACTGTGCTTGTTTGGTTTTTTTGCCCAGTTTCTACATTTTTCACTAGCCACTGCAATGTTCTTGCCCATCCATTCATCTTGGGAAAAAACAAAGTCCTAAACTGCAGGGCATTGGTAATGTCTGCTTCTTGTGGACAGACATCCTGAGATACAGTAAACAGGCAGACAGCAGTATTGATTGCTCCTATATGTTTTATTCTCCATACAAGCACTTTTAGGAGCTTTCAAAGGCGTTGAAGGAGCTCTAATGGCTGTCTCAGCTCATGAGAAACCCTCAGCTTCTTACCTATATTTACACCCTCCTGCACAATCAGCCATAAAGGTTAAGGTGGCAAACTTCACAGTGGGCTTGCAGCAGATTAAGTTTGGTGGTGAGAGGTATTTGCTCATACTTCTGTTCTAGGTTCATGCTCTGGGTACATTTACGTGTAATGCTGACTTTTTCAGGTACTATTTGTATTGAGGTACTATTTCCAATTTATCAAGGTTGGAATTATCTGAGAAGATCCAGGCCTGCTCCTTAGTAGATTCTCTGCAGAGAGAAGAATCAACCATATTTATTCTCTGAATAACTCCTTTCTCAGTGCTTGCTTTCTTCTCACCCTGGTCTTTACTGAAGCATTTTCTGGCATTCCTGTAGTGTTGTGTGCAGGGTGAAAGCCAGATTAGTTATGTAACAGAACTAAGCTAATCCTTGAGGTCTGTTTGGGCTCTTGTTAATGGATTTTGTGTGAGGATGTTACAGATGTGTGAGCAAACAGACTGCAAAACACAATGCTGTAAATAAAGCTGCAGACCTTGAGGGCTGCAGTGTTTCTCAGGCTGCCTTTACCCAGACCCAGAGGGCTTCTGCAATTCATTTTGCTCCCACTTCCTCCTGGGGGCCAGCTCTTCCTAAAGCAAATCAGGATAAGAGAGCAGTAAGGCCTGCCTGAAGAGACCAGAGGGATCAGTCTGCTGATCTTCATGCCTGCAGGTAGGGAATGCCGAGTAAGATGGCCTGCATGGTAGAGAGAGACATCAATTCTTATTTGAAAATAAGGGACAAAGGTGCAGTCAAATATCTGTAGCAATAGCATCTATTTGTTAATTATACCAGGAAGAGCTACCCACTAATGAGAAGTTAGATAGTCTTCACTGTTTTTTATGGTGATGTTTTGCTTTTTTCTAATTCTCTTCCTGATACAATTTTCTAGCATATCAAATACTAATTACGAATTACAATTATGCAGCACTATTCTTACCCAGCAGCAAATGCAGCCAGGACAGTATGAAATGAAGCTGCAAGTGATTTCTCATTTAGGAAAATGCAATTTTCTGTGTTACTGCTGTGGGAGAATGTTGTCATATCTCAGCTGATGCCATACACTCTTCTAGACGATCTTCTTTGGTTCTAATGGTGATAAAGCTCTGTGCTGTTGCGTGTCAGGTTTTGACTGCACCTGTTTGCAGACTTAGGTAATTATGCTCTTTTGTCTAATTGCTTATTTATGGATGTTTTGCTCACATGTTTTAAGAAACACTATTTGATTGCAACCCTAATGGCAGGGTTCCCTCTCATTACCACACTGTAACACTGATTTTGTCTGATTGCTGCAGGTGGAAACAATAGGTGATGCGTACTGTGTTGCAGCAGGGCTCCATAAGAAAAGCCTTAGTCATGCCAAAGCCATTGCCTTGATGGCACTGAAGATGATGGAGCTTTCAGAAGAGGTTCTTACTCCAGATGGAAGCCCTATTAAGGTAACTCCTGTGCTCCTTATTCTCAGTTAGTCACTGATACATGGACCTGATTCATTTCACTGTGTTCTGTGCTAAAGAATTCACACTTGCATCTCTATGTCTGCAGCTCTAATGGGCCACATGAATCTTTTCCAAATCAGTGTAAACCTGCATAAAAGAAGAATCTGTAGACTGCCTGCTCTTTCTCACTGTTAATATGCTTCCTTCCCATGCTATGCCATTTCCGTTCCCTACTTTGGTACAGGAGGTAGCAGGAGTGGGGAAAGCCAGATGTCCTTTTGTAACATTTTCAAGTTCCTCTGCTGCTCTGCTTCTTTTGGTCCTATACCAACATATTGAAAAGAATACCAATCTGAAAAGATAAGTTGGACTGTGGATCTTGAAGAAAGTTCTTTTAAAGCTTCATGTGAACGTTTGCTGAATACAGAATAAGCGTTAAAAGACTGAAGATACCAGAAGACATAGCATTTTCAGTTTTGATGTAAAACTATTTCAAACAGATGTTAATGTTATCCTGCTAAGATATATATCTTTTTTATTAGTTTTATTTGTTTTTCCAATAACTATAGCCAAATGATACGTGCTAACTACACTAGTACATGCTAGGAGAGCTGTCTTCCAGAGCCTCTTCATATTTGCATTTTCTTTTGAGTCATTGCTGCAATTGTAGGGAGATTTTGAAGGTGTATCTTTTACTCTGAGACTCACTTTTTGTGACTGTTTTCATTACTACTCATTACTTTTCAGAAAATTCTTCTTATTTTCACTGTCTGCATAAGAAAACCTGTAAAAGAAAGGCTATAAAGACATTGCAGAGAAAATATGTGCAGAATAAAATGCTGAGAATAACCAAATATTTTCAAAAAGTGCTAATAAACCTCCTTTAGAATTCAGAAGAAAAAAGTCAGTTCATCATACTTAAAGTGAAAGTAGAAGAACTGAGAAGCTCATCATAATTTCTTAATTGTTCTCTCTTCAGTTTTAGGTGTAATAGATTTCAGGGCAGGAGGGATGGTGATATTGTAGAATGTTGTTACCTTTGTACCTAACCTGGAAGCTGTGCTTAAAAATAAAGTTTGTTTTTCATAGAGGCATATTCTGATTTGTTTTAAAGTTTATTAAGATTAGGATTCCTCTCGTGTGGGTATATTTACCCTGTAAACTATTGCAATAAGGACTTTTGGAGAAGTCTACTTTAGTTTGTCCTAGTTTAGATGTCTACTCTAGGATGAGATGAATCATGCCCTAAAAATGTGTGCTTTTTCAGTTGTCTGTAAGGGAAATCTATGGACTTAACCTAAATGTGAATGTCTGTGCTGTGAGCTTGTACACTCTGTCACATGAGTCCTCCTACAAATTGCAAGGAATGCATAGCTTAAAAACATACTCATTATTTCTAAATTCAGTCGGCATGACTTTTGCCTTCCAGACAATAATAATTTAATTAGAGTGATCCCTATTTTTGTTAGTTGGCAGCTTTTCATTAAATAAACAAACAAACAAAACAAAACAAAAAACCCCACCCAAAACATGAAGGGGCCCATTGTGCCACAGATTGCCATTAGCAAGTGTTCCATGTGCATAAAAATGTCTTAAAGCCGCATCAGGGGACGTTCAGATTGGATATAAGGGAGATGTGGTCAAGCCCTTGAACAATATTCTCAGGAAAGTGGTCATGGCTCCAGGCCTGTATGTGTTTAAGCGCTTGGACAGTGCTCTTAAATATATGCCTTAACTTTTAGGTCGCCCTGTGTGAAGTCAGGAGTTAGACTTACCTGAAATTAAGGAACCCCTAAGTATCTGTAAAAATTACTATGGACTCAGCACCTCAATAGGAGACCTACTCATGACAGCCTTTATGATTAAGCCTTGTCATTAAAATATATAAATATTTTTTTAACATTAAAAGCAAAGTACACAATGCAGTCTAGAAGATATTTATATGTGGCTTGACTCTTAAACAGCAAATTAAACTTTACTATATTGTGGGTACTTTGAGCTGGTCCTAATTGAAGGATTTTGACTGTATTTTGACCTTAATTCTTGTCTGTGATTCCTGTTAACATGTACAAGTCACATTTTCTGAGTCTTATTTAAAAAGAACCTGAAATCAAAGGGCAGCTTTCCTCATTCCCAAAATTTAAAAACTTTGACAGCTTCTGTGATTTGCTGTGACTAAATGCTGACTTTATTCTCCAGAGCAGTCTAAAAGCCATTTTGAAAAAGTAAGACGAGTGCTTCAGTAAGTCTGAGGCAATTTTTCAAAACATAATTCTTTCAAATAGATGGTCTCTACCTTCTGATCTCAGTAGTAAACAACACTGTTCTGTTCCATTACTGCTGGTTGCTCAGTTTAAAGTGTCTAACTTTATGGTTTATGGAATGTATGTATTTTCTTAATTACTTTGATGGATATATTTTGTTGTCATCTCAAGGCTGAATTCACCAAAATGCAAGGATTTATTTTTTGTGGTTCTTGAAATGTTTATCCCTGTGATAGCAGTGGATGTCTTAGTGAGTGACACTTAAAGTCTCAAAAAGTTAGGGTGAAAAAGTAAATTAATAAATTAAAAAACTACCATATCACATATTTAGAACTCCTACTGAATGCATTAGCAGATGATCAAATGAGGCTTCTTATCTGGGTACACAGTTATCATATGAAGGTATTCATTGTAGTGATCACAAAAATAATTTGTTTGTACAACCATGTGCACCTTATGAAAAATCTGCCCCTCAGAGCCATGCTGGTATGGGCAGTGAGCAGTGATGGGCCTCAGGATGGTGGCCAGGTGTGCGTGAAGCAGCTCTGGTTTATATCCAGACGATGCTCCCTGCTCTGAGTCAGAGCTCATAGCACGCGGATGGTGTGCAGCTGACACCTCCTCGGGCATTCGGCGCTTCCAGCAGAGCCAGAGGCAGCACAAATCCATGGGCAGGATGGAGACTCTGAGCCAGCACCCCTTATACCTGTGTGAACAGCCTGGGACTTGAAGGGTAATGAGAAACTGTTATTTCGCAGAAACGGAGAGCGAGCTGTATTATAGCAGAACCCACAAATCCTATCATCAGTGTTGTAACACAGCCTGCCCTCTTAGAAAGAAATATTTGTAACAGAAAATGGGCTGATCATTCCCCTGTGTGTGATGGAGAAGGCTTCAAGTCCCTGCATGATTTTTATGAACTCAGTTCTACTAGAGGCAAAATCCCATTACTTCAGAATGAGCGAAGGTCTTAGTACAAAAGAGGGACTTTTGCTGCAGACAAGGCATGTAGAATTTGATACACATTTTATCCTTTCAGCACAGAATTTTACTTTGGAAGCACTCTCTTGATTTATATTCTGTACAGCTAATTATATGTAGTACTTTATGACTTTAGTCTGAAAATATTGATTTAAAATTTCCTCCTACATTTAAGTGATCGTTACTTGAGTTTAGGATGTGCTTCGTATTTTACTACATTTTTTTTAGATAAAGTAGATTTACATTAATTTTAATAGCTAGAGATATTACTGTAAGAAGAATTCTCCAGGGCATTGACCTTCTAGGAAAGGTTGCAATGCAGATATGGAATTCCTGGAGAATATTATTACTTGGATAACTTTTTATCATGCTTCAAATCTTACCTAATTAATCAATGTGTGGTATATATCCCAAAGAAAGAGAAAGACCTCCTTGTCAGTTTTTTTTCAAAGGGGCTGCTGTGACAGAACATACCTCATTAGTTTCCACTAATGAGATTTCCCGAGAGAAAATTTACCTGCTTATTTTTGTGGTGTATAAAGGTTTATGTAATAGGGTCCTGAAGAGGTAAGAACTGGGAACTTACAGAGGAAAAGTAAACGATTTACATGAAGCTGCTGAAATTAACTACAATTATTTAGATTATTTGTGTGCAGATGTTCTTGTCTAAAACGTAAAGGTTGAGCCCTACCACAGCAATTCAAAACACATTGCAAAATGTTTTGTTACAGCAGAAAAATGTAATGTATATTATTTCTGTTATCATAGCATGAGAATTAGATCTGTAAATACTGTAATCCCAAACTGGAGAAAATACATGCCCTCACCTTTCTTTGTGCTCACTTCCTAGAGACTAGTTTGTGAAATACTCTAAACAGAGTAGTGCAGAAAATTTCTAGCTGATACTGGCTTCAATTTGATTAATTTATTCCTAGATGAGGTAGATGGGACCTTGAATTTGCACAGTGACATAATCTGGTACTCAGCTCAGTTGTTTCTTTATTATCAAGATAGAGTACTTGATACACTTGAATCTTCTAACCTTTGGATGTGCATTGCCAAAGCTATTTTAGTATTGGATTTGTAAGCTGCACTCAAACAGTGTAGGCATTAACATCATTAATTTCAAACACTGGCAGTGTTAAACAGGTACAGCTAAACTTGTTACTGCAGCTCCTTCTTAAATGAAGAAAGTAAATTTAGTCTGTATTCATCTGACATGCCTTCAGTTTCTACCTTATAATGAAATATATTTGTAAGGTAAGTCCTACCTCAACAGTGAACAGGTTAATGACCTCTCAGGATGGATGATCCCACTGGAAGGAGCTGAACTGAAACACAGGTTCACAACTTCGGTCAGTCATAGCTTTTCCATTTGAATTTTAGATGTGATCCAGACTTTCTATACTTCAACTTTCCATTTGTAGGTGACAAATAAAGCTTTATGAGTAGAACCATTAGTTTAGCATGTCTTAGATGTATGACCTTACAGCCATGCAGCTGCCTTAGTTTTGGTTTATGTTCTCTATTTAAATACCTAAGATCATGGCGACTGAAACAATGAAAGCCTGAGTTTGATAAACCTCTAATCTCTGCTTGCCAAGTGGTAAATTTTAATTAGCAGGAACTCTGACTCATGAGTAAGGGCACAGAAAAGTCGAAAGGGCTCTGGATGGTAATGGCTTATGGCCACAGTGAGTGACACACTTTTCTACAGAACATGGAAATGGGAAATGAATTTTAGAGTGCATAGCACCTTCTGCTGGTTTGTTTAGTATTCCCCTTTGTATTTCAGTGATATGCCACTTGGGTAGAGGACACAAGTAGGAAGTGCCAACATTTGTTTGTATAAACAGGATTTTTATTTTCTAATGAGGGGACCATTCCCAAAAACAATGAGAGAGAGTAGCAAGTGTTGTCTGTATAATCCTTTTCAGTGTTTCTTGCCTTGCTTATAATTCAGGCTGTGGTGTGCTGGTTTTATAACAATTTAATGGTCCTCACCAAATGTACATCTTTACGTAAGCAGCAAAAGGTTGTCTGGTTTGTTTTAAGTTGTGAAGGGCTGACTGCTGATGCAGGCATTCTCATCAGCCCTGTGTGAGAGAGAAAAGCTGCTGTGTTACTGCAATGCTCCTTGCTCCATCTGTGGTCTCCTAGCAACTTTGCCTTGTGCCTAATGTCTACATCAGACACTAGAAGGTATATAATATCCTACTTCAGCCTGCAGAACTTGAAATTAGAAATATCCTTGTGTCAAAAGAAAATTCAAAGATTTCTTTTGTGGAACTGTTTCTGATTTTAAGAGACTTTCATGAGCTTGTAGTTTCACAGGTTTACCGGTGTTAGAACATCACGACAGCTTTGGGAAGCATTCAGAGCTGTGTGTCGGGGAAGCTTGGTACTTTTTCTTGACAGCAGGCTTGGGAGATGGTGAGGCAATGTCAGCCCTGGTGATGATTCCCTGGATGTGGGATAGTTCATGATTGCACTTTCTCAGTTTGGCCCAGTGCCTTTGGGAATGCAAAACGAGAGGAGCTGGTTGAAGCACATTTCCCCAGAAATGTGGGAAATTGCAAGTTTTGTTAGACTAAGGGAAAATTCGCTTTCCTCAGCCTTCCAGTCATTTTCACTCTACTGCTTCTTTTTGTGTGATTTTAATAATGATCCTTAAAAACTCCAAACCACATCCATTATTTGCAGCTTTATTTCTTTTGAAGGGACTTTGTCAAATACAGTTGTATATTACACCCCTCTAGGACAGCGTTACTGCATGTGTTGCAGTAACAAGGCCAAATGGGGTTTACATGACTAGCGGGTGCACAGCAGCAGCTTTGTGTGAGAATCTGGTCTGAAAAATTAGACTGGCCTTCAGTCTGTTGAAGAGGGAAGTTTCCCAAAGGATTGGTCATTCTTTCAGGTGGTACATATTTCATAGGTAAATACATCTTTCTTAGGTAAAGTCTGCAGTAGATGCAGTAGATCAAGTAGATGAACTTGATTCTGCACAACAGAAGGATCCCCCTGCCCAGGCAGGGGCATGGTATTGGGATTGGCAACCCAGTGTAAGCCAAACTTGAGTAAACTAGAAAGCTATGAATGTTTTTTTCTTTTTTTTTTTAAATGACTGCTGGGATAGAGAGACCTAAAAAATGAGCAAGGAGCTAATTAGTAAAGTGAGGATCAGCTGAGAAGAGGTTTTGTCATTAGACCTGGCCATTCTCGTCTCATGCCATGTGTACTCTGACATTTCATCTCCAGCAAGAAGGAAGCACAAGTGCCATTCGATCTGTATTTGACCCTGTGGCAGAGGTAAAGCATACTTGTAGAAACTAGGGCACCTTGTGAACTTTCCCATTGTTTGTTAGCTCACAGTGATTACTACATGTTCTCAGCTCTTTGACTCACAGTATGTGGATCTAGCTGGGTATGGAAATGCCTCTGTAATTCAGTCGTGCTTCCTGTTCCTTAAGGGAGCCTAAAGCTTGCTGTGGTGGCTGCACCAGGCTTGTAACTTTGTCCTAGTGCCTCACAGTGAGCAGTACTTTCATTTCCTTCTCTAGGTACTATAGGTACATGCACAGGGAAAACCAGCAAGGATTTCACGGTTTAGATCCCTGCAGGGGCCACAGGATATGCAGCTGGGTTGTGGGGTTAGCTGTAGGGTCACGGTGTGACATCTCTCACGGTTCAGCAGTCACTCCAGACACAAACGCCTCCAACTAATACTCCAGATGTCTGGCTAGTAGTAGAACTGGTTGGGAATTTTCCATAGAAAACACTTTTTGGCTGAGAACACTTTATGATAAAAAACAAATCATTGGGCATACCATCTACCAGATATCTACCATATTTTATTAAATCACTGATCAAAACTCACTTCAGAGTACTAAATACCAATAGTTACTGTAACAATGACCTGGGGGTAAAAAATCCCAGAACTTTAAAGAGAGTAAAGCATTGAACTTTTTTTCTTTATGAGGAAAAAGACCTGTGAGTTCTCATTTATCTAGGATGGAAGATATCTATGATACAGTTTTACCCCTGGGTTTGGGTTGGGACATTTTTTGCAACTGCCAGACTTCACATTCTGGCTTTGACTGTTACAGTCAGTGGAGGACTCCCATGCTGAAGCTGAAATTTTCTGTTATTATTATTTTACATTTACTCTTTATTCAGACAAAAGTAAGCAATAATAACAATAGAAACACAACCTACCAGTTGAATAAATAATTAAATCTGTGGTGTATACAGCATTAAAAAAGGCTGATATTTTTTCATCTTTAGGAAGGGAAGAATAGGCAAAAATCTAAAGTTAGAATTGCAGCAAGTACAATGATGTTATGTGTTTATATATAACAGAGACAAAAAATTTGAAATAATTTATGAATATTTAAAGAATTGGGCTAGGGAATCCAGGGTAGCTGAGTGCTGAAATTTGATTTCTCCTAAGTCCTAAATGTATGTTCTCTTCTTCCATTGGTAAGTTTCCTGTCATATACAAATTAAAAAGTCAGGTTTCCAATATACTACAAGAGTATTTTTTTATATCTCCTGAGATGGAGAAGAGATGAAAAACATTACACAAAAATTGAAAAAAGTAGTGATACGAGAATACACAAACTTGCAAGGACTCACAGAAAATATGCAGTAATATGCTGACAAACAGTACAGACTATGCATAAAAATAGTGCTTGGTTGGCTTTTGTGCAGTAAGCATGACCAGAAAATGCTAGGCTTGTATTGCTACCTCACTGGGTTAATAGGCACAGGTGGTCCCAGGGGCCTCAGAGGGAGATGCAGAGATGAAAATGCCATGCCCTTTGAAGCTGTAGAGTGGTTGCTACCTCAGTGTCTGTTTCCAGCAGCTGAGATGCTGTCAGGCAGCTGCTGCCCTGTGCTGCATTGCCACAGCATCTGCCTCTCCCTTCTGTGACCGAGCTGTCAGCACCTGCTTTGTGGTTTGCCTGCCTGAAAAAGAAGGAAGCTATTCAGTCCAGTGCTGGTGATATTTATTTACTGTTGCAATATCAATTATGTAGATTGTCTTTTCTAAACTGGACAATATGCTGCTTTGGAACTGCCATTAAATCACTGATACTCAGTTTCTGTCACTCTTCTAAGGGTCCCAACAGTTTAGTTACCTAATCCAAATAGTTCGCTTTTTCTGGAGTCACAGTGTACCATAAACTGTACATTTTGGCAGTGCATAGGGCAAATCTACTTCATCCTTTGATCTGACTCTGTCCTAGAAGAAGGAGATGGTATTATATTTGCAGCAGCCTTACAGTGCGCAAAAGTGTGCGTCCTCCTGGATAGTGCAGCCTGGGCATCTATGGGCTAGGTGACAGTGCTAACATAGCTCCTTCTCTCAGCCAGATGCAGCCTGGAGAAAAAGATTCAAGAAAGAGCCTCATCCCATCTACTCCTTCTCCCCTCTCCCTTTCCTGCTAATGCATGAGTAGTTTGGATGAGGTGCAGCTGGAAATACAAAAAGCAAAAAAAGTAGAGCTGAGCTGCCTGTGGTGTTTTATACTGTATGACTTCTGTTACACGTTTGAGGGGCATTGTTCTCCTCTCCATGACCTATTAGTTCTCTTGTCCCTTTAATGTAATTTTTCTGGGAAGATTATGCTCACTGCTAGAAAGATGCAAAGCTTTTTCACATTGCGAGGAAGAGCATCTTGGTTCTCCTTCTCTTTCCTGACCCTGGATTACAAGCAAAGCCTTGCAATGAGTCCCAGGGGGCCTGTGGGTTGTCTCAGGGAGATCAGGCAGCCCCACTGGGTAATCTTGTAAGAATGTTAACCTTTATGCAGATCTGGCTCAATACTCTGGCATCCACAGTAACATCATTTTTAGGAGCAGCTGCCAGCATCTGCTCTGCAAGTTTAAGAAGAAGAAAGTGCATTTGTTAATGGCAGTTTGCTACTTGGCTTCCCCCATTCTCTCCAACATGCACAGTTCACAGAAGAAAAGTCCAAGTCTGCAGTTTTGAGCACCAGTTTAAAGTGCTATAACTGTTGTCATTATTCTGAACTAAACAGTGAGTCATTACACTGTGCTATATTTGAGTGAACAGTTCAGATGGGGGGTGGATGGTGGAGGATTATACTTGGCCTTCTGTTGAGAAGTTGACAAGTTCAGTAACATTGTTCAACAGTTCCAGAATAGTTTAGTTCCCTAAGGAAGAATGCATTTCCTGTCATAAATAAATCCATAAACTAAATGTTTTGTGGTATTTCAGCTTCCTTTCGTATGAGACATTGAGCATTTTGGAAAAAATACCAATACTTCCGAGGGATTTGTGACAGCCTTTTCTGTTTAAACACCTCCTTTAAATCTAAACTAGGGTAAAAGCAATTCAATGCAAATAATCCTCTTCAGCAACTTTGTTGAATAATTTGAACATTTTTTTAGCAAAACAATCTTCATATTTATATTGGATTTTGGTTTTGCTTTAGTATTTTAAAAAGAGAGAAGAGAGGAAAAAACATTAGTTTTAAATGGGGGAGGAGGGAAAAACAAAGCACAAATAATCTGAGGATGTTCAGTCCTACCATATGACCTATTTGATTGCATCAATAAAAAGAAAGGGGAAAGTGGTATAAAGAAAAGTGGATTAGAATGTACAATTCTAATTCTCCACCTGGCGGAATTTGAAGGGGTCAAAGTGATCATTATCCTGAAGGGAGACCTGATTTTTATCTAGCTTTGGAGCTACATTTCAGGAAAATAATCAATCCTGAGAAGGAAGATGGCAAGAGATATATTTCTGAGATCTCGTTTTACCCTCCTGCAAAATCTCCATGCCATAAAGGAAAAACCCGGGATAATTTCTTGCTGAGATACAGTTTTCCTAGAGGAATAAGATAATTCTTGACATTTAGCTAAATATTCTAATACTGGTTAAAACTTTCACCATTATTTCAATATCTAAAATGACAAAAATTATTAGAATGTTATCAAAAATCACAAAATCATAGCTCCTTTGTTGTTTGTTCCAATCCCTTAAGGTTGGAAAGGATTTCAGAAGATCAGCTGGTCCAACTTTTTGTGCCCAGATGACATTATTGAGCACCCTGTCCAATGACAACTTGAACACCTCCACTGATGGGGTATTCACCACATCCCTAGGGATGTTGTTCCAGTGATTGATTGTTCTCACTGTAAAGAAAAAAATTCTTTCTTATGTTGAGATGAAACTTCTCCTGGTGCAAGTTGTACCTGTCACCCCTTGTCATGTCCATGTGTCCTCTGAGACTTTCTGTCTTGTTTGTACCTGCCCTTTAAGTACTGGAACATTGTGATGAATTTCCTCCCTTAGGTGCCTCTTCTGCATGGAGAAAACGCCCAAATCCTTCAGGCTTCCCTCACAGGGCAGATTCTCCAGCCTCCTGGTCATCTTTGTGTTTTTCCATTGGACACTCCAGTCTGCCTGTGTCTTTCCTGAGCAGTGGGGCCGGCGCTGGGCACGGTGCTCTGGTGCAGCCTGACAAAGGCTGAGCAGAGTGGGGTGGTGACATCTCCATCTCTGCCAGTGATGCCCCTGCCGATGCCTTTGCTCCAGGGTGCCCTTGTTGCTGCAGCAGTGCCCTGTTGACCCTGCCAGCTTGTCCACTAGGACCCTCAAGTCCCTTTCAGCAAGGCTGCTTCCCAGCCACGCAGATCCAGACTTTACCGAGCTCTTTAGTTATTCTGGCCCAGGTGATGTGATGATGATAGGTTTACATTGTTAAAATTTGATGTTCATCTGGGACACATAACATGTTCTTTACAACAGTCTGTAGTTTTGCTTTTATGTAGAAGTAGTGACACCTCTTCCAAAAATTTTAATGGAAAGTAATTAAATCACTATATGCCTTTCTAAAAATTTTTCTTTTCCATCATCTCTCTGTGGAATACCTGGTTGTTTTTTTTTTTTTTCTGTGACAATTTACTTAGTAGCAGGTCCATTTGTGCTGCATTTTAAAAAAGGAATGAAAGAAAAAAAAAGTAAAAAACCTTTACCAGAAGAAAATCCAAAAAATAGGGAGATTTTTTAACTGCCATGCAGTTCTTTGGGAAAGAGGCTAACTGCTGTTACTGCTTTACTACTATCATTTCTGCATAGTGGCACCCACTCTGTAGCCACAAACAACACTTTGCAAAATTAGTAATAGTTTCCTTTGGGAGGATCAATATGATTTACTTAAAAGAAGCAGACTGTTACAAAACCTTAACTTGAAGAAGGTCTTGGTTTTTTTTTTTTTTTCCTTGACTGATCTATGATAGGGACAACAAATATATAATACGAAATGACACATATATTTCTGTGTTCTTTGAATAAGTGTTTCTGTGAGGTTTTTTTAAATAAATGCTGTGATCTCAAGGTGTTATGATAGTAAGAAAATAATTGAGCTTTCTGATCTGAAAATCAGGCATCTAGGGGGCATTTCAAGTAAGACTACGAAAACCACTACACAATCCAAGCTTTAAAGTAGACTCGAAAAATTGTATTTATAGTCCATGGTTATAGGACTTTGATCTTTTATTTATTCTTTATTTCAGTTTGCATCTGTATGTTTTTTCTTTCCCAGTTTACAGACCTGGTTGTAGAGGCCATCTTAGTTACTGCACCTTCCTTCTAATGTTTTGAAAATGTGATGCTGTGATCTCACAGCACACTGGTTGCTTGAACTTAGAGGATAACTTCATTATTCAAATGTCTTTTTGACTAAAAATGCCTATTTATTTAATCAAATATGGTGCATTTGTTTAATCAAATACAGTCCAATGTTTATGGGTAATTTCAAACTTGGTTTTGCTAACTACAATTTGTAGTAGATTTTTGTAGTAGATTTTCTGAGGAGAAACTTTCATTTCTGACCATAAGTTCTTAGATACTGAAAGGGATATAAATATAGAAAGACTGAACGGTTTCTTCTCTATATTACAAGTCTATTTGTCTTCAGGAATTTGCTTGTGGTGGTTATTCTTAGCTTGTATTCACCAAGATAACACGAAAATTAGTGACTCTTTTCCTATATAGACTCTGAAACACTAATTAATTTAATTTCAATACATGCTAATTTTAGCATGGACAAGGTATTTTTGTAGGATGAACACAGTATCAGTATTTCTAATTCCAAAATATCAGTCTCCTTTCACAGTGAATAATGACTTTTTCAAAGGTAAAAATTAAAGATGACATGGAGTTCCAAATTAGGGGGTTTATTTCTGTATGCGTTTATCACAAAACTTCACATCTCCTAGGAAGCTATTTGATGTTCAGATTTACAGTCTCACTTTTCTTAAACTTCGATGAGAACAAAGCATGATTGCATCCTGTTTGGCACTCGCTGGAACTTTTTCTCTATCATAACTAGGGAAAAATTTTCCAAGGCTTCAGTGAGTCCTTCATTTAACCCCATTTTTCTCCAGGGTGCCATCCATTGCATACTGGGCTCTCTGTTATGTCTGCTTCCAAGGCCGCAGTACTGGACTAGATGGTCTTTTGGTCTGATTCAGTACATTTGTTCTAACATTTTTATCTAATTTATTGCCTGTTTCTAGTCACAGATCTCTGCAGCTAAATGTCAACTCCTTTTTTCTGAAGGAATGACAAATTTAATAGCTAGGATAGCTCAGATAACAAAAGCAACAAAAATTCTATGTGCTGTGACTGAGATCATGATATCTATTTCAGTGTGGTTACCCTACAGATTTTTGTAGAATAGAATCACAGAATTATGGAATTGTTTAGGTAGGGAAAGACCTTTAAGATCATCAAGTCCAACCATTATCCCAGCGCTGCCAAGTCCACCACTAGACCATGTCCTCATGGTTTGTTTATACATTGCCATTTCGTCCTCAACAGACTCATAGGAAGCTTATGAAATTGCTAGTCATAAAAATATGGAGAACACTATAACTATATGTTCTCAGAACTTTCATTACTTTTGAGCATTTGCCAAAGAATTTTTAGCCTTTTTGTTTTTCATGAGCTCTTCCTTGATGTTTGCCATTTGTTGCATTGTGTGTATCGGTTACCTAAATTATGTGATGTTTTTGCTCTCTGGACAGAAGAAAAGCTTTTGAGGCATGAGAATGAATGGCAAATAGCTAAATAATAAAGCCTACCCTTGTTCACACACAAAGGCTGTTGTTTACAGGAGATGAGATTAATTTTGCTAAGATCTGTTGTGAACACATTGAATAACTCTTTTGGTCTGACTGTTGATGACTTAAAAAAAAGTGAACAGCCATTCAGAATCAATGTGATTGTTTGCAAATGTACCTTTTGCAGTGTTCCCGTAGTAGAACTGTCTCTCCAGTTATGTCTTCACAAACTTAGGGAGCCACGCTTTACCAACTGCAATCTGTAAGACAGCCTAGAGTTTCCAGTCTGGTTTTCAGGGAGGCTAAGCATTGCATCCTGGATATTGGTAGTGTAGGGCTCCACTTCCCTTCACTTAGAAGTGTGAGCTAGGTGTATGTCATGCTTGTTGCTGGTTTTGAGAGCTCTATAAGAAGAGCTACCTGAGGTTTCTTTTTTCATTTGTTTTTGGTGAAATATTTTGCTCATATTAAACCAAGCTTTAGTGTAAAAGGCATTAGTTTTATGGGTTTTTTTTGTTTGTCTGTTTTTATTAGATTAGGATTTCTGGTAAGACAAAAAGTTATTAAGAGCAGCCAGTGTTTAAGGGGAGTGAGGAAAGCCAAGCTTAGCCTCTATGGCTTACATCAGAAAAAGGTGAACGTCCCACACTCCATATGAGGGAGTACCATTAAGCCCCAAATAGAATAATCGCTGTTCTTGAGACTATCATTGTTTTGTCATTTAAGTTTTGTTTCTCAGAGAAGATGTTTAAAAAATGCAATGTGTATGAAATGCAGTGTTTTTCTTGCTAACCCTAACAGCAGGAATCATCAATGCACAGCCCACATAAAACTAATATTAAAATGAAATCTAAGCTTTGAACAATGTTTTGCAAGGAGAATCAAAAAGGTTTTTTTGAGAAATTGGAAAGTGAGAAATAAATACATGTTTTAGAATCTCTTGTATGTTTAGTGAGCATCTAAACCGCAAAAAAATACATTGTAAATGCCTCTGTTTGGAGCTATGACCAAAGTGCACCAGATTACTGCTTTTAGTTTGGTCTTCTGAAGACCAGAAAGCAATGTGGAACCCTGATGGCTTCCTGAAAGTTCTTCTGTGTATATATTCCTTCTCTCCTCCACAGAAATAGAAAAGGAGCAAAAAGCCAATAGGAAAAACAACTCTGAACAGCAAATCTGCATCCATAAGAACTGAATAGCAGGTTTACAGGCTCGAGAAAGCACTGATATTTGTGGAAATTTCTAAGAGGTCTGTAATTCCAGTTTTTCTGTTACTTCCTTTCCAAGAACAGCAAAGAGCAAATCTTGAATTGTGGCTTCCTCAGTAGGATATGTGTCTATGCATATGTGAATGTGGAGTTGCCATCTATGTAAAACATTCACTTGAATTCACTCAGTTTGCAAACATTGCTAAGCCCATCTCCTGATGTGTCTTAGACACTCATGACAATGTTAAGAGTAATCCAGATGCAACTACTTCCTATTGACGTTTCAGTTGGACAAGGTTCCAAAATGACAGCGTGTCTTGTGTTCTCTCATTAGTTTGGATTAACAAGAGTTGATATCTTTATAACCCAGTATTATTAGAGTAATTACAGTTTTCCCGTGGATACTGTGACACATCTGGAATTCTTACTAGTGCATGAATAACAGATGAGCATCTTTTTCTCTTGCTGCCATGTTTCACTATGGGCTTAACATACCAAAACTTAACTGTCACTGATCCCTTTGCTCCACACTCCTCCTTTCCTGTTCCTTTTGCCTTGAACTTTACATTTAAGTAATTTTCTATACGTGAGATTCTCTTTTGCTCCATGTGGCTATGCTCAGACATACTGGTTGTGGCCTTTAGGATTTGGTAGCTACAGCATTTAAGATCACTGTGGCTTAGTATGAATAAACAAGTATTGCTGTCCTCGCCATGAATGCCTTGAAGAAGGCCTGTGTTTTATCTTGTGTCACAGCCTTAACTGCCACAGGTCCCTCTTCCCTTCCCAATTCCTGTTCTCCTTAAACTCAGGTATCCAAAGCATCCCACAGCATAATGTCTACTCAGCAGCTTGCATTGCCCTCTGCTGTTCTGCACTGCCTTTGACCCAAATCCTTTTCCAGGCATCTTTTGAGTCAGTGAGAGTTCACTGACAAGGTTTGAACACTGCTCTGTGTGTAATGTAGATCTGCTGCAGTGTGCTGTCAGTTGTGGGTGTCAGCACAGGGCTAACTGAGTGGAAAAGCAGAGAGCTAAATCATGTGCTTTGATGCTACCTTCTGTTTTAAACTTTTTAGGACTGCACTGAGGTGATGTCAGAAGCACCACTTGTGACCTCCACAGAAATGGCACATTTTCAAATCCATTACTTTTAGAAATAATTTTTGAGGAAGGCTTCCAAATGTCTCCAGGCTGAGCAGAACTGATTCCATTCTTATGAAAAATATTTAAAAATTCATTGTATGCTAATTTTATAATTAATTACTTCATTTTAATAAAGTCGAGGATATGTAGAGGGAAAAAAAGGACTCCTGGTGTAGAGTCAGAGGTCAGATTTATTGTCACCTTATACTTACAGCCAGGAGGGCAGACCAAGGAAAGAGGAGCTGCAGTCAAGTAAGCTGCCATCAATTAATGCCTGAAGGCTGCAAAGCCTCCCTCGTGAACATTTGAGGAATCCACTCAATGCATAGCTTTGAAAAATCTGCTGTGAAGAGAGATGACCAGAAATATGCTGGAACTAAGGGACTGGCAAATATCAGAGCTACCTGTTCAGGTTTGCTCCAGTTAGTTCGAGCAGCCATACCAATTTAGTGAGGGCATCAAAGAACCTGGAACTCAGCAGAAGGTGGTATATTTTTACCTCAGAAGACTCAGAGCTGGTTGGAAGCAAGGAAGGCTGGAAAGCTATTACTCTTCATTTGTCATGTTCTGACAGTGTTTTATGGGTGTTGAGCACTGCCATGGTTTGTGTCAGGACAGTCCTCCTTGCACTGACCCAGCAGCAGTGCTGTTTTTCTATGGCTGTATTGGGTCAGATCTGAACCAGCTTATCTTAACACAGTTTGGAGTCTGTGTGCCTCACTGAAATGTACAGTGCAGGTAATAGCTTTAAAGGTGTTTCAAATGTAAAAATAGCCTTTCTCTGTGTGGCAGAAGTTGAGGATACAAAGAACTTGTGTTTGCTTGGCAACATTTCCTCGTGATTAATGTGAAAGTGTACTTCCTTGTTAGCAGATTCTTCACACACAAGCATAATTTGTAAAAAAAATCTGCATGCCTGTTGAGATACACTGTTCTATGATTTAGACAGACATTAATAAAATGCACACTTTAAAGGAAAAGATCTGCTTCTGTTTGCTCAAATTTGCATATTAAGTTCAGCTGCAAGAATTTGGGTGGTTTCTGAATTGAAGAAAGCTTCCATTTCTTTTTATAGAAAATAATTAATTTATTTCAGAGAAAAGGAAAAGAGTTTTCATTACTCTTCCTACAATTCCACAATAGGGAATGGTGTCTTTGGAACATGTAGTCTGAACATTATTCATCTTTCCCATGGGGATTACTGGAAGTAAATTAGGATTCTCTGAATTTGCTTACAAACCAAGATCCATTTCTAAGTAACACTAAATGAGGAAAAATTGTGGTGATTTATCAGACACAGTCCACTGTAGTAGCTGCTTTATAATGAGCTTTGAGACACACCATAATGCAGTCTTTTGTTGCAAATATCTTTTGTACACACACTGCCTACCTTTTATGAAGTAATTGGAATTTAACATGCTACAGCTTTGAAGTGTACGAAGCCGAACCCTCAATGTGGGAAGCTTCTGGGATTAAAACACTTTTGCAATGAGAAATCTTAAATATGTTTTGACTAATTTCATTCAAGGATCATCTACAGCATTTTTATGTAAGTGAATCTCTTAATTTCATGAGCCTTACAACTCTAATTAAAGATGTCTTTGTTTTCATTTTACATTTCAGTCCTGAACATTTCTAAGAGAGCCATAACTTTTTTACTTGGTGATGTATTTATTGTTATAGAATGTTAGTCACTGATTAGAATTTTAGCAACTAAATTTTTAAATTCATGATCATAGGATTGAAAGGCCAATGTAATGTAGATAGTTTTGCTGTTGCCCCTGTGACTCATGACACAATAAATGGGCCAGCTCTTCAATTAGATCAGTGCAACAGAAAAGGATTGGTGGATTCATGGAGTTTGTGCTGAGGCCCTTGCACTTATACTTAATGTGTTTTGAGATTTTTACTTGAGTGATTTTGTTCCTCATACTAAATGCCTCCACAGATCTGAAAGATCAAATGTTGATTTACAAATTGATATGCCCATAAGAGTGTGTATTAACTTTGGTCTACATCTTGAGATGAGCTACTACTTTAATTTTCTTTAATAGGGCTCTAGTTCATGGGAGCAAACCATTTTGTAAAGTGAAGCAATGTAGAATAAATAGAGGCCGTTGGGGCATGTGCTTCAAAACCACATAGAACATAGCTGTGTTCTACTTTGGAGGTTGCTGCCCTTTAGTGAGGTGGTTCTTCTTGTCATTCTTATGGAGGCTGAATTTGCAACTGCCAAAGTATTTTCTGTGAAAGGGTTTGTTTTGATAGTTATCCACAGGAAGCTTAGCTGTGATAATCTGTGATGAGGAACAGACCAGTGCCAAAATAACATGACTAGGTATGATTGCAGTGTACTAACAGAACTGACAGTCCATCATGAAAGGATGACTGTCTAAAAACCTATGTTTTCTGTCAAACTTGCACTGTTTTGCTATTCATGGTGTGTTCTTGATACTGCGAAGTATGTTTTTGACATCGATCATTGTGTGATTGTTGCAAAAAGGAAGTTAAATATCTGAATTTATAGCATAAGTAAAATTGGTTCAACACAGCTGCTGTCTTCATTTTTTTAGTTTTAGTTAAATTCTAAAGACAATGTGAACCAAAGTACACTTAATTTCTCTTTGAACTGAAATTCAAAATTCTATTTTTTTAAGTGATTTCAAGACATTAAAAAATATTTCTCCTACCCCATCTGTTCTTAAGGATGACAGGAAAACAGACTTAGCAGCAGTCATTTGAAACTCTCAAATGTAACACCACTTGTTAATTATTTGTCCTTCAAGGCAGTATGATGTTAGAGTTAAAAAAGACACACATATGTTAATGCATCCTGTCCATCTTCCTGTCAACATCTTCACAATGCGTTTTCCAGTGTTTCAGTAGTGCCATAATTTATCTCAGGAACCTGTCAGTGTCAGTACAGTACAGTCTATTTTGGCCTGGATAAGCTACATATTCACCTATGTCTTCATTTCAATTGTATTATTTCTAGTTGTGTTCCTGTAGGTCCCTCTTTGATATTAACATCTTGCACATACTTGTAGATGAGTATTATGTTTTCTCTATTGAGTAACAATTATCCAAGCTGTAAGTATTTACAGATTTTTAGTTTCCCTCGAATTAAATTCTTTCTGAAGGGATTCTTGATCTTTCCAGAAATCACATCTGTTGACAGTACCTAGGTTTTAACTTAATAGACGTGGTGAGGTTGACTAGAATTCTCTAGGAAGGAGCTGTAGGTATCAGATGATGTTCATAACCCCAGATTACTTCTTTCATGTGGGAAGAATGCACACAATCTCAAGTTCATGTTGCTCTTCACTCAGAATTTCCCAGCTTTCCCTTCTTGAATTGTGTATTTTTAGTTCAGAGAAAATTTCTAGATGCATTCAGTTTGCAGGATCCGTTGACTTGCATTGTGCATTGTTTATTGCAGATCATTAACAAACACAATAAATAAAAATAAGTTATGCTGAATCTTATTTATTGCACACCACTATGAGTGAGATTTCATCTACTTTATTTCATTTATTCACAAATTTCAACCCAAGTTAAATAAAAGTTATCAAATTGTCATGATTTTATCTTTACACTCATCTTCCTCTCAGAGACACACTGATAAAGAACAAGGCACCAGAAAATAAAGGGATTCTTTTCATGAAAACACTTCTTGCATGCATTTGGGAGGAAAGGAGTAAAGAACGAGACTAAGAGCTAAAGGACTTGTCTGCAAAGGTTGCACCAAGAGAGATTCTTCACCCGCTTCTTGTTTGAAGAATTGGACTGGAAAACTTTCAAACAAAGCATAATCAGATAGGAGCAACAGCAGGAAAGAAGCAAGCAATGAGAATGCTGGAAAAGCAAAATCCAGGGCTGGGGGTCTGTGCCCCTTTGCAGCCAAATGCCCCCAGTTAGTGTCATTAAGGGTCGACTAGAGAGCAGTGACAAACAAGGAAGTTATAGATAGGCCATACTATCATTTTCTACTGCCTCTCAAACTAGATTAGTTTTTTATTTTCAAAAGAGCATGCAAGAATAATTGAGATTTAAACTCTCTGGCTTTCTTTTTTGGTGTTACTCACACAAATAATAGCATGAGTACACCTAAATTTTTTTCTATGTGTTTGTGGATTATAGAAATAGAAATTAGTTGATAAAAGCTGGTGAAGATGGGCAGAGCAAATCTTGGCTAAGTATATTAATGTTTAAATTTTTGCAATTGCAAAATGCATAACCTCTAGAAAAGGAATTACTATAGTATATGCACTAAGATTGCTATTTTTTACAGAATTTACAAGCCAAAAAAAACCTGTATGTGCTGCCATGCTTTGTTCTTTGCCAGTGTGTCTCTGGGCGAGGGATGAGTGCAAGACACGGTGGGAGAGATCATTGAATGAAATGAAGGAAAGTCATTAGACTGAACATTGAAATCTTTCCTTCCCATAAGTGATTCACCTTCATATGAGAACAATTAGTCTCTGCTTGAATTTTGTCATATTCTTGACATCATCAGGCCTTCATTTGCCAATTTTTTGAAAATAAGATCAGAATCTTTCTAGCCATGAAAACACCAGAACATTCAAATTTATCCTGAATCGTCTTCTTAAAATTGTAGTGCAGTTTAGAATTTTCTTTGAAGCAATTTAAACAAATGGTGAAATAGTAATTCATTTCTATTTATGGTACATCTGATGTTCAATAACAATCAGATATTGCTTGTAGATTTCCACCTTAAATCTAGGAATAGAAAATGTTACATTTTGCATGAGTTGCAGAGTGATTTTTCATTCATTTCATTAACCATTTTATTAAAAAATTTCATTTTTTAGGCTAGATTTTCAGTGATGGTAACAGAGCTGTACAGAGTATTCTGAGTTCTGAGCCTAGCTTTTGTTATGATTTGTTTTGTGGTGTCAAGAAAGTTTGATTGACTTGCTGAAGTGCTGTCTATACAGGAATCAGGAGACTCGCTAAATGCTTAGATAATTTGCTAAAATCCTCAGTTGAGTACAAACCAGCTGCCTTTCTCTTTGTGCTAGTTCCCTTTGTTGTATGAAGTAGTTATTCACAACTGTTGGGATTTGCCTGTCTGAAAGACTTCAGAAAAATCATTTTGTATGAATGTGTATTTTGAACTCGCTGAGGAGGAAATTCACTTCCCCTGCAAAGATCTGCAGCTTTGTGATAGTGAAGTACAAAGGCCAGTAAGGCGTATTAACAACCCCCTTCCCAATTACAGCCAAGGTGAAATCTTTTAGTCTCTTGTTTATAGGATCCATGCAGTCACAGAGCCTCATTTCCCTTTGCATGCAACTGCCACTGCCAGCTGTGGAGACTTGCTCCAGGCATGGGAGTTGGGTAAGTTTTGCAAAAATCGTCATCATCTTACATTGTCTTGTGTTCAGTCTATAGAAGTTTCAGTTCTTAAAATCAAACTGGTGAACAAGCAAAGGAACGCAGCAGCATTATAATTTTAGAGTGAAGTGCTTAAGGATTATCTAATACAGTGAGCTGTTCAAACATTGGAACCTATAAGGTATAAAAGTATCCATATGTCCCAGCTGACATATGGAAACTTTCTTTACTTTACAGGCTAGTTTCTCCTTCATTTGAGCATGAGAAAGAGTTGTTATGTTGCACATTTAGTATTCAAGTCTCTATGGTGGTAGCAGTGCCCTAAGGTTTCTTCACAAGGAAGCAAACTATTTTTTAGCTATTACAGCTTGCAATTTTTCACATTCTTTATATACAGCTTGGGGTTTTCTTAGCTTTTTGTCTTTCCTGTAGTCATTCCTTGATTTACTGTTTCAAAAGAGGGCATATATTGACTTGTTTCGGGTATTGTCTATATCACAGAGTCACAGAATCACACAGAATTATTTATGTTGGAAAAGACCTCTTGAATTGTTGAGTCCAATCAACCTTTGGCTGATCACCACCTTGTCAGCTAGACCATAGCACTAAGTGCCACATCCAATCATTTCTTGAACAATTTAATTTGCTGTATTGTTTGTTAGACTGAGAAGTGCTGAAGGAAGTAGTTTCTCCAATTTTTTCGACTTAAGAACAGGTACATTTTCAAAACCTGACCCACTGATATTTTTTTTTTTTTTTGTCTTGTCTACAGTGTCCATATGGAGCAGGAAGTTTAATAATTCTTTGTCTTGATTATGTCTGCCTTGGTGCTGATTGCAAGAAGTTGGGGCATCCAGTAGAAACTACACATTTAAAATGTATCTTCTCTTCATGCAAAAAGTGTTAATATACCTTGTGGTGGTAGAGGTTTAAATGACATCGTCAACAATTCAGGTTTCATTAATAGTGTGGAAGCTGTTGAGAAGACTGATACATCATTATTTTAGAGGCTAGATAAGGTTGCTTCCAGCAGTAAAACTGTAAGATTGTTATAGATCCGTGGTGCTATTTAAAAGCTGCTATGATCCTTGTTGCTTGGTTCCAAGCTCTTCCCAAAGCAGATCAATCTGACTTTCATCTATGTGTAAGAACATGTACTGTGGTCAAAAGGCGAAGCATGGCTCTGCCATTGAGAGGTTCTTTTCATTTTACTTTCAAAGATTGCAGGCTAGATTCAAAGACTGTTACATTAACACATCTAAAGAAATTTCTTCAGTTCTACAAATAGAATGATCTTCTGATGGGGTCCTATCCATCAACACCGGTATTTTTGATGATTTATGCACAAGAATGTAGCTTATTTTAAGGAAAGGTAAAAGTGTGTCAATTTTGCCAGGCTGAGAGTTGGATTCATCTCACTTTTCTTTAGCTGTCTGTTTGTGAGATGTCCAGGTTAAACTTACCATTAAATGTCCCTCTCTGTTCCACCTGGAGAGTTAGACAGCTTCAGGAGTGACTGATTCCGCCTCCCCCGTGTGCCAATTTTAAAATGTGAAGAATTGCAGCCCTGAGGTTATTTACCTCTTGTGTTTAGCAGGAGTCTAGAAATCTTACTTAAATGAGCTGGCTAACTTCTAGGTGGTTGCAATTAGGTGACATTTATGTTAAATTACTAAATTAGCAAAAGTATCAAAGATTGATTCTTGAGGTTAAAATGCTTAGGTCAAACTTTTTTTTTTTTGCATACAGTTTTTTTGTTCCCTTAAATATTTTGAGCATGTGTCATTTATCCTTGTTAAAGTATCACCCAATCCATTCAGTATATGTCATATGATGGCACTGTGAGACAAAGATGTCCTCCTACACTAGGGATCAAAGAGAACTTTCTGATGAATTTTTTTTCTTTTTTGGGTGTCAGTGGAGGGGAGGCTGGGAAAAATCTTCCACTGCTATGTGGGCTTGTGTGAGTGATTAGCTCTTTTTTAAGTGCCTGAACATACAGGTTCACATAGTAATTAAATTCCTACTGTGGAAATTACTATTTAAAGAAAACAATAAAAGTTGGTTTTGATTAAATGCCCCACCAGCAATGAAATGCAATGTTTTATTGGTGAGTGAGAAGCCTCTCATGAAGAAGCACATTAAAGTTAATGTTTCTTGTTTGGAATCTTAGGGGAAGGATATAGGTTTTATTTTTCTGTTTAGAAGCTCTAAAAATTCTCATTTACATCATTTAACACCCACCTCTCCACCCACAACTCCCTCCAATAAATAATTTCAGGTCAGAAGTTTCTTTACAGATGACCCAAATCCTCTTCTAACCCAGACACTGAGCAGTGACATAGTGAATTCACATGATCCCATTTGGCTCAAAAATAACTTGCCCCAGTGTAAACTTTCCTTTGATGCTAGAACTAATGAGCTCCCAAAACTAGTCTGAGTCTTCATTTTTGTTTTTTACTTCATCTAATTCTACCTCATGCTGCTGATGGAGACTCACAGGTGTATAATTTTTCAACACAGGTTAAGAAATAAGAGTTGTGAAATAAAGGAAGCTGCAAGGAACCTCTGTAGGTTAACTAATCCAACCACTATTCAAAGCAAGGCTAGCCTAGATCATAGTGGAAGAATTTCAAGGGAAAGAGAAAAATAATTTCATCCTTCAAGTCTGTGATTCTGTGTTGAGGAAGCACTTCTGTGTATGTGTCTGAGGCTTCTTTATGTAGAAATGCTTCACAGCTCCTTTTTTCCACATTCGGTAGAAAATTACTATATGCCAAGATCATAGCTCAGGGATGTACATATGCAATGTGCATCCCATTGTTTATAACTTAATTGCATTTCTTTTGCACAAACCACATGATTGCTTTACCCAATAACCATTTAAAATGGATTTATTGATCCCAAGGCATTCACTCTATATTAGCTTATTATTGTATTTTTCATTGTCATCGTATAATTTGCTGTGTATTTTGCTTCAGATGGATTGAATAATTCTTTGAGTAAAAAATCTAGGAAATTCTGATTAGGAAAAAAGTTAAGTATTTATTTCTCCTTATGATGTTCAAATAGGGGGGAATATATCCTGTAGTCTAGTTCTGTAGAACACCTTGTGAAATTCAAGTGATCTAAATTTTCCTCTGAGCAGGTCTGTTCCTTGGCAACAATTCTGTAGTGAGCTGTACTGTCATATGTCCCTTTCCAGAAAGACACTATTTATAAATCTATCTAAGAATACAGATAACCCACACACTAAAGCATATGTCAGGACATAGCTGTCAGTCCTATCAACTTGCAGTCCTTTGAAGGAGTGGAAAGGCACATTGGCTCACCAGTGTGTGGCCCTGATTTTAGACCTCTGAGCTCTGGAGAGTCTGTTTTACATTAATACATTTCATGAGTAAATGTCCCTGATGAGATTTAGAGAGAGCACTGTTGTAGAAGCTGCTAGAAAATATTAGAGCAGAAAACACCTTACAGTATTTGGCAGATTCTGTTTGAAAGAATCTGGCTGTATGTCATGGACTAATGGCTAAGACACCCTGCAAGAGATGAGTTTTTCCTTTCTGAAGGACACAGCAAGGACAGAAGGGAGATGGTCCACACTGAAACACAGCATCAACACAGAGCATCAATCTGTATGTTAGGCCAGAAAGTGAGGAGTGCTTTTGTCTCAGAAATGTTACTGTACAGATACCAATGTACATTATTGAAGCTGATACCAAAAGTCCTGATCTTGCAGAATGCTTCCTGTTGTATTTAATTGCTTTACTGGCTTGGGCCATCCGTGTGCCTGGAACTATTTTCATCCGGCTACTGCCTTGTGCCAGCCCTGAGCTCTGCTCAGCTCAGCACAAAGTCTTGAGCAGCTCAGTCAGTCAGTCACATTACTGAGGCTTGAAAAGCTCCAGGTTGGCTGTGTGTGATCCCCCACTTCTGCCCATGGTTGCTTTCCAAACTGTGTCACCTAGTTCCCAGCCTGCCCTCCCTCCTTCACCCGTGTCTGTGTAAGGTAGACAGTTCTGAGAAAATGGATTTTGTGTCCTTCTGGATGCAGTTAACCTGTGAGGCAGTCTGAGACTTCACTTCCTAGCATGGGAGTGGGTTTCTCAGAGTGTGAGAACTGTTTATTAAGGTCCTTCTTTCTGTGTGTGTGGTGGGAAGAGAGAATGCATGCTGAAATGTTATTGTAGCTCGTATTTGAGGAGGAACTGTGAACATCAAACACCTTTTCTCTACAAAAAGAATTTCTTTTGGCTCAGGAAATCCCTGAACTAAAAATTGCAGGTTGCAGAGAGAGAACTTTGGAAATGAGCATGTTTGTTTGCCCCGTGCTTATCAGAAGACAGGTTACATGGTTACCTTTAGTGTAAGTTGGAAAGTCTGCTTGCATGTTTTAGTATCAGCTAGTCTTTGCTGGAAGACAAAAAGAAAGGTGCCCACAGACTCTTCTTCTTCCTACTTTGCCTTTCAATTTCTTTCAATAATTCCTTTATTAATTAGACCACAGAAAAATGGTTCAAGCTGTAATGATCCCTGAAAGGAAAATTTGCCGAATTTTTAATTATTCCTCAAGCTTCTTATGGACATGGTACTGTGCAAAAATATTTACAGTCTTGGTTATGGGCTTACAATCTATTTTAAAAAGCATAATTCATGCTTTATTCAGAAGAAAAGAGACTAATAGGCAACAGCATGGAGAATTGCATAAGGATATGACTGTGAAGAATGATTTCTGAGTTGAAGAGAAAAGGATTGCAAATATATTTTGCATAGCACCATGTCCATAAGAATCTTGAGGAATAATTTAAAACCTGGCTAATTTTCCTTTCAGGGATCATTACAGCTTGAACCATTTTTCTGTGGTCTAATTAATAAAGGAATTATTTTTAGATCTTGTAATGCCATGTCTCAGTTTTGACTGAAGGCAAATAAGGTTAATGTATTCTATTGCTTATCAAAATGCAAACATATATTGGTCAAAAAATTTTAGATTTGAGGAGGTTTTAAAAAACATTCTTGAGTAGACAAGTGCTACTTCTCAGACTGTCTTTCCACTTGCATTCTAATTTTTGCCTTGAAAATTATGTGGAGAAATAACGAAAGAGGAAGGAGAATACATTTTTCAACACGATTTCAAAAGAGAAAGAACTCAAGAGCTTTGACCATAATGAAAATGACTGTTTTTTTTTTTTTTTTTTATTGTGAGAGTACTGATTAACAGAAAAAGCTATTAAGAAAAAATGATGACATTTACTTCAGGCATGCCACTGCATTTGTTTACTGTTATTAAAATATTTTTGCCTCTTCCCCATAAAGTCAGTTGTAGATGGGTTGTGAATTTTCAATGTTGCATTTACTCTCATCTTAGTTGGAATAGGCTTTATTTTGGTGTTAGAGTGCAGTTTTCAGTGTGGCGCCTAAGAAAGCAATTGCAAGTAATTGAAATTGCACAGCAGATAAAAAAGAAACAAAACTAAACAAAGTGAAAAACCCAGCTCTTTTAGATATAAAAAAGGAAAAGCATGCTTTGGCAATAAGTAGTTGTGAAGAAGTAACATACAATTTTTCTTGGATTTTGGACATCAGAAAAATTCAGTAACAATGTTCTGTTCAGAAAAAGAACAAATATTTTTGTGTTGTTCATCCTTGTTCCTGTTTGTTCTTGACTTTGCTTTTGCAGTCCAGCATGGACTATCAGCTCTTGTAGACACCACTTCTGGCACATTTCGCCATTAGATGATGACCAGAGCTCCTCATCTTTCCTTATGAATCTTCTTTATCACTATTAAACAAAATCACTGTCCTTCCTGTCACTCAGGTATTAGATATTTCTGCTCTTTGTGCCTTATCCAGTAAGAAATATCCAAATACTGCTACTTTCTCTATACAAGTTTTGGAAGCTTCTTTTGCTTTGCACGTAGCTGTGTCTTTCCTCTCACATTTCATTGATCAATGCAGGCTGCTTTCCTCTTACGCCTCTGACTCATCAGCTTTTCTCCACTTCACTATTACCACAGCTCTTGCAAAGATCAGATTTGTTAATCTTTTTTTCTCATTTTCCATTGTGCTCAGTTCAAATTGCCCCTCTTTATCTAGAAGATTTCTCACAGGTCTCTCAGTATTTTTCCATGTTTCTTTTGCCATTGTGCCTTCCAGTATCAGGCTTTAGAAATGCCATTGGCTTTTGTTGGTCTCTTCACTGTTCCTTAACTATTGGAGGAATGGTATTTACTGGTTGTTTTTTTCAGGGCTGTCTTCTCTTTGTGATGGTTTCCAAAGACTCATCTTTCCATTTGTGTGCATAACACCTCTGAACTTTTGGGTTCAGTTACATACTTCCCTTTAATTTTTAGCCAAATAATTAGGGACATACAGAAGAGCAGTTGGTACTAATGAAGAGCATGCATTTTATTAAAAATGCTCAATTTAAAACAGTTAATAAATGTATAGTTTGTACTACATGTATTCAAAGGAGTAAACAAAGTTATAACAGGCAAAAAAAAATGCATCCTAGTATTATCGCTTAATTTTCACTTTCTACTCTATTATTAATATTTAATGGTGACTGTTCAGAGAAAGCACTGATAAGGGCTGCACGTGCAATATAGCTTGGGAACTATAACTATATTTGTGTAACTGTTGTTATTATTGTTCTAAGTTATATGGTCTAGGTAGATTTTCTTTACTGCAAAGGTAATGTGAAAAGTTGATGTGCCCCATTAAGTGCCTTCTTGTTAATAATTTGATCACACATTTTTTTCCTTTGTTAAAAAAAAACCTTTAAGCTGTTAACACAACAGTTTTCAACTCCATGAAGAAAAGATGAGAGCAATGTATCTGCAAATGAAGTAAAATCTTGAAAGACACTTTTAAGTAAACATATTTCTCTAAAAAGTACTATAGGACTAATGTAAAGGTTATTCTCAGTATAATAAGGCACTCTAACGAATACTTCGTGGGAAGAGCATCAGTGTTTGCAGACTCTTTTCTTGTAGAGAACTGTATAATAAAGCAGATGTGGAGCTTTATTGTAAGACATTCTTCATCTAATTTATCTCTAAGCTTTATTGAGAAAGCCGACATCAATTTTCTTCCATCTAATGAAAACTTCAGGTTTTGACACTCTCTGTGTAGTTTAACCTATGTTTGTGAGAATATATCTACCTTTTTATTTTAGGAGCACATGTTTTTTAATAGCTCTTAAAATAGTACAGGAGAGCCCTCACGTCTCTCACTGAAGCACTGAGTGATAAAAGAATTATGTGGCCATGTAAAAGGAAGCAATGAAAACAAATGAATGAAAGTACCAAAACAACCAACAATAACTTCAGCTTTCACTGCATATATTGCAAAACTAAATTTTATTTTCTTGGTATGTTTTTTGCTGTCAAATTTTCCATCCTCTCTAATGTATACTCCTATCCCTATGTTTTTAGAGGAAAACAAAGCTAATTCTTTTTCTTATGGTTTCAATCTGGCCTTTACATGTGGTTGAATGTACTGTGGAAGAGATCACAGCACGCAGTTCATCTGTGATTTTAAAATAAATGTGCAGAGTAGCAATGGAACAAAAAGGTTTCATTAGCTCAGTTGCTAAAATTGTGTGCAAAATGACTAATTCACCTCCCATCTCACAAGAACAAGACATTGTGAATAGGTTGTTTATTATTTATTGAAAGCTGACAGCATGCTCGCTGTTGTGTGAGCAAGACTTCCTGCTCCTGGTCTTTCACTGAGGGCAGGTACTGACCTCACCTATGTGGAGAAGGGCTGTTTGCCCAGTTCATGACTGCAGAAGCACTTTTTTCCCCGCTGGTAATGGACAGTGGAGTTTAAATGTATGTTGTAGCAAAAGCAAGAAATCTTATTGCTCCAAAAGGTGACCAAAGTAACCCAAGTGTTATGAGTTTGCACAGATGTTAGCAAGCAAACGAAGTCTGTGGGAGCTTCCCATCCCCATGGAATAGAGGATTTGAAGGATTTCTGTGGCTGCCTTCCAAGCCATAGTAAGGGTTTGAAAGTTCAATTAAAGTGAATGATACTTATTCACAGATTAAAAAAAAAAAAAAAAAAAAAAAAAAGAAGAAGAAAACCAAACCAAACAACCTAGTCTGTAATTAACAGCATTTTTGTGAAGATTGAGGGTTTTAGGCTGGCTGTGAGAATGTTGTAAGTAGGATCACACTGAATGCAGGACATGTCCTTAGGTTACTGTGTAGCAGATGTAATCCTAAACCCATTTTCTGTGACATGTAAGAGAGGAACAAAATTAAAAGAGCTTCTAGCTTCATGGTGAAAGTCTTGGGCATGGGGGAAGATCCATAGTCAGTGAAATAATGTGGAGTCCCACTTCATGGACACCAACGTTGTCAAATGCTGGCATTTTCTTTACATAAAAAGGAGAAACAGTGATATTTTTTTTGAATTTATATTTGAGTCCATATGTATTTTGTTATTTAAAAAAAGAGACTGATGGACAAAAGCACAGTGTAATAACTGTGAATTAAAAAAGTCAAAGGACCATATTGAGTACCGTGTTAGGTGAGTCACTCATTGGTACCCCATCAGACCCTCTTAGTACCTGCTATTTATTTCCTTCACCCTATATTTTGCAGCAGCCCAGTTGCTGTGAGCATGAGTATCCTCAGAAGATATAAATATCTTCCTTTCAATGTTTTACTGTTATAAAGTTAACAAGAGAAAAAGGCTTCCCTATCTGTAAAAGTTGTTTTCTTTGCAAATGCAATTGTTAGTTAAAATGTATGCAGAATAAATCTCTTTGATTATTCACTCTGAAAGAAACTTGGATGGTGACTCTGAGCTTTACAGGTCTATGGAATTGCCAGATCTCAGACAGTTACAGGGGATGGTTGCTGAAATAGTCACATGGGTTTTTTAATTTGCTGGGGATTTATTCCTCCTTATTTTGAGGAGGATACAATTACTTTTAAAATCATTGGTGCCTCAGTCTTCAGCATTCTCACCACCGCAATATCTCTCTGACAAAGTGAGAACGACCTTAGACCTTGAAGAGTTTGGAAGAAAAATATGAAGGAGATGAAAGTAACTTATTCATTCACTCCACTTAAGTATACTTTCTGCCAGTTTGAGAAAAGTTGGGTATTACTTTAAAGCCTGTATTAGAAGTGGTGGCAAGAATAACCTCTGTAGTGTATTTATTAATGTAATTAGATGGCTGGTATTGCTGTAACTGAATGATCCCATCCTATTCTGTTCATGATTTCTGTTTTGATCCTCACAGTCTCCAGAAAATGTGCACAGAAGAAAATAGTTTTAGTGAAAAGATAATAATCTTTTTGTTCTTCTTTCTTTTAACTGCATCTGTTTTAAACTAGAGGAATAGAAGAACCTGTTTTCTTCCATTTCACTCTTTCTTCTTTGGTTTAATCTTTATTTGAAAGGGTTGCTTGTAAATGAGTGCTAATCTCATTGCCATTGGTGTCTCAGGAGAGGCAGCCTGACATGGATCTTATGTTTTTTTTCCAGATGAGGATAGGCATTCACTCAGGTTCAGTGCTGGCTGGCGTCGTTGGTGTGAGAATGCCGCGCTATTGTCTCTTCGGGAACAACGTCACCCTCGCAAGCAAGTTCGAGTCAGGAAGTCACCCACGCCGCATCAATGTCAGTCCCACCACATACCAGTAAGTCCTCTTAAGCCTTTCCTATTGTTTTGACTTTAGCCTGTTTTCAGTTCCATCTTGGAACGTGCTCTCTCCTCAACACGTGAATTCAACAGAAAGTTGGTAGGGCATCAGGACAGCTGGAAAGAGGTATTGCTTGGGGATGTCTGTCTTTCGTTTGCAGGTTTGTATCAGAATGTGCAGAGAAGTTGGGCATTGCAGGCAAGGAGGCACAACAGAAAAGCCAACCATTCCTGCCTAAAATAATATGTAACAGAAGAAGTGGGAGGTGTCTCCCAAAGCAGCGTAATTTTATGCACTGTTACAGCTTTTGACTGAGAGTTTGGGTTCCACCCACTAGACACAGTTCATGAAAGAAAGCGTACTCTCATTGTCTCAGATGGAAGTCTCCTTTTGCCAGAAAGGCCAAGCTTAAAAAGAGATTTAATGCTTTCTTGAAGGCAAAATTTCTTATTTAGCACTGTAAAGACACACTTGATAGAAGCATTCTCATAACGTGGGAAAGAAGATTGAAAATGGCAAAGCATTACTCCTAGTGTTTTGAAGAAGTTATGCAAATGGAGAGAAAGCTTGATTAAATCTGGTTATGAGGAACAGTTCCTAAATAAAAAAGGTGTTCCTTATTGTTCAAATTTGACAGTTTGACTATTAGAATTTCTACTGCTTAGATTACAGCTGATGCAGTCATGTTTTTTTTTGGCAGGCTATCTCAATCTTCCAGTGTTCTGTATCTGAAGTAATTTTCT
The DNA here is from genome assembly GCA_013400175.1 of Phainopepla nitens. NCBI lineage: Eukaryota > Metazoa > Chordata > Aves > Passeriformes > Bombycillidae > Phainopepla > Phainopepla nitens. Next base: position 153,559 of record VXBQ01009109.1, on the reverse strand, counting down.
GAAGTAAGGTTTTGAGACTGTGTGGTAAATCTGTACACAGTTGCTCAAACAGTATTGATTTCCTTTCTTTTTTATTTCTTTTTGCTATTCAGAACTGTGAATCTCAGTTCTTTTCCCCCATAGCTATCTATGTAAATAAAAATTTTAAATGGGATTTCTTCATCCAAGTGTTGAAGTGTCTGCTGTGCTAAAATATGAAGCAGTCAGAAATTAAAGTTAAAAGTAATTAAACTAGTGCATAAAGTGACATTCTTCTGAAGAGCCCATTCACTTCAGATCATATTTTGAGAACTAAGCTAGTGTAACAAATTAAACAAGAAGTGGAATAACTGAATAGGCTTTGTATCATAAAGTGAACAGAAATAGATTCATACAGTAGTCCGATAACATGCAAGAGAAAGACAATCTATGATTCTCCAAATCTAGCCAAATCTGATATATTATTGTTTACAGAAAACACTTTCATTTAAATAAAAATAAATTCAGTAAATATATAGGAGATTTTTGTTTGGACCTTGGTATCATTTGAAAAGAAATTTGTTTTGAGACCTTCCATACACAGCATTCTACAGCCTTTGGCTCTTGGTCATCCACTGTGGGGTAGGAGGAAACCTTGTTTGAAATAGTCACCATAATTTTGTTTACCATTTGTGCTCCAGTCACAAAAATTACACAGTAGCAGGGCCTTTGGTGTGTAGTTTGTGGTCTGGCAAAAGGTGACCAAGGCCCTGTGACAGGGAGCTGGGCTTTTCTTGAACAGGGTCAGTTCTTATAAAGTGGTGTTCTCCAACCTGAGATAGTCTTCAAGATGTTGTGAAAGTGCAGCCCATACTTTTTCAGAAGAGAGATCTTAGTGCTTCACAAATGTGGTTCAGGGGGGTGATTTCACCTGGGGCTATGGTGTTGCTTGCTCATGTTTGTGTCCCTGAGAGCAGAAACTGGTGAGCTAGACAGCTTTATGGAAACATAACTAGAGAGTATCTGTGGGACCTGTGGTGCACAAAACTCTCTTCATGCTGGGGACAGAGTCACTTTCTGTGTACCAGTGCACAGTGCCAGTTGTGTTGAATTTGGTTATGAGTGATACGGCACCTCGTCTGTGAGACGCAGATTGGTGGTCATCGTTGAACAACCTGATCTAGCTGAAGATGTTTCTGTATGTTGCAAGTGGGTTGGACTAGAAGGGCTTTAAAGGTCCCCTCGAACCTCATTGATTCCATGGTTTTGTGACTGTATTTTCTTCTGATCACAGTGCTGATAAAAAGACTGTTCTGAAAGTTAGTTTGAGGGCTTGTGTATGGGGCTTGTTAGAAATCTGTGGGTTTGTGCTGCCCTTTTTCTGACTCCTAGTACATTGGGGCACAGAGCTTCTCTTTACCTGTGTCTTATCTCTGCCTGGCTACCACTGTGTATGTTGTACTATGGCAGGTCAAATGTGAGTCACCTTGGACAGCGTTCTTACTAAGTCCTAGGTACCAAAATGTCAGTCAGATCTTCTTACCCTGCATGTCTTTCAGGCTGAGTCAAAAAGAGGTCTACAGTTTTTTTCACTTTCCTTTAATCCTAGAAATCCAGTATGAATAGGACCATTTTTTTTCAAGATGGCTGAACTTTCACCTTATATCACCTTCATGTCTGTACTTACCTTGCAGAAAATTATCAATGTAGACTGTTGCTTTAAAAAGGGAAGAAGGTAGAAAAGTGACTGTGTATGTAGTGATGCTGTGACATAAAATTGCAAAACAATACACAACAAAATACATAATTATTGGTATTTTTTATCTGCATTATTGTACTCAGTAAACAATCTGCTGTTAACATGCTGAACAAATTCACTGCTTGATTCAGAGAACTTACAGTGGAAGTAACAGGCTGGACATATGGTTACAGGTAAAGGAAGTAGAAATGGCAAGAAAATATATATTTGAATGAGATGCAGTTATCATTCAAGATGAGTGGCTAAAAGTAGTGGTGATCAGGCTAGGAACAATTTTATATTACAGGCTTGGGAAATAGTATGAAAAGATAAAATGAATGTGCATAAGGCAACTTGAAAAGCTGATTTCAAACCATACCTTCTGGCATAGTTGAAAACAAAGAGGGAAGAAGTGAAGAAATGACACTGTTGGCAGAGTGGCCAGAAGAGACTGCAATTTCAAGATACCCAAAGGGGCAGAATTATTCAGAGTTACTGAAAGTGATCTGTGAGATTTAACATAATATCCTGGTGGTGTCCAAATCAAAAAGTAGTGATCTTATGCATCCATATGTAACTTTTCTTAAATATAATTTGTGTGAACATATATTTATTGTGTATAAAGTGGTTCATCACAAACTAAAATGTTTTTGTATTTGACTTCATATTCTATTAAATGCTTCTATTTGTTGACACCGGGATGCTGTGCACTCTGTTAATACTGCTGCTAATATTACTATTTTCTAAGAATTGGTGTTTTCCAAAGTAGATAATTTTGCAGTCACTATGAAAACAATAGAATTTTCAGTTATATGAAACTACTGGCATTTATCATCACGTGTTTGTGTTTACCATGGCTCCTGATGGAAGTTGTGATACAAGTTTTATAAAGCATGCAGGTCCTGGAAACATGTCCAGCTTTCATTTTACAGAAAAGATTATGCATCATAAAGTGTCATCAGCATTCAAATAATAATCACACTTCAGAATACCTATTACTGGTTATAGACACTTCCCTTCAAGCCTGTAATCTGCCTAAATAAGAATCAGTCTGGAATTATAAGTACAAGGTGTGATGTTTGTTGCTTAGCAGCAGTGGTGAGCCTGGGGCAGCATTGCTCCAGTTACACCTGCCTGGGCAGAGCTCTGCTATGTGTGAAACAACACACAAAGGTGGACTTTGCATTTTTTTGAGTCTGAAACATCACTTCTGTTTGAAGTATGCTGTTCTCTTGACTCAGACAGGTCTTTGGACACAAGGATCACAGAGCCCCATATACTTTGAATCGCTGAGCATTGTGAAATTAAATCACTTGAATAGCACTGGTAAAACTTCCAGTGAAAAATGTGGAAACTGGAGAGGAAGTTGAGCATCCCAGACTGGTCCCTGTTTAAACATATGGACGGGAAAGAATAGGAAAAGAAGTTTATTTAATTCATCTGCATTATCCTGAATTGAATAGAATTACCCTATTTTCCATAGTCAGGAAGGAAGCAGAGTAAGATTTATGAGACTTTTCAGCACAGGAGAGAAATTAAATATTTTTTAGTGTTTTTGTTTCAGCCTTTAATAATGATTTTTATGAGATATTAATATAATATACCCACATTTGTCTTGTTTTCCTAGTAGTGTTGCAATGTAATGCTTTGGGATTTCTAAGCAGCTATCAAAAGCAGGTAAACATAGTTGTTGTTCCAGTTCGTCAAGTAACTCGTTTTTAAGAAAGAATTCTTTTTTTTTTTCCCCTATTATTTCTACCTGTTCCTCTAGTCTTTTGCAGCATGTATTTCTCTTGTGGAGAATGTGCTTCTGGCACTCAGTGCTGGGTACAGATACTTTCCATGAGCACATACTGGGCAATGCACTGGGGACCTGAGCTTAGGTGAAGGAGAACAGCCTGTATCCCATATCTTTATCTTGATTTAGGAGAGAGGGCAACCCAGGTGTACCTCCTTATTGAGCTGGGTGAGGTCATTGTGTTCACCTGCATAAATTGCCTCTCAACCTTTAAAACTGATTAAAACAGATGTAGGTTTTTAATAGTTCTATCACAGACAGTTATATGAAAGAAGTTTAGGTAATTAAGAAGTATTTCTATACTTTCCCCCTTTACAGGGATTTTAAATTAAAATAAGGCTTTTCTTTAAACTTCTTATTGATTCTTAGTTTTATTAAATTCTTTTTCCTACAGATTGTATCTGTTCATTTGTATTATTTCTCCTACAGGTTATAGCTCTCTGCATCTACATTTTTCTACCTCATGGGGTCAAACCAATGGGCTTGATCTCCAAGAACCTTTTCGGATTATTTCAGATTTAATTTCTCAGCATTCTTTTAAAAACTGTTTAATTCATGGTCAATTCACCATGTTTGTTTTTAAGAGATGTTGGTGGACGACAATTTGGTTTTAGACAGATTGGGAGAACAACTTATTCATGGGCACAAAAAATGATTGCTAGCCTAATTTTAGAAGCACAGTCAAAATGCACTGTTTTTTCTTTTGTTTCTGCTCCCAGGGTCACCTGCTTCTGTGAAGCTGCACCCCCATAGTCACTGGACCTCTGGTGTCTGTCTGTGCTTGTGCTTTGTCTCACTATTTTAGTTCAAGGTTTACTTTTATTCAAGGTTCACTCTACACAGAATAGCTGTGCTAGATCACTGTTCAGTAGTTAACAGTGTGTGTTACCCCACAGTTTCACACAGCTAGTCTAAAGCTAAAGCATGTTTAGGCAAAAGTCATCTGTTGGCTACGCAACTGTTAAAACTACAAAAAGCTCAAGCCTGGAAAAATCCAGGCAGGTCTTGAGGCCAGCACTGTTACATCAGTGTAAAGCCTGAGGCTTTTTAGTAGCAAACCTGTGCACTGAGCCTCTGATGTCCCAAACAGAGAGCAGAAACCCAGTATTCTTTCTGCTTAGGTGGATGAGAAAGAAAAGTATTAAAGGTAAGAGACTGACACTCACCATGCTGAGCTGCATGTGATATGCAATGTATTTCAATAAAAATCATGACTGGCCCTTTTATAACCTTACCACAATTGACCTGTATGAAGAAGAAGCACCAATACACTAACTTCCATAGTTTAAAAATTAATAAATGCAATGTGCAATTAATTAGGTAGAGATGTAGTCAGGGGTTTTTTTCCCAGTCTCCTTATGTTTATAGTATGCATGGTGACTGAGGGAGAAATTCAAACCCACTAAAGTTTAGAACCAAATGCACTGATTTTCAGCATTTCAACAGCAAATCCGTATGTTTATACAGAGTATTTTAAGAGCAGCCTTCCAAAATTTCTAATAAGTGCAGTAATAATTTATTATCTGTATTCATAGGGAAACAAGTGAGCTGGTTAATCAAGAAGATGCCCAGTTGGCAAAGCAAGCAACACTTGTTGCCACAGAGGAGGGGAGCAGCAGTCCAACAGGAGACAGTCTTTTCATAGCCTGTTTGGAAAGCGTTTAAAATTAGATTTTCCTAATTATACCAGTTATTGGGGTGATGTAAAGAAGGTTAACTAAAGGTTTTACAGTACTTTTAGAGTTAGGGCAGAAAGAACATTTTTCTTTTGTTGATATTTCCCTCTGTGGAAGATAGCATTTATGGAAGATTGACCTGGCCAATGTCAGTATGCTTTTCTTGGTGCATACTATGTTTAGGAATGCAGTGCATAGTCTCTTTTGTTGTAGAGTATTATATTTCTCTTAGAAGTTTTGTTCAGTTTTGGTCTATACAGACCAATTTTTCTAAAGAAAAGTTCACATTTAAGTTTAGTTCTGAGTGGGTGGTTTTGTGCTCTGATTCAGCAATCAGTGAAAAGTGCAAAAGTCTGACATCTCTGAGAGAGGAGGGAAAAACTATGGGCATGGAGGGAGTTAAGAATCGTCGTGGGAAACACGCACTCACTATAGAGGGCTTTGCAACAAATAATTCTACAATAGCAAGTCTCTGTTAGTTCAAATGGGAGAGATGAGCAATCACCATTTTATTTCAAATTAGAGGGCTGGACTGTATGAATCATATGAAGTTTAATAAGGGCAAGTGTCAGATTCTGCACCTGGGATGGGGCAGCCCTGGATGCAGGGCCAGACTGGGGAATGAGGTGCTGGAGAGCAGCACTGCACAAAGGGACNCCAGGGGGTCCTGGTCGATGGCAAGTTGGACATAAGCCAGCAGTGCCCTAGCAGCCAGGAGGGCCAGCCCTGTCCTGGGGATATCAGGCCCAGCATCACCAGCCGGGTAGGGGAGGGGATTGTCCTGCTCTGCTCTGCTCTGCTCTGCTCTGCTCTGCTCTGCTCTGCTCTACTCTGCTCTGCACTGGGGCGGCCTCACCTCCAGTGCTGGGGGCAGTTCTGGGTGCCACAAGATAAAAAAGTTATTAGAGAGGGTAAAGGGTGTGGAGGGTAAAGGGTGTGGAGGGGATGCTGTATGAGAAGTGGCTGAGTTCACTTAGTTTGTTCCACCTGGAGAACAGGAGACTGAGGGCAGACCTCACTGAAGTCTCCAACTTCCTCATGAGGGGAAGCAGAGGGGCAGACATGGATCTCTTTGGTCTTGTGACCTGTGACAGGAGTCAAGAAGAAGGCACGAAGCTGAGTCGGGAGTGGTTTAGATTGGATATCAGGAAAAGGTTCTCCACCCAGAGAGGGTGGTTGGGCACTGGAACAGGCTCCCCAGCGGAGTGGTCACAGCACCAGCCTGGCAGAGTTCAGGAAACTTTTGGACAACATTCTCAGGCTCATGGTGTGAAGCTTGGGGATAGTCCTGTGGAGGGCCAAGAATTGAACTTGATATTCACGATGGGTCCCTCCAACTCAGCATATTCAGTGATTGTATGGTTTTATGAATGTAGAAACTCTGATGAAGATGTGACTGTTTCTTGCCAAGATCGTTTGAAATATAATTACTCTGTCATTTCATCTATGTGAGGAAGGAGCTACAGCTTTTAAAAGCTACTTCAAGGTTCCCACTAAGTATGATCCTAATTTTCATTCACACACAGACCTCTTGATTTTTTTTCTTAAATGAAGAAACTGAAAAGAAGAAAAAAAAATAGGATAATTCTCAGATACTATCTCCTTTTGTCTGAAAGCAAGAGCATTCCCACCAAGGAAGGGACAGAACAAGAATTTTAAAAGCTTTGGAAGATTTCAGGTTAGGAGGAGAAGGTGTCAAAGTTTATCAACTGCAAATCAGTGTTTAAGAAATTCTTCCTCCCCTGAAACATCAACAAAGAAGACGAGCTGAGGGCAGACCTAATTCCGGGAAATTCGTAGGAATGCCCGAGTACCCTGACCCTCACAATTTGAGCTCTGAATCCAACTACTTGAGTGGAACCCAGAATTCTGAACCTGTGAAAAACTTACTATAAAAATATCTTTTGCAATAGTGCCCTGAAGGGAAGTTCTCAGAAGTGATTCAGAAAATACAGCTAAGATAAATTCTTTGGGATATTTTCAGACTAGTTGTTATATGAATATTCCTGAACTGCGGAGGTTGTGTAACTTCAGCTTAAGCTCTCTGAATATGGGACAATCTGGGGACATTTTCCATATAGTTTATGCTGCAACATAATTTCCTGAAGGTGAAGGATAAGATTGTGCTTTCAGGGTAGATTGTTCTTTCGGGGGNNNNGGGGGGGGGGGGGGGGGGGGGGTTTCACAACTGACAGTCTGACTTGTTCACAAAGGAGTGCTCTGAGAATGGTCCATGAGGTGAGGCTGCCAACCACAACTGGGTGCCACCACCCAGGAAATGTTCCAGAGCAGAAGGTTTTAGACTGGACGTTCTCCTGAACCAGAGAGGAAGTGCAAAAAATGGATTGCATGGGATAGCACCTGGTGTCCAGCCAAAGTGAGCCCACCAAAGCGCTATGCAGTGCACATCCCTAAAGATGTACACTATTCATTCACCTGCTTGGCACAAGGATCTTCTAGGGTTCTTTGTACCCGTAAAAAGGAGTTCAACAAACTTACAAATGGCCATGGCCATCAACTGCTATTGATTTATTTCTAACATCACAAGTGGCCTAAAAATAAGAGGGAAGATTTTGCAGAAAAATACCCTCACTGATATGCACTGAGAATTTGCAGATAACTTGTTCCTTTAGTGTATACACAAAGATGTAAGAAATCAGAGGCAATTTCTGAATTATGATCTCATTCTCAGACGGGGAAGCCACGTGTCAGGACCAACATATTATTTAAGGAATTTGAAGAACCTGTTCTAATTTTAGTGCCAGCCCTGACCTGAATCGAAGAATACAGATATATTTTGCGGTTTTGGATTTGTGTAACTGTCATTAAAATTACATGATGTTAGACTCTGATGAGGAACCATTGATTTTTAGGAAGGCCGGATGCTCCATAGTGAATAGTCGGTGTGGGGAAGAGTGGCTACAGTGAAAGCTTACAGATTTTGCTCAGAAAGTTCTAAGATTTCTGCTGTTACATGCAGAAGTCTAATTTGGGAAGCTGTAAAGAGTTATTTCAGTCTATTAAGCCTGTAGATTGGATATACAAAATATTTATCGCAAACATTACAGAGAGGAAAAGAGAGAAGCTTCTCTGTAGAGGCCTCCACAAGCATTCAGGCAATTTAGAAAATATTGCAGTATTTTGATCATAAAATTGACAATCTGAACCTTCAAAACACATGCTAAATAAAGTTCTCCACGGAAGTTCAAAAGCAAAAAGTTTGTTGGATTTATAACCAAGTGATTATTTAAAAGCTGGAAAGAAGATGCCTTTCTATGTCAATGAGCTTACACAGACTGTCTCATGCAAAACTCATGAAAAATACTCAGTAAAGGAAGTACCATTGCATATACTGATAATCCTGCAAAACTCTCCCGCCAACGGGATTCATTCATTCATTGGCTTTTCAGAAATCAACTTTACAGACATTAAATAATCTACCTATTACAAAATTCCACAGAAACTTAAAAAGTTCATCCCAGTTATGTTTCTGAGCTTCAAACTGATTGAGAGAAAGAATAAATATCGTTGGAAGGAAAAGAGGAAGAATGCTTTTGTATATTTAACTGTGCTCAGAATTTACCATTGTCTCAAAACTGCTCTTTTCAATGCTGCAAGGGATTGAATACCACAAACTTAATTTACTTTATTAATTGGAAGCAAAAAGAAAATTGTGTAGAATTACTTCCTTGATATTACAAGTCCAGCTAATTCTAGGGAAGATACTTGATAAAGATGCCCTAAATTTTCAGGTCTAACCAGACAGAGATTTCTCTACCATGGCTAAGATGGCAAATGACAGAAGGCAGCATAGTTGGGTCTGTGGTGTTGTACCAGCTGAGCAGGCATGCCAGGAGACACTTCGTGAATCCAGGGAACCCAGATCCCTTTTTGACCCAAGCAAATAGCATAGATTAAACCTATGGGTGCTGTTGATGAATAGTGTCAGATTTGCTTCTGCTGCAAAGTTGGATTTGTTGTATTTGTACCCAATTTATGAAAAACAGTAGTACTGAGTGAGAAGGGCACAAACTGACCTTCCTGCTTTTATCTGGGAGAGGTCCCAAGAACTGCCACCTTCATACCTGCCTTCCAGTGGGAAACCTGGTGGTAGCCATCACTCTGAAATGTTAATTTTTGCCAAACTGACCAGATTTAAGTGATTTAATTAAGCCAAATGATATGCTTTGAACAACTGTCATTATGAATTTGGTTCTCTTTCTGGTACATTACTTTCTGAATGCTGACACTGATTTTCAGAGAATGTTGTTTTGAGCCATCCGTTCAGCTGATCTCAGTCAACAGAGCTCCTTGAAGTTAATGATGATAAGTTCCTATATATCAGCTGAAGATCCTGACTTAGAATTTCTTTATATGTTACATAATAGTGTAAACTCATTTTTCACCTGCACATAGGATCCACATCTTCCAAAGAGACATTTATGGAATGTTTTTTACAGTGTTCTGTTTTGTTTCTCTCCAGGCTTTTGAAAAAGGAAGAAAATTTCATTTTTATCCCTCGTTCCCGTGAAGAGCTTCCAGAAAACTTTCCAAAGGAAATTCCTGGGATCTGTTACTTCCTGGAGGTCAGAAGCGGTCAGAAGCCGCCAAAACCTTCCATCACGTCTACCAGAGTGAGAAAGGTGTCTTACAACATCGGCACCATGTTCCTCCGGGAGACTAGCCTATGAGGCCTGCTGCAGATCAAAGACTCGTCAAAAAAGCACAAGCCCAGAACTGGGTCATGACAGGGGAGTTGGAGGTTCTTTGTGTTTCGCTGCCTTCTTCTGAGCAGGCAGTAAAAAGCTCCATGTAATGTCAGGCAATAATCACTTTAAAAGGTGGGTAACTGCTGTCAGTAAACAAAGTGGAGATAGGGAAAAAATATTAAACAATGTACTTCCACTTCCAGAGGAATTTCTTTCATAAACTTCAGTCTGGCCCCTCTATGGCAAACAAAACAACAAACCAAAACCCCAACTCTCAAATTGGAGGTTGGTCTTGTTTTGTGCAGAAAGGATGATGGTTCTCTGTAGATTTGCACCAGCTAAGCAGAATTGAGAGTCAGTTCTGATTATGCATTCCTATATTTAATGTGTTCTTCAGTAAGGTAATGATGTTTTTTAAATTTATGAACAAGCATTTCATACATATACTGTAGAGCTATTGTAACCTTCCTGGCAGGAGGAATTATGACTCAATACAAATATTGTAGGAATTTTACCTATTTTTATACATGTTTCACTTTCTGGATAATTGCATTCCACATACTGTAAGCTGAGTGAGCTTAGATAGCTTTTCAGAAGAAGTTACTGTATATTTCATACATTCTACCTATCAAACCTTATTGTTATAAAAGTGGGAAGAAGGCATTTCTTGACTTTTTTGGCAACAAAAAAAAAAATCAGTATTTACAGAATAAAAACCCCACTTTGGTAAATCACTTTCTCTGGTTTTGTGCTAACGCTTTGGATGAGCACTGTCTTCTTTTATAAAATATTGTTCAGTATTTGTCCTACATTGTTGTATGTTCAGTCCTTCCAGGACAATGTAAACAAAGTGCAGAAGATCAATGTGTGGACAAACAGAAAAGTTCTCTTCAATGGGACTTGTTTTCTCTCTAAATTATCATCCAAAGTGATTTTCAGTAGAAGTTCTGAACTTCTCTAAAAGTTTGGTCTTGTGGAAACTTATTCTGAGGAATTCCAGCAGACACTGGAAGCTCTCTGGATGCTGGTTTTCCACATTTTCTAATAGGACTTGTGCTCCTAGTAGAGAATGATTGTTGAAAATCCATTCTGTTAATAATGATTGCTCATTTGGAAACTCTGTCTATTGTTGGATTGGCTGAAGGTCCCCTGCTTTATCTAGTTAAAATAAAAAAAAAACCAACAAACCACCAAAAAGGGAAAGGCAGTACTTTTCTAGGTTTAATGCAAATGGCAGTTCAAGATTTTTGTTAGTCCAAGACAACTTAAAAAGAAAGCCAATTCTTAGCTGTTGAAAATTTGAAAATTAATATAGCATTATTGTCTTCAGTTAATCCAGTTCAAGTAAGATGTGTATCTGGCACTTTTTCCAGGCATTGTTTATTTCTCAGGTTTTCTTTTTCAAAAGGGATGGTGGTCAGTTTTCCTGTGTGGGTGTGCTGCCTTCGGATCATACTGGGGTGGGTGATGTTGTTCTGAGCTTGCAGATTGTTAGTTAAAATATTTGCCGTGATTCCAAAGTGGCTTAGCTGTACGTGGGCCTTTAATCACTTTACTCAGAGATAAGACTTAGGCAGCAACTAGGAGGCATGAGAAACTCTGCATTTCTCTAATCCAGAACAGAAATGAGTTTGCTTATGGATTTAGTAATCATAACATGAGGCACCTCTTGGAAATACACCACATTTTGAGATTAACCAGCTGAATCTGTGAAGGGAATGACAGTTCTCTGTTATTTCTCCTCTTCCACCAATAGCCCTGTGAGTCAGCATGGCACTGCTAGCCTGTGCTAAATATGTTTCAGGCTTCCTTTCCATGAAGCGTTTTTGGATGAGAAAGGACTGTCTTGAACTTTACAGACTTCAGCACACAGAGGACATCCAAATTTATTAGGCAGAGGTTTTTCCTTGCCTTAGAAGGGTAGATGCATGGGAATTAGCCCAGAAACCTATTTTGATGCAAATTCCCTCATTTTCTAGAGGGATACTGTTGTTAAAGATTTCTTCCATTGGTATTAGAGCATTCTTGAGATTAGAGGAGTTATTTTTTTATCTGCCTTGATAAATAGCATATGGAGTTCTGCGGTCCATCTGAAAAATTACTTAAAAAAAACTGTTCAAACTTTAGGTTGTGGAATTTCCATCCAAACTACAGATCTGAGAATTTCCTGCACAGGATGACAAGTTTTAGCTTATAGCCATTAGTTTGCACATACACAGGATGTAGCATGCATTTTTTACCCTGGGAACACCAGTGAGATGTGTGATCATAAATGGATCAAAGTTCATATTTCACCACTGAAAGAGGAATGCCACTTCCCAGTTAATAAGTCCATGGTTCTGATGTCATTACTTAGTTCCCTAGAGTGAATTTTTTTTCAAGTAGCCATTAGTAGATCTAGATTTCAGTCTGACTTCTCTGGCACATCTTCATTGTTCAGTAGGTGCTTATGTCAGAGTCCCAACCTATCTGGCCAAGCTCTTTTTCTCTTCTCACCACTCACAGTCCTATATGAAGAGTACAAATGTAGAGGTTTAGACTAAAAGCTTGTAGTTCAAGAATTTATCTCTTACAGTTGCCAATAAGAAATGTTTAGGTTAATTCTGCACCTGATCTTGATCAATAGAAACATTTTCATAGTGAATGATGGATGAATGCTACTTCTACTAGCAAATTGGAGAAGCAATCAAAACCAGTTTGTATCACTGTCCTCATCCTTTCAGAGACTTTTTGTTGTATAAGGAAATCTAACATCAGAGAGATCTGTGTGAGAACTGAAATTGGTATTGGTATCACCATGAATACATTGATAGTGTTTGCAAGTAAATCATCCTAGCTCTCCAAATTAGAGTACGCTGACTGTATAAAAATATACAGTCTTTGCTTTTCAAAGCTTATTAAAGTTAACACATCTAGAGCTGCAGCACAGATGCTAAGTATTGTGTTATTTGTGTTATGATGAAGGATGTTAATGAAAAAAGTGTAGGCTCTCTGGGGACATTTTTCTATGTCAATGTGAGGAAGGTGTAAAACAAATTCTCAGCACTTTCTAAATTAGTAGTTGCATCTGCTGCCTTTCATATTAGGTTGCAAGCTTATTTTGTTGGACACCTTCATAAAGTTAAATGAAACTTATTGTCAAGATTGATGTCGATTAGATGGTAGTCAGACTCAATATTTCTCCAACATCACTTACTTTTAGTGATAGGGAAAGGTTCTCATTTTCCTGGCATTGTCTGTATAAATAGAAAGGTTCTCAGAATTTTGTACCTTGAGAGGATGAGGTAGAGAGGTTAGAGGTGCTGAAATGGTTACAGAAATCATATACTCTAGTTGGAATTTTCTTTCAGCTTTTTACTTCCTATAAAACAGATGATCTTTGGTTCCTCTGGGTAAGAATTTACATGCTTGTGTCTCTTCACATAGTTGTAAGTAGCCACATCTGCTGTCTTGAGTTTCTGTGCAGAACAAATCCACCCTCTCTGAAGAGAGAGGGGGGAGGTCTATTTTGTATTGCATGTACAAGGCAAAGGGAAGGTGATGTGAGGACCCCCCTAGCTGGGTTCATCAATCTCTTTGTGTTCGGTGTGTTGTACAAAAATCAGGAGGCCAAAGTAAAGAGAGGCCACAGCCATTTCCCTGGAACACTTTTTACAGATCTTGTGTCAGATTTTTCCATCTGCTTGAAATTCCCCATCACACAAGCTTTTTCTTTGATGCAGTTCATAGAGATCATGAACTCAGAGCAAAAAGGAAATAATTATGAAGTGGTAGGGTGGTGGATAAATTTTGTTCTGTATCCCTCTGGTAAAATTTGCCATTCAAAGGCAAAAGCCTCTGCATGGGAGAATTGCTATTAAGCCAGGACACTCAAAGTGTGGTTTTCTTGCAGGATCCCAAAGGATATTTCATTTTTAATTCCAGAGAGCCAATAGTCATTAACTGTGATTGTGGTTTTGGCTTCTCTGCTCATTCCCACATACAGTTTAAGATCTGAGTCTGTTTTGAAGCCTGGAAACACGCCTCTGCAAACAGAAAACCAAAGCTCTTCAAATGCTGGAAATCTTGTGTGGGAATTGCCTGTTTGAAGAAAACCTTGTGATTGAGTCATTAACAGTCCATGGCAGTTCATGTGTGTGCACATGCCGTTTCACAGTGCTATCTCCTTCTGTGCTTACAGGGTTCCCTACCAAGCCCAACAGCAGGATCGGGCATATTTCGCATCCATCTTCCATTTTTTCCTGTATAAAGGAAGCAGTGCAAAACCACGACATGCTGCATGCATTTAAAAGTATCAGGGCTGCGCTAAGATGTAAACTCTGGTAAACAATTTTACATCGTATATTTCTTGCTCTGAATAGATCCTTGTCTCAGGCAGTTTAAAAATGAATGGGAAAAAAAATAGCACCAAAAACTGCTATGTTGAATTGTAGGTGAGTCTGAGACCTGCATTGGTTGTTGGGGAAGGTTGAAGTGGCTTTCTGATTCTCCAGCTGTCGCGAGCTGTCACATGCACATGCTTCATGCAGGCGGTCCTGTCAAGGAGTCTGTAATCCAGCAGCAGCATTGTAAACTTAGGACATCTTCTGAGTTGTCTTCTTCTAGTCTCAGGCCACTACATCACCTCTGCTGAGTGCTCAGAGCTCACTGAGGAGAACTAGTTCCCTGTCCTAATGCAGTCTCAGAGCTTCTGGCTTCCCTTCTGGATTCTGGTGATCTTTTGCAAAATTGTGCATGTGTAGTATTGGAAATAGCAACGTGCTTAAATTAGCAACAAAAAAAGAAGCTTAAAAAAGCTTGTCAAACTCAGAGACAGTTGGTTCCTTTCCCTCAAGGTAATACATTATTCATAATGCTGTACAGGATTGAGGGTGCCAATGACAGGAGAGGTTATGGAGGAATTGAAGGTGCTGAGTGTGCAGGAGACTCAACAAGTAGGAGTTGATCGGCTTCTGCTGCTGTTAATAATTCCATCATCTTGCATGCTATGTCCTGCTCTTGGCTAGGGTTCTGCTCTCCAAAAGACCTCCACTTTCCTTCCCTTAGCACACTGTATGTGACATAGTGAATAATTCCTATTGTTGTTCTAATTAGCATATATTGTTGACATGGCTGCTTATGGCTAAAGAATAACTGGGGATAAAAGGCTGATCTTACTCCTCTTGCGGCAAAGACAAAACTGCTACAGTGTCACAGCAGGCACTTACATCCTTAGAGACAGAAAAGACTGCAGTGCAGACTGCAAACTGGTGGGTTTGGGTGAACTCATTGCATTAACAGCCCATGCATGTTTTTAGCTTTCACAAGCACCAAATTTATCTGCACAGATAGGAGTTACTCCTTAACCACGTTATTAATTTGCAATGCATGAGCAGGCTTACAACAAAAATCTGTGAAGTGTTTAACCTCATATACATGATTGATCTTTTGTGGCTTGGCTGTTAATCATGCTTGAAAACAAGAGAAACAGTGAAACTGAGGAATGCAGCAAATCAGTCACAGAATCATTCACCTCTGTAGATGCTAACTTGCTCCTGTGGCTTAGAAAAGTTGACCTCCAGTTATCTGTGGTCCAGAATAGTGTCACTGTGTCACTATAGCAACAAAATGACCTCTGAAAACAGCATGAGGCATCTCAGTCTGCTTCCCTCTGGGCTGGGGTTCGCTTTAGAGAGCCCAATACAACATGTGATGCAAAGTGGCAACTTTGCTGGCAGCCTTAACAAAAGGATCAGTGGAGGCAGATGTTAAACCAGCTGTTTTCTCCAGGGATTCTCCAGTAGTTTCCAAAGGCAGAGTGAGGCTGAATGTGCTTGTATTCGGACAAAAAGAGAAGAGAGGATTTCAGAGACACAAGTGTCTTCCCTGGCTAGCTAGGAGGCAGTGGACTTAACAGGAATCAGGAGGGACATGCTGATTACCTTGGCTGCAGTAGTGCCTTCAGCTGTCTGGCCCTCTTTGGCATTCCAACAATCAAGTTTCTTTTGAAAACTGGAGGACAGGTATGTACTTCAGGCACTTGTCCCCACTGCTTTAGAAAGAGTATGAGGCTGCCTAAATCCTCGAGTGTGCTTAACTTTCTCAGTGACCACAGATGGCAAACTTAGACTAGACATCTGTTTTTTTAAGATGGCCAGGATAAGTGAGACTGATCCCACTGAATTACATTCTTTTCGGCCCAAGTGCTGTGTCTCAAATCTCCTGTTGCGCTGCTTTTCAGCATCTTGCACTGGCCAAAATAAATTGAATCAAACTAAGTGTCAGAGGGATAGATAAGCATATTCCAGGATAAATAAAGTGTTAGCACTGTAGCCATGGCTACTGCAGTTCTGCAAATCCCTCCTAGTGTCTGAACCCTTTGCATATGATACCAGCACTGCCAATCACAGCTCTGGGATGCCATTAGGAGTGTGATTTAGCAAAGGTTTCGAGCTTTGAGCCCTAGCCCAGTTATGCAAAACCTGTGTGCCATGTTCACCTGAACTGTATGCCAGAATGCCTGCAAAAACCTGATCCTGTTGTCAAGATGGTGATAACATACATAGATTCTAAAGAACAGAGAGATAGTTGCCAGGTTATCATTAACACACATTTTTTGTGCTTTTGTGAATTTGTGGGCCCCAAATTAACTTTCCATTAGCGGAAGGTCTCACATTGAGCTACTTGTTTTCTAGGTAATTATTCCTTAGCAATACTCTCTAATGACTACTCTTGAAGCAATAAATAAAGCCATGCTAATCTCTTCTGTGTAGGCTCCTGTACAACACCTGTCACCTTAACAAACAGTTTTTCAGCAAGACATTAAATGACAGAATAATACCCTGACATGTACTGTTTGTCCTTCCATCCTCTTCCTCAGAGAAGAAGAACATGTAATGGAATAATTTGATTTTTGAGGTGATTTTTTTGTTATTTTTCAAAAAGTATTGCTACTTACTTAAATAAGGAAGAGCAAAATCAGAATTATAGACCAGAATTGGGAAAGAGTTTCGGATGTAAACAGTATTTTAAAAGACTACTCACTGAGTAAGCTAATCTCACATCCTAGAAAGAGCAGTATGGGTAATAGATGTAAGATACACCCAGGAATGATAAATAGGAGTAATAAACCAGGCAGGTATATACAATGGATGACTTCTGTTTTATACACAACAGTAAATAGATGCTAAAACTGATTAATACCCACAGAGGGCGAATACTGTTTAATCCATTTTGGCATTTGTTTATTACCAGTACATCCCTAAGGTATTATTTTTTTCCTTCCCTAATGAGATTGGAACATACTGTTTAATCAATATCAGAGTTTCTGAATTTATTACAAAAGAACAAGCTTGGGAATAAATAACCATCAAGGAGATTTTTTTTTTATATGTGAGCCATTGCATGAGGGAACAGATCATATGGAAAAGAAGAAGGAGGTACTGACAGGTATATTTGTTTTAGAAGTTTCTATGGCACTTCTGGTCGATTTAAATTGTTCTGAAACTGTACACTGAAAGCATGGCTTCCCAGTTCAGATTATTTGCATTTCCTAAGAAGAAAGAGGTCAAATTTTTAAAGTCACATTAAGGGATATCTTCTTAATCCCATTTTCTCTGTTTAAACACAACCTCTTTCTGCAAGTTGAATCTTACTTTTCTGAACAATCCTTTCGTTCTAAATGCCTAAATAAGTTTTGGAAATGTGGGTTAGAAATCCCTGCTCTTAAGTCCCATGTGCTTGTCAGTGTTTAATTGTGTAAACATTCCTCTCTGGAAACTTCTTGTAGGTCCTGTAAGTGTATAAATAAGAAGCATCTGAAGAAAGTGAAGTCTGTGTAGGAGAGGGCAGCTGTACATAGATGTGATGCTGATGTTAGCTTTCATCTGTTTGGAAGCTGGATGACGCAGTTATTCATACAAAGTGCAAGAAAGTATTGCACATAGTGTCATGAACTCTGAGGATGTAAGGTTGAATTTTAGAGTCTGTAATCCTTAAAGTTTTAGTGGAATTGCCTGAGAAATGCATGATTTTTGAGTTTTTTATTATAAGTAAAAATTGAATCTCTTCTTACAGAGAAAAATTGTGGGGAGAAAAAGAAAATCTAGAAAGTCTAAATGAAAAATGCAAAGAGTGTCCTGCTTTTTTTGTATTATTTAGCTTTGCTGGGGGTAGGAATAAAAATTCCTCCATGAGTTTCAATACTGAATGCAACACTAGATGTGAAACAGGGCAGGTGAGGTACTTTGCCCGCTGAAAGTTTGGAGGTGGTAGTAAGAATGTATTTTAAAAAGCATAAAGGGATAAATGTTTGCACTTTTTAAAAAGATGAAGACTGCTTTGCTTTGTAAGTAAATATTGTTTAAAAAATATCTAAACAGAAAGAAAGCTTGGAATACTGTTGTATAATAATAAAAAGGTACAAAGTCTATGAGATAATCTGTAGTTCACACCCTTCCTTCAGAAACAGTCCTATATATGGAGTTTTCAAATGCACATTCAACCAAGAGTTGTCTGTAGTAAATTTGCAAGAAGTAGTACTTTACTCAGCAGCTTCTGCAGAAATGCCATGCATATCATGTTGGGTAAGGCTGAAATTTAACTCAATTGTTTAGAGCTTAGTAAGAGGTACAGGGCATCCCAAAGCCAAGCTTTAAATGTGCTTTTTTACAAGCACTTTTTAAATGTGCTTACTGACAGGACAGCATTGTGCCTTTTACTGAAGTCTAAACAAAACCCATTCTAGACAAAACTCCCATGATAATACATGGCATTTTTACTGCCTTGCTGGAAAATTAGGACTTCACTAAGTTGCAGCCATTAATGTCTTTGATGCTAGAATATTTCTTATTATTCTTATGTCTCACTGTGCCCAAGTTGCAGTGGGGTCCTCTAGAGAACCAAGGGTGTGGGGAGTTGCTGTAAATACGAGTGAAATTCAGCTGATCTGCATTTAGATATCTAAAAATTATGTCTGGTCTGAACTAGTCAGGTCAGTTCCCTTTACAGTCAGTGCAGACATCCTGGCATTTGAAAGATTGACCCATCCTAGAGAAAGTCTTAGAGATGAGATAAACCACTGCCTTAGATCTGCTTTTCTCTTTCCTTCCCAGTGACTGCTGTGTGGAGGTAGAGGACTAGCTCAGATTGGCTGCCATGCTTAGGTGAGATGAATTCCACTGCTGTTGAGAATGAGAGGATGTAAAGAGCAGAACATCAAATACATATGGAGACAAAGACACGGGGCCAAGGGCCAGGCTTCAGCCAGAGATTCCAAGGGATGTGACAGTAAAATTATTAATATTTAAGATTCTAGAAGTCTGGCTAGGTTGTTTATTGTAGTTATAATAACATTCCTTTCAACTTAAAACTAAAAATCTGTGATGCTAACTCCCCACTTTTGTTCTAAGTATTCTCTGATGTATTCACCAAGAGCCACCTCTCCAAACCATCATGTTATTTATTGTTTGATTCCTTCTTTGAATAGCTACTTAATAAGTCCATCCATCCCAGAAATGTTTATTTTTTTTTTACATTGAAATGATAAATTTTCCTCACCATTTTTTTTTCTTGAAACAGTATATAGGTCAGTGTCTGCAATCACTTGGGAAAGACAGGGGAGCGGAGGGTGAGGTGCTGGCTGGAAGTTCTCTCACTATGATCATAGTTACTAAAGCTTCTATCTGACCCATCCTGAATTGTACTTGTGTTGTTATGCACTTGGAGTACCCAGATTCTCCGACAGGAGCTTGTGTCAGGCTCTGAACCAGAGAGGAGTGGGAAGAACCGGGGATGCCACACTGCTACACTGCTCCCAAACGTCTCTCTTCTGTTTGCAGTTGCCATTCTGATCCTTAGACATCTGTGGGGATTTTCACTGCGGTCATGGTCCGTGGGAAAGTTCCTCTTGAGAAGAGTCAATAGTATGCAGTCCTCCACACTGTGAACTGTTACCCTCCAGAGACAAGGATTAGAAATAGTATTGTCCTCAAGAGCTGAGAAAACTTGCAGATTTTCCATGTACAGTAAACAGTTTCTATAATTACCAGGAAAACAAAACAGAGAGGCAGAGTTGTGTAGCAGGGCCAGCCCATCTCATACACACTGCTGTGATAATGAAATCCAAACCCTGTGGAATTGCAGGCACATTATTCTCACTTGCTTTAAAGGTCAGCTAAGAAGCTGATTTCTCAAATGAGCTCATATCTCTGAGACAACATAACACTCGTCATTTCTTCCAACAAATTGCAGTTGTCAGAGAAACTGGATTAGTAGCTCATGGAGCTAAAAATAGACACTATGGGCTTGCCAGAGAAGGGTAAATTCAGTAATAGAGGTGAAGGTACATCAAAATATCATAGCATCTGGAGAAAAAGCAACAAAAAATGCTCAACTGAAAGCAAGTTAGCCATAAAATTACATTAAAAACAATTACAATCACAAAGAAGAAGAAGAAGGACAAGGTTTAGTCTTAATTCTGTTTTATTCGCCCTCTAAATACACCTTGCAGTTTCTGTTTTATCTGCTGAATCAGTTTGGCCACAGTCCCTTCAAAGTTCAGTACCTCAAGTAATGCACTGAAAGTCATGTTAAAGCTATTATTTGAATAATGAAAAAAAAGTTTTTGGCTTGACATTTCCATCTCCTTTGCAGGAGGGAGAAGGAGATAATTTATTGCTAAATTTATTCAACTGAAAAATGAAAACTAAACTCCCCAAACCAGAATCTAATAACAGAGCTACAGTGAAAGCAAATTTCCAAACCTCAGCGTATCTTTACTAAAAAGTGGGTAATTATTTTCCATTGCCTCAAACATTTGCATTTTAAATAAATCTTTTCTATGCCATGATTTTGCAAGTTCATAGTGCTTCTTGCTTGGATTTAATGAACTAAACAAAACAAACCACTCTGTTGTTCCTCATTCTTCTTCAATTACTTCTTTTCTGCAGCAGGACAATTTCACCATACTGTGTATGACCCTGAAGGAGCAACAATCCACTGCAGATAGGGAACCTCAGCCTGTTTGGTCAAGATGAAAAATTCTTCAAGGTATAGGCTGGGTCTCAGCTGGAGACAGGGCTGGCAGTAGTTGCATGCGGTTTCTACTATGACTTAAGTAGTTCTTTTTAATTACATATTCACAAGCTGACCTATGCATAGCTCAGGAATAACCTTCACCACTTTCTTTAGAAATTCTTTCTGTAGTATGTGTCTTTTCTGCACAGCTGTTATAAAATCTCTGCATTTCAGGTCTGAGGCACTGACAAGTGTAGGGTATAAATAATAGTTTATGTCAGCAAAGAAAATCACTGTGAAAAACATTTGTATTTTGCTCATTGTCTTTTGGATATCTTATAAACTAGAGTTCTTTTTGCAAATTTTTATTCTTGCAGAAGTCCCCATTGTAAAAGAGGTCAAGAGCAATCTTGATTTTGGGATTTAATTAGCATCAATGCCGTTTATCTGGCATTCAATGTGTACCATTATTATCAGGGTGTTAAGGTTCAGTGGTGGAACAGAAATGTCAGGACAAGCAGCACCAGCAATTATCTGCATTGCACGTCCTACACATTATCTACACATTCCATGGCATACTTTTTATTTTATAGAACATGATATGACTGCTTAAATTTGTACAAATACCATTAGGGATAAATAATACAAAATATGTGGACATTGTCTGATAGCTATCTTGAGATATTATGGATATATTGTCACCTACCCTTGGGATCACGCTAAAGCAAATCATGAACCTTTAGCATCCATCCTTACTTCAGTGAAAAGCATGGCCATCTTAATCCCTTTAGTTTTTAAACTTCAGTTTATTTAAAGCCCAGAGATTAATGACACAAGTATTTTCCAGGAAAGTATTTTAAGAGAACAGTAACTGTTTTGTTTGTTTGGGGTTTTTTTTTCCTGAATATGGTGGGCTCCACTGCTAGGACTGACTACATTCCTTCTTGATATAAGTTCAACCTTTCCCAGTTTACTAAAATTCTGCTGAAGTTCTTTGTAGGATCCCATAGTGTTTTGAAGAGGCTGTGTATATTCTGTTTGTGCAAGTCATGGGTGCAACACATAAATATTAAGGTGTTCTCAGATCACTCTCCCACCAGTTATTTCACAGCCACAAATAATCCCCTCACTCTCTTTGCCACTTTGCTCTGCCTCTATGGCCAACCTTAGAGAAGGAACTGAAGGCTGCTAAAAATAATCTGCTAGTTTATATTTATATATTTCAACGGAATTAATTTGTAATAAGGAGAAACTATTGCAAAAGGAGCTTGTAGTACTGGCATGAAAGTCACAGCCTGGGCCTACCAAGTCATAGTTCAGTCTCTTCCCAAAGCCTTTGAGAACAAATTGAACTATCTCGTCTAGAAGAAGTGATAAGAATTTTCCATTTGTCTGTGACTGTGATTCTGACTCTCCCTTCTAATCAGGAGTCATGAAATTCAAGAAAGTGTGAATGGAAAGTCATTTCTGATACTTGTTTAAGCAGTTTTTCCAGGAACCAGCTGAAATTGGTGATTTAACTGGTGATTCATTCAGGCTCATCTTCATTTCCTCTGAAAGTAATGCTAGAAAACAATTAGCTTTGATGCCTTGGAGTTGTATCTTTCATCTTTCCCCTTTAATTTCAGTGTTGCCAAAGTAAAATCTGTAAGTAAAATATGTAAGGTGGTCACAAACATCTCTAATAACACAGCAAGACACATGTGAAGATAACTTAGATTATTGTAGGAAGATAGATTTTCACCTGAGTTCATGATGCTCAGTTTTGGGAGTGGGAATTTTAGGAAGAATTATGAGCCACCCATTGCTGGTGTGTCATTTACTGAGAGCAGACCAAAGGGACAGAGCTATTCAGTAGAGTGCAGCTTTAATTTCAGTTTTTTGAATACTGAGAATTGCTGCTTGTCTTGTTTCAAGCTTCTCTGTTCTGGATGCTGGATGAAAATATTTGGTCCTCCTTGAATGTGAAGATTGACCACCTCAAAGCCTGCACTCCTGTGGAAATGGACAAATATCCATCCCCTGGGTGCAAATGCTTTTTGTGTAGCTCTGTAATACTGTTTTAGTGTTCTCTTATAAAGCTTATCTGAAGAGACTTGTACAAGCATTCTGCACTAATAAGATTACAACCTTGCACTATCAACAATGGTTACTTAGTATTAAAATAGTCTTAGATGCCATTCAAGAATACTAGAGCTCTGTCAGGGTTTAGAGCACTGAAATGTTTGTAAATCTGAACCTGTTTGTATAAAATTTCTTACACGCAAAGGATAATCTAGTTAATTTCTGTTTTAGTAATACACAGAGGAGGTATAGTAGTGTCCCTGGAGATTTCTGTCAACTTTGTGATTAAGAGATTAATTTTGGTACTCTGTAAATCTGAACATTATTTTAAAACATCAGCCTGTGATCTATTGGGAAGGGATGGGGCAGGTTAGAGTTTTACTGTCAGATGGCATGAACAGAAAAACTCAGAAATCATATAAACCAGGATCTTCCCGCACTGAAATCAAGGGATTAATTGCAAAATTGCATCTGATTACTTGTCCTGTAACTAGCTGTTCAGCAAAGAAATCCACCTGCCAACAGAAGCAGAGTCCATACAAACTATCATATGCTGCATTTCAGTTTTTTTTAATTGGGATTTGTTGGGCAGCCTTAGTGGTCTAGAAGTTCCAGTAAGTACCTCTGGTTGAAAGTTGCTATTTCAGTTATGATTGCTTCCCCAAACCAACTGAATTTATTACTAACCAAAGACTTACCTACTTGAAAAAAAAAATACAAACAAAACAGTAAAATTTGGTTTTGTCATTTGTGTCTTTGACTGTGGGCAGTTGAAGTGCATGATGTATGTACTAACCAAGCCTGTGCTGTGGCATTGAACAAGTTATTCAAGGCTGCAGCACCAGTGTAACACATTCAGAATTCAGTATTAATCCCTCCATGGGAACACGAGTCTATGTAAAAACTTGATGTGCCATATGTGTAGGCCATGGGAAAATTGTGTGTGCAGTGAACTATATACAGTCTTAAAAGCTTTAACATTTGTACTGCTCTTCCTATAACAGAATGTATATGTCTTGATAGCTGTTGATCCTATGAGCTTCTGAAAAAAAAAATGTAATCTAAAGTTTATTCTTCTTGTCTTAAAATTACTGTTTTGTGTCTAACTGTTTACACAGACCAGCATACAGCAAAAGGTCTTTCTTTGTATGTTGCTGGGAAATGGAAAAGCAGATGCTATTTGTAAATCTTGCAGGCTTAGAGAGATCAGTTAATGCCTTTCTGAATCTCCTCCTGATAAGCCACTTCTATTTACTAGCAAATGCAAACAGTGCCAATAGCCTGGGCCTTCTTTAGATGAAACGAAACAGCCTTGTTCCATTCCACTTCTATTGATAAATCTTAATTGTATCTTTCTGTCTCCTTTTGAGTAGGCTTTGCTGATACTATTCTTCCTAAGTGTAACTGAGGACACTTTGCCTTTTTTACCCGTCTTTTTTCAAAGCCCCTGAAGGCCTCAAACAAGAAGAAAAAACTTTACAAAACTCATGCAGGTATGTTGTTAACAGGTAGCAGAAGGATAAAACAGCCTTCTCAGAGTACCCCAGACTATCTTTTAACAGCATGCCTGCACTGTGTTGTGACCTGACATCTTGCTTTCGTAGTGTGACCTGCTATTAATGGTGTTTGTTGCAATGAGGTCCTTTTAGTTTGTCCTAAAAGATTTTACTTGTTTGTCGTCATATTAGAAACATAATGTACACTCTATAAGAAAAGCAATATGCAATGTATTATACATCTTCTATTTCAATGCCTCTAGTTTTAGGCTAGTACTCATATAAATGTTTATAATCAGAATACAGGTTATCTTGTTCTTCACAGAACCAAGCAAAGTTTTGCCTTGTCTAAATACTAACAGTAACATTTCTATTAAACAAATACTCTTTTCTCATGCTTCTAGTTTACTTGTGGTGGGCTCCATCTTACTGACTCCCCATTAATGCATTTGAAAAGGAAAAGTAATGAGCTATTTCAGTGCATGACCTTTGCACAGTACCTGATTCATAAAGATAAATAGATCCAAAATTTCATTTATGAGTTATTAGTGATCAGCAAAACAACAAAAATGCTTTGAAGTTCAGCTGAGGAAATTCTAAATTCTTGCATTGCTTATTCAGTTTTGCAGTTTCTTGAGTCATTATAATGGATATATTTGAGGAAGCCTTTGCCACAGACACTGGTATCTTCATAAAAGTTGTTCTAATTTCTGCTTCCATATATATGTGGAAGTGTACTGTATTGGAGAAATTATCTGGATTAAACAAAAAAAAAAGCTAATATATATTTTCTTCAAGACAATTCTGACTTTATTTTACCATGTCCTCTTGTAGGTAGCTCACTTTAATTAATTAATTAATTAATTAATTAATTCTTGTCATAATGGTAGTACAATATCCATTAAAAAATATTTCTCCAGAGAAACCTCATTCAACTATATTTTGATCCTGATTGTGACCAGGATGCCTCTATTTCAGAGCTAAATCACTGAAGAGGTGATCAAAGAAGACAGAATATTAGGACAAATAAAGAAATTTTTGTGTAGATGATTAAAAAAATAGTACGGTGGGGAAGTTATTGAGTTGGTTTTTTCCACATTAAAATTTGCTGACACACATAACAGCTAAATAAAATATTTATTTCTTTCTTCACTGTCTTTCTTTTGAAGTCAAAAGATCTCCAAAGCAAAAAAAAAAAAAGTTACCTGATGACTTTGTATTAATTACATAGCAAATGCAATTCAGACACCAAATCCATCCAGCCTTTAGTAGTTCCAAAGGTAGCTAATTCACTGGAAGTCATTGACAGAGCTTGTTCTTCTGAACATTATAAAAACACAGTATGAAATGCACCGGTTCATTGTTACATTATTGGCTGCTCAAGATACCACCCAGACTGTATTTATTATTCTTCTCCCATTGCTTGGAAAGGAAAAAAAAAAAGAAAAAGCTGAGGTCTGTGTCTCTGCATTACTCAAGTTCTCATATGTGCAGACTGCATCTGGTAATATGTTGCAGACTTGCTTTCCCATGACAGAGAAGATGGTTTATCTCTTTTGTGGTACCTTTTTGACATCTCTTCAACCATGTCAGTAGCTTTTTTTGGGCTGCTCAATGCCTGGAAACCCTGGATAAAAGGTCACGCTAAACATATGCAGAACAATTCTGTATCTCAGATGAGAAGTTTTGTAAGGTTATTTTAGGTTTATTGCTAGGGGCGGACCAACTTTTTGAGTTCAGTGGGCTCACCTTTTGCTGTAGAGCTGATGTGTAAAGGCACAACACGTGTTGACAGGTTGTTTGGCTAGTGCAGACACATGGTCAATGCAGTTCAGCGTGGCAAATCCTGAGAAAAATGGAATTTTCAGCAATTGGAATTTCAGATGTTGGCAGGAGCACATGATTTGTGCCACCTGCTCTCTCTTGTGTCATGAAAACTATCTAGAAATATAGGAAAATAAGAAGGAAAGAAAAAAAAAGGAAACAAATTAGGGCAATTGTGAGGCAGAGCTCGTTTATCGAATTTCGTGTTCCAGAAGTGGAACTAAAACCATTCAAATACAGTGGTCAACGCTGATCAGTTGTCTCATAGGAGTTCCACCTCAGTTTCCAAATGTAAGTTTTATACTGAGCGGCTATAATACTGCCACGGGGCAGGAGGTGTTTGGCCTTTTAACAGCCACTGCTGAAAGACTGGTTGCTGGAGTGGTCAATACCCAATTACCCTGCTGGGTCTTAGCAAGTAGGGTTCAGTTTCCAGCAAGGTTTTGGGGTAGGAACTCTGAATGTTGATGTGGATCAGGACTGGCCTGTGGTGGTCCTAAGCCTTCACAAAGCACACGTCCAGGAGCAGTTTTTACACACATCCTACACACTTGCCTACGTATTTTATGAATCAGGTCTGTGATCAATGTTGCGAACAGTTCGTTTGCTGCAGTTTCATGGGGTTATTCTCTCTTTGGTTTGCAATGTAAATAATACTGTACATCTGCTATTTTATGATACAAAAACCATGTGAGTTGCTTATTTTTAAAATGTTATATAGCTCTGTTATGATTTATTTGCGATGCCATCTTACAGTATTGGTTTAATATACAATGTATCTCGATGGCATGAGTGAAAATGCTTATATTTTGCAATGTCAAATATTTTATTTTTGTTTTTTTTTAAATTAATATGTTTCATCCTATGCAGTTCCATAAATGTTTCTTAAGTGGGTCATTATGTCTGAAAATATTGCTTCCTCTCCAGTAGTGCAAGCATAAGAACATAAGAACTAGTATTCCTGATCAAAATCCTCAGATATATCATCTAGCAATTTCAGATTAGAAATGTATGTACTAATATGTAAGCATTTATAGTTAATCAGAACATCTACCATATCTTCCTTGCTTTTCATGTAATGATAACATTTTAATCATTTTGTATTCTTTTTATTTGTAATTATTTGTGACTCATACACAATGTAAATAACATGTTTCATTATGCAAGTTTTCTAGGTATTCAAGACTACAAAAAAGTTTGTATATGAAAAGAAATTGATAGTAGATTGGAATGACATAAAAAAGTGGTGATGACTGTGTTCTATTTATACTGTTCATTTCCAAGTTGTCTGTTAAAGAAAAAACTTTTCATTTGCCCTTTAATGTCCAACCAGTTATTTGAAGTATATTTACATCAATAAATCATGCAAAAGTCTATTAAAAGTCATGAGGCATCACTGAAATTTTCTTTTTTTTTTTTTTTTTTTTTTTTTTGGTTATGGCTTACCTGTGGAGAGCAGAATTTAAATATACTAAAACCCAATTCAATGGGAAAAGTCCAAGAAGTCAGTAAAGGAAAAGAACTTTTCTTTGTGGAAAAGAACTTTTTTTTCACTACTGCCTCTCAAACCTCACCCTTTGGCCCAAGCCCAGATTTATTTTTAAATAATAATCCAGTAAAATAGTTTATAACAAAATGCTAGATGCTTTAATGCATTTTGAGTATGTCCCTTCATATGTACTCTTTGGTTTTCTTGGACATTGCCATGCTGAAACCTTATTAAAGCCTTTGTTCTTGACTTTACTTCTGTCATTTTGAGGCAGAGCTTCTCAAGAAATTTAACAGATTGTTGGAAGAAAATGTCTGGTGTGGGTGATACTACAACAGCCGATTTCGGTGATTGTTCAGTTCTTGGTTCTGTGGAACAACAGAGAAGCAGATTTCTTCCCTGGAGAACAGAGTGAGAGAACAGGTGACATTCCAGGGAAGTCCCAGCACCAGCTCCTTGCTCGAGTGCAGGGACAAAGAAAGCTGGCATGCTCTAGTGTTGCCAGCTTGAGAAATGCTGCTCGTGCTGCCCACTTTTTCATTCATTCTTTATCTTTTCTATATCCCCAACTGAGAATATGACTCATTCTGCTCTGCTACGTTTTACACAAGACCATTAACTAGAATTGGTTGCAATATTTTTCTGCAGAATGTGCTGCTTGGAGAAAATGGAATTTCAATCAATTCTATGTGTTGTCAGGGGATTGATTCTGACATTTTTGTTCTAAATGTGCTTAGCTTTTCTGTGGCTAAAGCTAAGGGAGGTCTAACCTGTCCTGAAATTTCAGGGATTTTTGCTGGCTTTAAGCCTGGTGAAAATTTTCTAGGGAGGAGACTGATAATTTGCCTATTCCTGTCTTGAAAGTTGCTCCAGAAATGATTCTGAAATTTTTAGATGGGAATTTTAATAACTCCAGTGTATAGGAATCAGTTCTTGTCCATAATATATTTGAGAATACTGTGTGTTAACCAGGAAATTATGATAAAGACCATTATCACAGACTTATTAGCTGTGACAGTTACTCTTTTAAGAATATAACACTATATTTTGAGATCTCACTTTCTCCAGTAAGGTTCCTTTATGTGACTGTATGAATGCAAGACATGTGAGAAGTACCTTCAGCTTAAAACCCATGTACATTAAAGGTAATTCCAGGACAGAAGTATATAGTAGGAATAAAAATTTGTGCAGACAAGGACAACAACAATTATGAAAGCTATTGCATATATACCAGAAATTACATGGGAAAAAATAGTTCAGGTTTGAAAAGACATGACAATGATAAAAATCTCTGAATATTATGTAGAAAAGGGATAGAAAATTGTTATTCTGTGTTTCTTATAATGGCAGAATTAGAGGGCATTTAATAAGGTTACAGGCAGCAGATTAAAAACAAGTAATGCAAGAGAAAGCACTTTTTTTTTCTTAGAGTGTGTAATCAAACTGTGGCTCTCAGTGCCAACAGAACATTTAAAAGACTAAAATAGAAGCAATTAGAAAAGCTGATGGAGGGTAGATTCGTTGACTGATTTCAAACATATTGAACTGCATGCTATTGTCAGCTCAGAAAGCCACTAATCCTTTGTTGCAGGAATCTGGGAGAGTGTCCCAGCCAGAGGTCTTGTAATATTTTTTTATCCCCTCTTTGCATACCATTCCCTATGAGTATCATTCTAGAAAAGTTGCTGGGTAGATGGAGCTTTCAAGAAAAAGCTTTGGTTTGTATTTTGATATGGGAGACACTGGAAGAAGAGAGTCCAGGATGATCTCCAGGCTAGGGAAAGAATGAGGGGAAGAGAATTTGAAAGTCATACCAGCATCTGGAGATAGTGTAATGCACTGGTAACTTCCTGCTAACATGCAGTCTGGACATCAAAGCTGGTCTGGGGGAAGAGGTGGTCTTCATTGGGAGGCAAATCAGAAAGAAGATTTTTGCTGAAATGACTCAGCACAAACAAGTTTCCTGTGATCTTTCACAGCACTTTCCCTAAGCCTAGGAAAAAGCCCCAAAAGTATGGACCAAGGCAATAAAAAAGACCCAGCAATGGGCCAAGATCAGCTTTACAAGAAAAATTTGGAGGGCTGTCATAATCTTGATGGGAAAAACACTCCGTTGTGCATGGACTGTACCTGAGTACCTGGGGCACAGACCTTGCAGGATGAAATCTGAGACATTTTCAGTAACATCTTTAAGTGAAAAGGACTGTTTAAGTTTCCTCACATGTAATATTCCTCCTTAATTTCAGTACAGACACAGAGAAATTTGATAAATATACCAAATAAAGAAGCTATTCTTGTAGGTCTGCACACCCAATGTGTATGAGCAGATCACATACTTTAATTCTGTTTTACTGGCCTCCTAAGGTGTGGGCATGTGTGTGATGCACAGGCTAAGTAGAACAGAAACTGAAGTTGAGGACCATTTTGATTCAGTATTTTCATTAAAGACCGTAGCACAGAGGAGAAGAAATTACATCTGTTGATGGCACAAGACAGGGAGTTGTTATCTACATAACAAGAGCCAAATGAAAGAAGGGAAGAATAGAGCAGCCTGCAGACCACATAAAATAGAGGTAGGATGAAAGGATAAGTGATGTCTGCCAGGATTAATTGCAGGTATTCCTGTAATAACTGGAAACTTGTAATTTAGAAGTGACAGTAAAGAAAAAGAGATGGAAGAGTACTGACCGAGAAGTGTGTGATTATACCCACTAATGTCATGTGAAAATGAGAGAGAACTGTTTCTGATAGATAGAGGGAGATATCAGTGGCATTGCATAAGGTACTTACTTGATTATATCTGGAATATTGTGTGTAACTCTGATTATTCAAATTCATATTTTTTTGACTAACAGCAACGTAAAGCCTAAGGGAAGTATAATTATTTGATTAGCCTGTTTCTTTTCAAGTGAACCATGTATCTTTTAAAGGGCACACACATAAAGTGTGCCTGATATAATTGTATGTCTTTAGGTAGAGAATACAGCATCAAAAATGTTCAAAATGCTCACATTTCTTCCTGTTCAGTAGGCTAAGGAGGTACGAAGTGATACAGCTTAATACAATAGCCAAGAGATAGAGGAGGCTCAGTTACCATCTGGTGTATCTGTTGACAGGTCCAGATTGTGATCTTCGTTAAAACAATTTTTCTTGTTTTATGTGGGGCTAGAATGAACTGGTAGAGGGTCTTCAGCCATTGCCTGCACTCCTGACTTTTCTTAAAAATATGGGAAAGGAAGTCAAATAGCAATTTTTCCACAAGGCATCTTGGTTCAGCTTCCTAAACCAAGACCTCTCCTGTACTTGAAATGCCCTAGGTTCACCTTGTTTGCCCTCTAGCTTCTACGTGGCTGAAGACCTTTTGAAGGTCCTGGGCCATATTCACCAATGCCACATTGACCTCTTAGATGCCATAAAACGGCAATGCATTCAGAGCGCTGAATTAATTACATGGTGCTGAGTTTATAATTGATTTCCCAGATAAAAACATCACGCTGCTTGAAGGAAAAACTAGCTAACCAGACAAAGATCACAGGTCATTCATCTATCAGTGTATGTGATTACTTTTACTAGGGTACATTCACGAATGATGAAACAAAGCTTTGCATATGGGCCAGAAATATATTAAAAGAAGTTTGAATAATATTCCTAACATGATAATGTAATGATCTGAATACTTTAACAAGCAAGTGAAACAGAACTATGATATGATTTATTTAATTTGTCCCTCAAGATATCTCTTTAAGTCCATAGAAATAGATATAGTATTGTATAATTTGCATTTTTCCTCCCATAGTTATTTCGGCAAATAGTTGTTCTTTGGTCTGGCTGCTATGTCTTGTATAATATGCCTTATTGTAATTGCTTTCACAAAAATCAATATAATCCTACAGTGTACAAGTCCAGCTAGACTGCTTCCCCTATGGTGGCAGTGAAAGAACAAATACTGCTTTTATTTCACTTGTCTGTCTGGAGCTGACGGGTTATTATGCTGCACATGAAAATGGTGATATTGAGAACTTTGCAGTGAGAAGCTGAGTGCAGTGCTCTTCACCCAAGAGGACTCCTGATTGTGTAACTGGCAATCTACAATTCCATGTCACAAAGTCCCATGGCTGGCAGGATGTGGCTGCTCAGCTCTGAGTTTATCAAACTTAGATGGTCTCTCTGCAGTGACAGTGGCCTGGTGGTGTGTCAGGTGAGAGAGACACCTGGGTCACACACCTGAGTTATTACAGGGCAGGTCATACAGCTTGGTACTGATATTAATTCCTTGTTCCAATATGCCTATGCAAACTTCCCAGTTTAAATGTTATATATTTCTTTCTTTAATCTTTCTTTCCTTTCAGGTACTTGCCTTGGGAAATGCTGTCCTGGATAATGAAATATGATAAAATATTTAGCTTCACTTTTCACCTCCAGACACAAAGGGACACCTTTGTGTCCCAGATGTGTCCCAGATGCAGTCCCATATACAGTTTCTGACCCTTCCAGTTCTTTCAGGTCTGAAGACACCAGAGTGTTAGAGAAGTTATTTTGATTTTTCATTTGCATTTCTAAGCACTTTGTTATTGGAATTCCAATAAGACATCTTGTGCTAGATATCCAAGACCTTAATAGATGTTTCCTCAAAATGGACTCAGAATTTCTCCAGCTCTATCACTAACTCACAGAAGCATTAAAAAATGTTCAATGCATTGAGAAAATAGTATTCCTCACAAGAAGAAGCAGAGGGGCAGGTGCTGATTTCTTCTCACTCTTGACCAGAAATAGGACCCAAGGGAATGGCCTGAAGCTGTGTCAGAAGAGGTTTATGCTGAATATTAGAAAAAAGTTTTTTACCCATTGGGTGTTTGGGCACTGGAACAGGATTCCCAGGGAAATGGTCACTGCACCAGCCTGAGAGAGTTCAAGAAGCATTTGGACAATGCTCTCAGGCACATGGTGTGACTCTTGGGAGTGTCCTGTGCAGGACTCAGTGATCCTTGCGGATATTCTATGATTCTATTATTCTCCAACAACAGAAATGTAGACAAATGAGGCAACAGTGCCTAGTTTAAAGTGAGAGCCATATCTTCCTTTCATCTGTCTGCTGGAAATACAACACAGCCAAGAGGAAACTGACCAGGAGTTTGCTGGAGTGTGTGTAAGAGAACTTCCTGACATGCATGAAATAAGACTTAAATTAGAATCTAGAATTGAGCTCAAATTGAAATGGGTACAAATCATCTGAAATAGCAGTCTAGGAAAAATGGAAGGTAGAAGGAGATGTAGTATAAGCTGGGTAGGACTTGCTAAGGGCAAAAGAAGAATTGAGTTGCTGCTGTCACCAATAGAAAACTTCAGAAATCTATTACGAGGTGATGCTGAACTTCTGTTTAAATCATGAAATAATAATCTTGCAGACCATTACATTATATAAATCTGCTGCTGAAAACCCATCAGTAACAGTAATAACAATAATCTTGAATTTCATGATAAGTGTGAGTTTAAAATTAGTTTGACCATGAAAGAGTATAGTTTATAAGGAGAAAAGAATTCTTTCTTAATGTCGGTCCTGGAATTCAAGGGAGGAAGACAATTTTTTCTTGCAATAAAGAGAAGATTATTCGTAGAAAAATAAGGCTTATTCTTCAATTTAGGCTCAGATTTATTATGTTTTAGAATCAAGCAAAATTCTCCT
This sequence comes from Phainopepla nitens, assembly GCA_013400175.1. NCBI lineage: Eukaryota > Metazoa > Chordata > Aves > Passeriformes > Bombycillidae > Phainopepla > Phainopepla nitens. The sequence goes on along the minus strand of VXBQ01009109.1, from coordinate 120,129 downwards.
CTGTCTCAGAAAAAGCTATGAATTTCTCAGGTACCCTGGAAAATCAAGACCTAATCAATTTTAATTGTGCATAGCACATTATTACATCCAGCAAGTGTAATACAGATTACACTTGACTATTTGCCGTGTGCTCCAGGTCAAAAGGAGCTTGTGTAAATGTCAGTGGCATAACTGATCCGTGACACTGGAAGTGTGTAGTAAATCAATATTGTCTTAATTACTTTTTCTTGAGGTAATTATTTAGTAGTCAGAGAAGAATGGCATTTTTAGTTTTAGCGTAATATAAGAGGTTACTAGTTCATCAGTAAATTCATTGTCAACAAATCATTAAGAAACCTCAAAATCCCGTGAGGTTTTCCCATAGTACTCCTGTACCTAGGACATTCCTGGTGGAGACTGAGTCACGGGTGCTGTTCACACTCACGTTGCTGTGCTGAAGGGTTGCTGTGGTGCCATGTTGCCTTTCCTAGAACAGCTGATGCCAAGGCTAGTCTGGCTTTGTAGCACCTGGCAGCACTGATCCACATCTCCATCTCTGAGGACATCACAACGTCCTTGCAGAAAAATGCCCGCAAGAGAAAACGCTTGTTCAATCTTAAAAGTAACCCGTCACCAACAGGAGCAAGGCAGGAGGAGCAGAGGCAGCCTGGTGGCTCACCTGCTCCTAGGCAGCACTCTGCTCTGCAGCTCCTCCTGGGTACAAAAGCAGTCATTTCAAATAAACACTGAGATAAAGTCAAACTTCTTCTTCCTGAAAGCCACTTCTCACTCCGCTGTCCTTCCTCTTTAATAAATGGTTAATGTTATGGCAGTTTTTTGATTAAAGAATGACTTCTCAGGGGCCCCTGCAAAATACAGTGGTGGATTTCTCTGCTATTCATGCATGAAAAGTGCCAGATATTCTTTACAACCTCTGTTGTTAGAGTGCAGGCAGCTCAGCTCACTGGCCAGCTCACTGCTCCATGAGAACTTCTCTGCCTGACTCCGAGCAGTAACCTTGCTCATTTTTTTCCCTTATGTAAATAATAAATGCCATGAAAATGCATTCCTCCTTTAATCTGTGTGCTGCTGTTTCCAGTGTCACTCTGTACCATTAGGAACTTAATTCCTTAATTAGGCTCCAATGTAGTCAATTTTGAAAAACGTAGCATCTCACTCAGGAATGAATAGATGAGTGAAATGACTCACTTTAGGCATGCCTGTGACTTCCTACTCCCTCCCCACATGCCTCAGTAGATGGTGGGATGTAAATGAAGAAATGGACCTCGATGAAAATGGTCTTAGAAAAAGAAACGTGGTAGGAAGGAAATATTTATGTATAGGCTAGGAAAAAAAAAACTGTTCTGAACAAAGAGGAGAGAAGGCTCCAATTAACTGAAATTAAAGTACACAGAACTGTTCAGAGTTATTTTAATAGCACCTGCTGCAGGAGCTAAGAAAGCAAGCAGGTGAAAACAACAAGTAGAGACAATAAGTGAGGAAAAGCCTGTTCTGCAGAAAGACTTTCCCATAGTCTCATCAGACTGAGGAAAAGTAGTGGAAAAGATGACTTGAAGACAGGGAATGCTGTCCTCCTGGTGAAACATGCTTTTATCTTTTGTGCAGGTTCACTATTTTTTAATGCAGTTTTATTTGCCATTTCAAAAAGAAAACTGCTGTTCATAATTTAGCTTTGCTTTTCTGTATGTGGTCTTGATTTGGTTGAGCTGAATTTTCTTCAAATTTCTTTGTAGAGACTTCCATCGAATATATACATTATTTTTATTTAAATGTTTGCTTCCTGATTATTTGCCGAAGATGACTCATAACTGCATTTTTTTTCAGTTTTGCATCTGCTGTGAAGGATGTTTGCCATGGATAATTCACTTTCACAGTGGTGAAAATACAAAGATTCATTTCTTGGCATACCCAGGAACTGAGAAGAGATCAGGGGAATTACTTGGGTGAAGTGAAAAAAGAACTAGAAAATAAGATTCAAACAGACATGGCTTCAACCGGTGAAAAGTATAGTTGTAATTTGCCAAGACCCCTCATGGATAATAGAGCATTGAGGAATAAACCACACCTGTATGTGAAGAGAAAACAAAGGCAACAGAATTCCCATCACAACTGGCTGCTTTCAAAACGACATTGCAAGTTGGGAAGTGCCAAGGAGGAAATCGGTTTAAAGGCTTTGCAGGCAATCTGTAGAGTTTAGTGCAGCACTTCATCAATTCTTGTCCAAAGAGTTGATTTGCCTGATGGCAAATTATCTTCAGCAAAATAAGGTCCAGAATACAAATTGACTTGCTAACATATAATAAGAGGTGTCAGAAATTTTAGTGCCTTGGGAACAGACTCGTTTTTCCCTCTAGCTTTGCCTGGAGACCAGCAGGGAATTTGTCTGCTGTGGAACCATATCTGCTCTCTTTGCTCTTCCTTCACCTGATTGTTCATTGCTTGCTCATTGCCAGGAGGTAGAGAGGCAACCCTGGCTGGGTGGGTGGCTGCAGCAGCAAGTGAGTTGAACACAGCTCAAGGACAGCACATGTTTTGACATCTTCTTTGGTTCTTGCCCAAGAGAATCCATATCACTGAGTCTGGTCTTCATTTTATATAAAAATCCTTATCTAGGAATAATTTCAATTTTTCATTGAAAGCCACTAGCATGGGCCTCTGCAGGTCCAAGTTCATTTCTCTAGAAAGCACATGTATAAACACAATAATCCAGACCTGTGGTTCTGCTGGGTATTTTCTCCATCAACTTAACTGCAAGATGACAGTGGATCTTTAAAAAAAATACGAAAACAACAAAACAAACATAGAAAATGCAGCAAGTCTGTGGTCTCAAGACAGGGTACAGAACTCAGGTCTGTCAGCTGTTAAAACTGGAACATTTAATTGTCCTGTGGGACCAGAGCAGACCCAGGCACAGCCAGAAACCCTGAAAGGGAAATGATATTTCAGGCTTTTTATTGCAAAGAACAAAAATAATAAATAGTGGATATTAAAACCATGTACCAGGCAGTGTTACATTAGCAGGTTTAATAACTTTCTGCAGATATTACCTTGTTGTAATGCGTAAAACGACCATGACTACATTAGCAGTGTGGGTGACTATTGTGTTGGTGAGATACAGCTATTGCTGGGCACATTTGCTGTCACCACGGGCTCACAGATGATAATTACCTCCACGGTACCAAGCAGTGCTTCTGCTCACATAAATTATTTTGCAGCACTGTGACCCATCCCCACGTGGTGTGCTCTGCTGCTATTGTATGTCATGATCCCATTTCAGCAGGGTATTAGCTGCACTGTATCAAAGACGTGGAGCTGTTGAGCACAGCTCCTAGAAGATTTTGGCCATTCATTTAATTCCAGAGAAGGAAAGATTAATTTATTACCAGAGCTTCAGGATTGTCCTTGGGTTTTCATCTTGAGAAGGTTGGGCAATTTTTTTCCCTACGTTCTGTTGCAAAAGCATGCTTATAGAATCTGATTTACACTTCTAGATTTACACATGTATCTGATTTGCACTTCCACCCCCTCTCCTGGGACAGTCTAGACAGCTTTACAAGATTGATAGACAGAAAAGTATCACAAAGGCTGCACTTTTCTGTCCAAAGCTGCTTAGATATTTAACACCTTTTGGCAATATCCCTGAATCTGGGTGAGAAAAAGTAGTTCTTTAATATGGCACAAGCCCTTGGAGACTCAGCACTGCATCAAACATGCGCAGCTGGAAACTGTCTTGCACACAATGCATAGTATCAGCAAGCTGTTAGACAAATGTCAGGTTAGCTAACCTCTGGGAGCACGACTGCTTTTTGCAGCATCTGTTTTTCCTGCTTCCTAGTGTAACTTTCCTTCTTCAGATCCCTTGTCTCCTAGGACCAACAGGAACACCATTTTCCAGAGCTGAGACATGCAGATGCACCCCGCATTCAGTCTGTAGCAAAGCCTGATTCTAGCAACATAATCCTTATTTCTGATAAGAGAGGTAAGAACATGTATCTGACTTTCTACCTCTGTAGTATTAAGTCTTCAGAGAGATTGCAGGGTTGTCTTTCTCATTCTCTTTTAGTGATCTGTCTCCTTTCGATCTGCAGTCTGACAACTGTATATGTCCTACCAGCACCACCGAGTGCTCCCCAGGACTTACTTGCCAGTGGCATGAAACACAGGGAGAGCTTGTCTTCCTCTGTCTTTTGGCTGCCTACCTGAAGAACTTCTTGGTAGGATTTGATCAGGAAGGTTTGGATGTAACCCATGTCTGACTGGGCACCACCTCTGTAGAGTGCACAGACCTGGCTAGAGGAGAAAGAACACTTGCCCTTGGAGGACTTCTAAGAAGAGCCATTTGCTTGAAACTGCCCGGTGTTCATCACAGAACACGCTCACAGTGTGCTTCCATAGTGAACTACAGTTTTTGTACTCTTGCTCTGAGCTGTCATGGGGTTTTATACTTGACTTTTGCTTTGCGAGTATTTTAACATTATATTAAGAGCACAAGGCTTTCTCAGCTGGCTGCAAAAAGTAAAATCTCCACTGGCATAAGCAGCCCAGGCACCTTCAGTTCAGCCTGTGAAATGGCTGTCTGCATGTTTCTCAGAGAGGTTTGCCTTTATTGTTTAAATTGATAAGCAAAATCTTAGCTCTTCAGAAATTTTGCAGGTGTGAAATTATGCATGAACTACAGAACAAAAGAAACCAGGCAAAGAAATTTGAAGAGGGAAGAAGAAGTACTTTACTATGCAAGGAAATAAATGGCATTTTACATTGCCATTAAAACAGTGAAGTATTTATTTGATTTTCTTTTATATCAGTAATTTAGTAGGCTCTGTCTGACAAAAGACTCAAATACGAATCTCAGTCCTTATTCTGAAGTTCTGGTTACCAAATATATCTACCATGGTGAAAGCTACAGGATTTAACTTGTGAAAAAATGGAAGTGGATTTTGCAGGATAGCTGAGTGATAGCAGGGATTTGCCTGTGTGCACACCCTGTGTGCTTAGTCACTTCTTCCCTGGGGACTCCAGGAACTCCCCAGCCTCGATGAGGCACAGGACTGGTTTGGTTCAGTGCGCTAATGTGTGACAAAGTGCTCAGCTGAACTACTGGCTTCACTATGAAGCATTTGACCAGTTTTGACAGCTGCTCTCCAGGGGAGTTTGAACAGCCCTGCAGACTCCCCTGGGCAGCTGCTGCTGTGCACAGACCAATAGACGGTCAGTGCTGCAGTCCCCAAGATGTCCTGAGGCCATTCCTGCAGCAGAATTGACCAAACTTATCACAAGCAGAAGGCCTGTATGTTCAGTAGAAACTGCTTCTGCAGGTGCAGGAATGGTCACGTAGAAAAGTGCTTTGTACCTACTGGAGACAGGAAAAGCTTTTGCACAGTTGACGGAAATCAGTGGACCTTGTTTATGTGGGTGTTTTGTAGGACGACGGTCCATCTGGATATAAAGAAAACCCTCTGAGTACAGTTTGGAGAATGCTGCTGCAATGATCCTCACAGCGTCCCACCACCAACCAGGCAGCAAGTGGTCATCCCTGAGACATTCAATTTCCCTTCTGAGTATTATCCTGTGTAGAGATCTCCATGTAAAAAAACATTCTCTGACATTGTCTGCACCACTATGGCAGAAGCCTTATCTTCACATTTAGAAAACTAATGAAACCACTATAAAAAATATAAAAATAACTAGTATCTCTTAGAAATACAGTAATAACCTTAAAATAACTTATTTTAAAAGCCTTAGTAAACAATAGTGGGTACTTTACTTCCTCACATGTTCTTAAGCAATGGTCAAGAGTGTTACAGGACAGACAGTTCCTTATTAAGTCTAACTATGAATGACACTTTATAATTTCTTCTCACATTAAATGTCACAGTATCTTCTCATAAAGTTTGGGTGAAATTCATAAGCTCAGCTCTCAGGAAACTGCTACTACTTTAAAATTTCTTACACTTCCAGCTGAAGAAAGGGAGTTTGACCATAATGGATAAAATGAGTTTGTATGAAAATAGTACCACAGATGTTTGCAGTTGTGCCATAGACTTAAATTGACTTAGTTTAGTTCTGTATTAGCAATAAAGGTTTTCATACTGCACCAGTGTCCTAGAATCTCACCAGCTGGAACAATGCTAAGGGATTTAAAAATACACAATAACATGGGTTTTAATTTGGAAGAAGAAGAAATGAAAGAGAGAGAATTGGCAGAGAATCAATGTGCAAATTTTCTTATCTGATACATTTGCATAACTTTAATGTATGAACAACCTTATAGAGATGAAGGAGCTTTACAGGCATTTTCTGTGAAAAACAGCCCATAATAGCCCATAGTGCTGTACTGCCATTGCCTCTGCTGGTAGGGAGAATTGGAGACACCTCTCTGTATTAGTCCAGGTGATCCACAACTGCTGTGGAGTTTGTCAGGAATTTCAGTGAACTTTAATATCTTCAGGAAAGGACATTCAAAGCTCCTTTAAGTTTTTCTTTAAAGTTATGTGTTCACTGTCAGCTTTCTTCTGTTTCTCCCACAGCTCCTTGTGGCTTGATAAGAAATGTAAGGTTGGTTACCGAGTCAGCCTTTTTATTTACAGAGTCGTCATTGCATTTCAGCTGCCTCAGAGGCCTCCTCAATCAAAAATAAAATTCCTGTAATATCATGTTTAGACAAAATACTGTTTAGCCAAGACCTACTTCCCCCCAACTCCCCCATCTAACCTGATGAGCTCAAACACTGTGGCTGATCAGTGTCCTGTAAAAGTGATTTTTGCCTGCATGGGTCAAATCAGTAGCCTGAGGAAAAGCATTGCAGAAAGGCAGAGCCTTCTTTTGTTGGCTAGGTAAAAAATATGTGATTCTTCTCCAGTAGTCCAAGGCAAACGGTTGGATCCCAATTAGGTTGGATGCAGCTTTGAGCAAAATGGTCTATCAGAAGGTGTCCCTGCTCATGGCAGTGTAGAACTAGATGATGTTTAAGGTCCCTTCCAACACAAACCTTTCTGTACTCTATCATGCTTTGAGATCATCAATCTGTGGGCAAGCCTGAATCACTGGTGCTGACTGTTGGCAACACAGTCATTTAGAAGATTTTAGTAATGGACACTGTTTTTTTCTTCTTCTGGCACATTTTGGTGAGTTATAGTGATATTTCAGGGGATGAGAGAAAATCTGCATTACTAGAATTTGGGATCTGGGTATTTGGCTTGCCCTTTTGTGCATGCACACAGGTTTTCTGTGTATTGCTCCTTGCCCAGGTGTTTTGATACAGCACTCCACTTGAGGTCAAATCACCCAGTGCTTGATGCACCACCCAGGGAGAGCCTGTGTGTGCCACAGGTGCAGTAGCAGTGGGGAATGTGAGAGGTGTGCAAGAGACTAGTGAGGGTGCCCTTCACCTACCCCCTTTTGCTGTTTGGGTGACATGCCAAATCCACCACTCTACTTCACACAAAGCACCATACACAGCTTGTCTTGTCCTTTCTCTCATTTCATGCTCTGTACAGTGTGGTTATTAAAAATCTTTTTCACACACAAGCAGCAGGCACAGCCCTTTCAGTCTCTTCCACCTGCAGGTGAGGGTATGGATACAACTTGATGGTACAGCCTGATGTGGGAAGACAGCCTGAGTGCTTGTCCTCATCTGAGCAAAACACACACAGGAACACAGGTTTGGAAAAGCCACCCACAAAGGACATACTTATGGGCAGTCAATGATCAGATTAACCAGCAAAGTCAGAGCTGGAAGTGTGTCACAGGTTTTTGACAACTCAAACAACAGAAAGGGATATATGAGTTTTCCTGTCCCCGGTTTTTGGCTTGACAGTCATCCTTTCTGCTGTGAAATCTGTGTGGGTTTTAAAACATTGTGGTATTAAGGATATTTGCTATCTAACATATTCCTCAACTTGAGGAATACCTATAGAGATACCTATTGTTAGACAAATAAAATAAAGAAATCTCAGGGGCCAGCAGATCAGGACCATGCCAGAACTAGCTGTAAATCCAGAAGTATGGGGTTTAGCTACAGTAATGGCTAACCATTCCTCTACAAGTGGGGATTAATTTTGTTAATTCAGGGTCTTTCCTATTTTCTATTGAGTGAATGTAGATGGAAAGCTGTCTATTAGTTAATTAGGATGAACTGATGTCTCTCAAGGTCTAGGGCTCCTTACCTGAGTCTGAGAGGTCCTGCTTTATGCAAAAAGTGGAGAGACCCCTCATTTGCAACATATCCTCTGTAAGTGACAGATAACATGCTAGTACTAATGGAATCCCTGTAGTTATTTTTTTTTTCCTTTAGACAATATACTCTCATCAAACTTGCTGATATCAACAAATTGAGAGGACAAGATAATTTGCATGAAGTCAGGGTTTCTATTCAGAGGCTCATGGACAGCCCAGAGGAATAGGCCCATGGGAATCCCATGAAATGCATCAGAGCCAAATGCCAGCCCTGCTCCAGAGCAGGAAGAGTCTGCTTCAGCAATGCAGGACATGAGCCAGTAACAAGCCACAGAAACACTGAATGGCTGAGTTTGAAGGGACCTCTGGAGTTCATCTGGTCCAACCCCCATGAACAAGCAAGGCCACCTAGAGCCAACTGTCCATGAGCATATCCAGATGGTCTTTGAGTGTCTCCATGGCAGGTGACCCTCACATACAGTGATGAGATCCCCCTTCTCTTCTTTAGGCTGAATATTTCTGACTCTCTCAGACTTTCCCTATATTTCAGATGCTCCACTTCCTTAATCATCTTAGAGGCCCTTCATTGGACTCTCTCCAGTACATCCATGTCTCTCTTGTACTGAAAAGTCCAGGTCTACAGGTATAACCTCACCAGTGCTGAATAGAAGGGGAAGGATCTCCCATTTCTCCACCCTGTTGAGGTCTCTCTCAAGGACAGCACAACTCTCTGGCTCATCAGCAAATTCTCTGACCTTTGTGTCACCAGAAACCTGCTGGTGGTACATTTTGCCCCATCATTAGTGAAGTTATTGAATCATATGATTCTGTGGTCTTCTAAGAACTCTGCTGACCTGATCTATGAAATATGCATGCCTGCTCTCTCCAAGGAACACTTTTCACATTCCTTCACTTACCAGCTCGTGCTCTTTTTACTGCATTTACCACAGTCCAGTGTGTCACTGCTATATCCATTTGGATATTTTGAACTACATTTGCTTGAAGAGCACTTGCTAAATTGGACAGTGGTTAAGGGTGGGATGAAACTTGCCTTTTACCAATATAGAGAAGGACTCTGCTGTAATTTTTTTCCCACTGTCAGGATATACATGCAAGTTTGTAGAGCTTGGTGTTCATACAAATACATTTACCTGTGGGAGGGGAATGACTCATCTCTGGATTTTGAAAATGGAAGTGATGACTGAATTGTTTTTTGGAGACAGGCTTTTACACCATCTGCAATGCTGTCATGTTACTGTGAACAGACCCAAAATGCAATTGGAACAACACAGTAAAACAGATTGATATGAGAAATTCCACTGGCCATGGAATTCTGAGGGAATCTTACTAATACCAGTGAGAAATGCAGTTTATATGAAACATAAAAAAGCCTGGAACCGAGAGCCTTCTACCTGTTCCTAGAAGTTAGAAACTGGGTTTAGGTCTGAAAACTGAGGCTTTATCTTCTTTCTGATATTTTTTTCTGGCCTTATTTCATGTAACCATTCAAATTTCATTCAACTTTTCAGAATCCTTGACCTCAATTGCACCTCTATCAATGAATGCATTCACTCCACACTCGTAATTATCTCCTGTAGGGAATGGATTTTATCAGTTTTCATTCTGCCAGCTTTCAGGTTTGCTAGCATATCTCCATATTCTTGCATCAAAAAACAGAGGAAACAGAAATTCTCCATCTACCTCTTCTGTCACATTCTTTTATTTAGTAGAGTTATTTCTCATCTCCTCTTATTAATCTCCTTTCTAAAGGAAACAATTACACTCTTTTCAATCTCCCCTTAAGTGTTTTTCTGTGTTCTAAATAATTATGCCCATCTCTCAAGCCCTCTATAATTTTGTCCAATTTTTCTCAGGAAATAGTGGCTGGGGTTGTATAACTAGCAAAATAATTGCATTAGTTTTGCACTATTCTCCTCATCTCATTTTTGTGTGAATTATTGTGTGACATATCACTTGCTTTTTTCCATCACTGTCATGCATCAAGTAGGTGTTCCAGTGATTTACCTGTGATGATATACAGCTTTCTTTGCTCAAGTGGCAAAACCAACAGATTTCTAATCCAATTGTTAAAGAACAAGTCAATTAGGGGTATTTTTCGCACTTGCCAAATTCACATTTCCCTTGCCTGTATAGTCTATCCTGTATTCTAAAGTTCTTTGTCCCATTGTCATGTTCTGAATAGAATAAATAACTTCATCAGGTTTCATACTTTGTGGACAGATTTTCTAGGTAGAATTCTGTCCACTCTTTTGTATCACACTTGTTCTGTCATTATGCTTTTTTCTTGCGCATAGTGAAACTTCAGTTTTTGGTTTTCTTGTGTTGGGGATGTTATATTTCGCCTTAAGTAAGCAGACCTACCTACTCATGCATTTTCCACTGGTTCATCCACATATAATATAACTCACAGATGGAGAAAGGAATAAAGGAAAAGGACTTAAATGGATTTCCAGCTCAGTCTCTTGCCTTCAGATTATCATATAGAAAACATTAGTTTAAGAGTTGTCTATAAAAGCATCTGCTCTCCATTGCATCTCCCATCTCATTACACAGAAAACCAGAAAAGACCATGTTTAAGTTTGTAAAGCTTTGCAAAATTTGAAATTTCACCTGTAGTGTAAAAAAAAAATTCTGAGAAACGTACTATCATCACATGAAGAGTATCCCCATTCAAAGGGTCATGCATTTAGTGCAGAAAATTTCTCAAGAATCATATTCAACCATTTATGACTTGATCATCCATGGTACAGCATAAGCCCATCAATATGACCTTAAGAGAAGGAGGGAAAGAAAAAAAATATTAAAGTATCTCATAGAAATGGTTATGAGGGTTTTGTAGTATTTTAAAACATGAAGCTCCAGTTGTATATATCTAGGAAAAAAAAAAAACAGGAAAGGTTTTGAAATTAATCCTTGGATGTTAACTGTGGAGCACATACCTACCTGCCAAATCCTCCTAGGGAGGACATCATGCTGGAGCAAGCTCCTGGGAGGACCTGTGGCCCCACGGAGAGAGGGAGCCCATGCTGAAGCAGGTTTGCTGGCAGGACAAATAACTTGTTATTAAATGGTAATAAATGAATTTCCTCCAATTGAGTCTGTTTTGTCTGTGACAGTAATCAGTAAAGGAATTTCCTTTCTTTATATAATCTCTAATCATAAGCTTTTTTCCTTATGTTTTCTCTTCCTGTCCTGATGAGAAAGGGGAGAATCTGCGGGGGGGCTCTGGTAGCCAAAAAATGCTAAGGCCGCCACAGAGCCCTCTCTGTAACCTCAATCAAACACATACTTGCCCACAGAAAATATTTTTCACACTAGACATAGTCAGTTATTATATTCAGGTGCAAAATCTTCATGCATTAACTCTTCCACAACTAAAGGTATAATCTTCCCTGTATTGTATTTTGCATCTTCATACCTATGCCTGGTGTTAGCTAGCACAGGTCTTTCTTTGGAGATATTCTAAAATGTTTCTATCATGGACACACTGCAGGAGGGAAAAGGGCTTTGTCTTTTGACACCACTGGTGTGTCATGTGCAGCTGTGCAGCCATTTCTATTTTGAAGTTGCATCTGTACCAGAAATTGCCAACCCAAATGACAGAAGCAGAGGGACTGGGTGATTTGGCCCATTAGTCAGTCTGAAAGAAACTTAACTTTCAAGGTCCCTAGATGGGACTCTTTTAATACAAAAATAATGGAAGAAATTTTCTTTAGTTGTTCAGGCAGATGAAACACCACTGAAATTGGCTGCTCCTAGACTCACTTGCTGCTACTCAGTTTAGGATTTTTAACACCTCCTATAAGTACCCTTTAAAAACAGTTTTTTGTTTGCTAGTTTATTTATCATTTTCGTTTAATGTTTTTGTATGTTCATTTGGGATTTTTGTTTGGGTGGTGTTTTTTTTTTTTCCCTTAACTTGTTTAGAAGCTCTAGATACTGAACAGGTCAGGGAGCTGGGAATGCTGATGAAAGAATACAGCAAAGTGTCTTTGCTTTGCCCTCATTTATGTAGGTTAGCTGACCAAGCTGAAAGTATACTTCCAGTAACAAGTATTAAAACTGGAGCACAGAGTCCTGATTCTCCTATTAGAAGCAGAGGTTCCATCTCTTTTGCTTTAAAATGATATGAAGCAGCAATTTGGGATCCAAATATTTGGAAGTCTTGACTTCCCTATCGCAATTTCTACTCATATCAGTTTCTTCAAAACCTCTTGAAAGCAGCCCGACAGAATTGGTTTAGCACCAAGAGAACCTCACATTAGATTAGACCAGTTACAAAGAAGAGGGGTAAAGCAGAGGAAATCAAATCACAGAGATCCTCTGAGGAAGAGGTGATGTGTGCTGTGAAGCACAGACATCTAACAGAACAAAAAGAGAATTCCAGCTGAAAACAAAACAGGCATGTAGAACTGTGATTGTTTTTGCAGCAGCTATATTATACTGGTACTGAGATAAGGAGGTAAGAAAAGCAATGAAACAACTAAGGCTGATGGCAGTAAGCAATGAACAGGAAAATCACTTTCTCTCCTATGAGTTGCTGAGAAAAAACTGAAATCAAGGCCAAGGACAGAAGGAAAGAGTTTAGATTATTTTCCTAGAAAATACTTCTTTCTAAGTGAAATGTTAACAGCGGAACAGATACATGAATTGCTCTGCAATGGCTGTTTGTATTGAAAAAAACCTGAGTAGATTTTATTGGGTTGTCTCTGGAAAATAACATTATTTTTTTCTCTTTTGCGTGCATTGCATAAATTAGATTCCAGCTACTGAGCCATGAGAAGCAAAATCCTGTTTAATATCATATTCAGTCTGAGAGGAGCAACTCTCCTGCCATACTGTATAGCAAGAAGGAGACTAGCAGAATATATAATAACAACAGGGATGAAATTTGGAAATAACTGAGAAGTTTCCCACATGTGAAGAATACACCTTTTTATCCATTCTAGGTATACTTATCCTCTGGAGAGACTTTAAACCCATTCATTTTCCACTCAACATCCCACATTTTGTAGAGATCGATTTTGTTGCACAGAGACATCCCTCAGAATCTCTTTCCTCACTCTCAGGACTAATTTATCTTTCTGTACTAGAGACGAAAAGCCACTTTCACCATGCTGGAAAGTATCTGGGAGTATATTATAAATAGAGACAACTTTAGACAAGAAAGTATGCAGAAGCTCTACATGGTTTTCCTATTTGGAAGGGAAATCTGGCTTTAAATCTGTATGTACCAGGTTTCCAACATGCCTACACACATGACCATCTGTTGGGTGGCACCGTGCCTGTTCTCAAAAACACAATGGAAGTTCCAAGGAGGAGCAGGCACCAGCCAAAGTGGAGCCAACAAGGATAGCCTTCAGATCAGAAGCACGGCCCTCACAAAGAGTTGTGTCAATTGGCACAACTCTGTATAACTCTGCAAAGTGCTATCTCTGTGATCCCTCAAGACACTTTTCCCTGCATCAGGGGTAGAGGCTGACAGAAGTTACTGGAGGCACAAATGGGCACCTCCCTCCAAGGCTTTCTGATGATGCCTTCTGAGCTAGTCTCTCTCTGGTGCTTCACTATGCCCTATTTTTTCTTGGATGCCTTGTAAACAGCAGAGAATCAGTGAAAACCTCTTTTGCAGGTAATAAGGAAGTTGCAGCCCACTTTGTTGTAATTCTTTGCTCTTCAGATACTTCTGAGTTCCTCCTAAGACTCCCTACCAAACAAGCAACCTATGGAAATGTTTGCAGCATGGATTGGAAGGTACTAGTTTTTACATATGGAAAGCCAACCAAAAAAGTTGGAAAAATTTTTTTTTCCCTAAATATTGGAAAGAGGAACTAATGAGTCACGCTTTTGGAATCTTTTGAGTCGGCTACCAGAGAGAGCTGCTTTCTCTCCACCTCACCCACTGGAGACATGAGCTGCACACTTGTGAGGCTTCTTGGCTGAGGGTTTGAGGGAAATGCCAGCTGACCAGACGCTGAGGTTACCCCACAAAAACATGGGTGGATTGTTTTTAAAATGGCAAACTCTGTGTTGTGGAAAGGACATTGGGAGACAGAGGTCCACCTACACTAGCTGAGAAATCTATGGATTTGAAGGAGGCTATGAAGATGAAATAAATGATGTATGTCAGTGGCTCAGTAACATGAAGGTCAGCAGCCTTATCTATTTGGGTTTGGATGTTGATGTCTTCTCAGTGTTTACTCCAGTGGTTTGAAACTTATGCATCTGCTGAACCAGGAGGCATTTTTCCCTTTGTTTCCAAGTATAATCTTGTTCTGTCTTACTTGAAAATGATGTGAAAACTTTTTCTTGATTTATAAGAGTTCTTCCCATAATTGGGAGAACACAGAAGACAGACGTATAAAGTAAGACACAGTAAAATCCCCTTTGAATTGAGTTTTCATGATAACAGTTATGCTTGCAAGTCAGTTCTGCTTAATGGGAATTTTCCCAAAGTATTTCCTCTGAATTTCAAAGTGGAGTATCCTTAGATCCAGAAGTATCAATCAGGAAGGCAAAATATTTCTGCAATTCTCCATGATTCTGATTTGCTGCATGAAACCAGGAAAGAAACTCCTTTCAGGGACTAATTTATTGGTATTGGCTCTTATGGAATAAACCATAAAATACCACAGACAGATTTATTTCGGAGCAGAGATACTTCAGCCACAATACTGACTTTCAAACTTTAGTTGTGCAAGCTGGACCTTGATCTCACTGTCTTCTTATTAAAACAAAAAACTTAAATAAATACATAATTTGCTGGGTCACTACAGTTCTGTTGCAAGACTGAGTTTAAAATGGTTATTCAAGGTGTAAAGGTATGTCTTTTTGGTTTCTTTTCTTACTGTCAATGAAAACTTGCTTCCCAGACGAGTGGCTGCCTCATTTACCTACCTATCTTGTATCTCAAAAATATTAGAAATAATCTTCTAAGTCTTCTTAGAGTATGTATTGAGCTGAAAAGAATAAAGTATTCTGGTTAGTGAAAACAACTTGAAACAATTCAACTTGATATACCAGGAGGTCCTTTCCCTCAAATAACATTTCCTCTGTCAGTATTCAGTTTGAAGTGACTAGAGTTATGTCACAGCTGTGATGTACCATGTGTCACCATCCTGTGGTATCTCATCATCAGATTTCATTCCCATGCCTGGTCACTTATCTCTCTGTGACAATGCCCCAATGGTCAGCAGGTCTTTTGGTGAAGCTGGGCCTGGCTCAAACAGCACCCAGTTTGTGATGGCCCAGGGAGAAGACTGACACTCAGAGATTTGTATTTCTACACCAGTCATAAATACTTGTAGCTCGCCACGCTCATATATTCTCTTTTTTGACAAATTAATATTCTTGATTGCTCATACCTAGTTAACATGCAGTGCCTACTGGAGCACTAACCCTTTCAGGGAAAAAAACCCCACAAGCTGCCAGAACTAACAATGCACTTGTGAGTTTATAATTGAAATTATGAAAGGCATCAATGAAAAAAAGAAATTCAATTATTTACTAATTGTTACAGCTAGAAAAATAATTATAGCAATTTATTGAAGGTTCTTTAAAGCAGAGATTGCTTTTAAAAAGTCTTCCAGTTGACTCAGAGTAACTTGAAAGAAATTCACTGCAGTTTTTGCATGACAATTAGGGAAGGAGGCACTACAGCAAGGTTAAAATTGGACTGTTCTGAATTTCTTTAGTAGCTCTTCTGAAGTGATCTGTGGCTGAACTAGAACTGTGTGTGGTTTTTGTGTCTAACTTAAAAGTAAGATTTTCTTGAGCACTAATCAAACTATGTGTCAGACCAACCTGTGGCTAATCAACAAAACGATGCCAGGTACTAGAATCTTGTGGTATTGACAGCATTATATCAGGTAGTCGATGATATGAGACACATACAAAAATGGATGAAACTGGAGAATCAACACAGCTTCCTCCCCCAAAATCTTCACAGAAGGATAATTTTGCCTTACCAATACTGATAACCTTGGATCTAGAAAGGCCTTTCTTTTTCACAGTTCATTTTCCCTTTCCTCTATTCCTTTCTCCAGAAGCCTACACTGTTAGTCGTGGCCATAATGAATTGGAGATGTGGTTTTGATTTATTTTTTAAATTCTTAAATAATTTTTTAGCAGAGTACTGAGCATTCTGGATTTAAGGGTAGGATTTAGATAAAGGTTCAGACACCTACAGATATGTGACACAATGCGAGACTATTTTAGAAAAGCCATCAAAGCAACTCAGGATTTTCCAGTTCTGCCACATGTGGGTGCTGATCTCTCTCCAATTATAATGCAAAAACTCTCATTAACACCTTTAACCTCTGAGCCAGGCATTTAAGCTCCCATTAAAATCAAGGGAGACTTAGTCAAGCCAGCCAATGGAGTGTAGAGAGCTATTTACCTGTTCAAATGTAGGTTTGATTTTAGAGGAGACAAATGGCTCTCCAGAGTCCATATCTGCACTAGCCAGATACCCACAGGCTGCCATCAGAGGTTAAATTTGCAGCTCGTATAGACACCTAGATTTAAGTGCCTACATCTTCAGATACACTGTCTGAATCTGGTAACCTGCAGTGTGTCTGACATTTATTTACACAATGCTGACATAAATCTCTCTAAAAATCACTTTTCCCTGCAGTGTACACCATATTTTTCTGAGCAAAAGCTAAGGAGGCAGTTAGTAGCACTGGAAAGTCCCAGGCAGAGAATGACCATTGTTGTGCTCAGAAATGTCTGTAGACTTTACAGAAGAGTCCCAGCTTCAAGTAGCTATCACTTATATAAACCAGAGATGTAAGTAGATCTATATATATGAATAACCAAAGAATGAATGAAAACAAAACAAAATAAAAGTGTGTGGGGGAAAAAAATCTTAAATATTTCTTTCACACTTCCAAGATGGTATTAATTCTTTGCACTCGCATTCATCTGAACAGTTTGCTGTCTTGTTACTTTTAAAAGCTGGCAAGATGTACATTTGTAGAAATATCATGCTTCACATCTGTTCTTCCCCTGGAACTCTTTTCCACAGGTGAATAAATTATGTCTTTACTTGTTCATTTCTCATTTTCATCCTTTCTGCCTTCCAATTGTAGAGCATTCAGTCACATTTTCTGCTTCCTTTTTAACCTAATTCTTACTAGTCTGTCCCTTGGTCTCTATCCCCATCTACTCACAAGACCCACTTTGATTCTCTGAAAAGCAGAAGTATATCAGTTGGAATTCCAATTTTGCTTATCAATTTAACTTTCTCTTTCAGATCTGTGATACATCTAATTTAATTTTTTTTAAGAGAACAAGAAATTTCCATGGTGCTATCTGCATAAAGGTGATACAGGCTTTTTTTTCCCTAGGCTGTCACCTTGTATTTTTAACTCCACATTGCAGCACTTCTTTTTTATTGCGTTGCAGCACAATTGTTCCTCACTGGTACAGTGAAAAGTGAAAGTATAATCATCCTGATGACATTTCGCTTTTGGCTTCTTATTAAGTAGTAATGTGAAATGCTGTTAATATGATGCAACATATATATGTATGATATTTAAGGGTGCTTAAATACATGACAACAAAAAGAAAAATTGCAACCTTTTAAAAATCTGAAGAACACTGTAAAGGATATTACTGCTCAAATACCTGAAAAAGCACATTGTATTACACATCTGCAGAAATAACATTGTAAAATATGCTATTTGACTTACCCTGAAACACCTGAACATTTTCCTATGTATTACACAAGTACATGGTGAGATTTATGTATTTATTTTTCAAAGAGCTCAATAAACCTGATCATATATGACTGGATTGCAAGGAATCCTAGCAATCCTGGGAAATTATGGCTGCCTGTGTTCAGTTTTTTGCTCAGCTGCATGCAACGCAGGGAAGAATGACTGTATCCCTGTGCTCTTTTCTAGCAGAAGGAATAGAGATGGAGGGGAATAACATTACAGTGGGCATCAAGCTAGACAAGTCTAGGTTGTCTTAGGAAACTTGGATGCAGTGTCTCCATTCCAATGTGTACAAAGTCAAGCAAAGACAGCAGCAGTTCTCCCCTCATGAGCAGGGGTCTCTCGGCAAAACTCAAACACGAGAAAGAAAGTATACAAGATTTGGAAGCAGGAAGAGGTGACGCAAAAGGGATAAAGAGGCACTGTTCAAGAGCGCACAGTTAGGAAAGCCCAAGCCCAACTGGAACTGAAACTGTAAGGGACATGAAGATCAATGAGAAAAGTTTTTACAGGTACTTCAGCAGCAAAAGGAAGAGGAGGGAAAATGTGAGCCTGATGCCGAAAGGGGCCAAAGACCTCATGCTTCAGGAATGGAAAATGCCAAGACACTCATCGCCTTGTTTGCTTTGGCCTTTATTGGTAATATTTGCCTTCAGAAATCCCACACCCCTCAAATTAGTGGGGAAGTCTGAAGCAAGAAATTAAGCTGGGGAAGATTTAAATAAAATCCGACATATGTGAGTTGTTGGGATCTGGTGGGACACACCCAAAAGTGCTGTGGGAGCTGGCTGATGCAAGGCTGCTCTTAGTTACCTTTGAAAGATTGTAGCGATCACAGGAGGGTTTTCGGAGCAGGCAGAAAGCAAATGCCACCCTGACATGGAAGAAAGGCAAGAGAGACTATCCTGGGAACTACAGACTGGCCAGCCTCACCTCAATCCTGGGACATTCCTGGAAACTGTTACCACGCTCATGAAAGACAGGAAGGTGATTGGGAGTAGTCAGCATGGAGACGCAGGATAAATTGGGCCTTAGGAACACCATCACCTCCTATAATGAAATTAGTAACTTAGTAGAAGGGGGGAAAAAGTGGACATTGCTTTGACGCTAGCAAGGCTTCTGCTCTTTCCTGTAACATCCTCACAGACCAACTGACTCTGTGATATGTATGAAGCAGATAGCTTTTGGCATTTAGGGAACATAATTTGGTTTATGTACTTACTGGATGTGTTCCCACTTACTGGTTCACAGGCTAATAAAAGATCTAAGACATTTCTCTCTCACCTGCTGAAAAGCAAAGGGGCGACACCTGGCTTACACGTGCCAATACCCACCAAATTATCTCAAGAAAATCTGATCCCAAATCTGATTGCTTTCCTTGCATTAAGTTTGCAGATGTAAGGAACTGCAGTAGTTTGGATTTGCCAGCTCTTTTGAAAACTGATTCATTTGAGAAAAGGATTATTTAGACTTTTCAGAACCTAAATGTAGGCAGCCATCGTTTTAGTCTGGGCCATGGATTAGGCTTCTGCTTATGCTTAGTTCTTTTTACTCTCTTATCGTATTTTAAAGCATATGGCTGAAGTTATTTTGTATCTTGGTAAATGTGTCATGCAAGCAACTCTGACACTTAAAATGTTAGTCAGATGGTAGTTTTCTATTTGACAAGTCAGGATATGACATTGTGAAGCTCTTGGTTTCTTAGATGCTGCTAAGTATATGCAAAATATTGTCATTTGATGGGAATTTCAATTTGCCATCACCATGCATTGCATCAGAAAACATAAACAGATGGGTCACCTTGTGATAACTAGGAATAAAATAACAAATGGGGGAGTTATTCTAGTTTTATAGCTCTATAACTGAGGGCAGAAACTCTATATTAGGATATTTGCTGTCCAATTGCGTTCCAGTTCCTGACTGTATGAGATACTGTGTGGATTAAGAGCTACTGAAACTCACTTCTCATAGATTATGCCACATCCAGCCCCCACTTGCTCCCTCTGCAGCATCCCCAAGTTCCCTGTGTTCCCTGAATTCCCATGATACTATCTAAATTATCTCATGCCCAATATCTCTCTTGCTTCTCCTACTCCCAAATCATTCCCTTGCTACTGTGTTCACTGTATGTTTTCTGTTTCCAAGGCAAGAAAACCCAGGTCCTGCAGCTAGGTTGGAATTACAAGTGCACTGACTGGCCATCTGGTACTCAGGTCAGGTCATGTCAACTCTCAAAATAGATCAGCACTCAATTCTACTTTCTTTTTCACCATTTTTAACTATTTGTTGATTTTCACAAGACTTGTTGGCTCTGAGCTCTCATGTGATGCCTTTCCCAGTTTAACAGTAGTTGAAGTTAACCAAAAGATTTAGAGGTTGCAAGTGGAATGGGATAAGGTATTCCTATAGCACAACGGATCCCATAAATATAGTTTCTGTCAGGAGACAGGGTAAGCAAAGCATAGCAAAGCAAAGAAGAAAACCAGAATAGCTGTGTATTTTAAGTCCTAGCTAGCTACTGGAAATCATTCTTTTCAAAGCAGAGAAATCCAGGGTTTTTTCTTTTTCTTTTTCTTTTTGTTTTGTTTTGTTTTGTTTTGTTTTGTTGGTTTTGCTTGGGTCTTTATTCTGTTTCATTTTTTACTTTGTCTGGTGCTATGGAAGAAAACTTACCATTGGTAGGATTCATGTCTTATATGTTTAAACTTATCTGTCCATGTCAATCCATAATAAGTGAAAAGGCGGATTTTAACATAATTTAATTTTAAATTAAATTAAATTTAATTTTATTCAATCACAGGTCAAATGAATCTTAATCAATATTCACCTCTCACAGACTAAAATTAACTTACAGGAATCCCCTCAAGTGAGACTAAAAATAGTTCAACCTTTTTAAATTTAAACATAAGGAAAAAGCCTTTTTCAATCTGAGTGATCAAACAGTGGGAAAGGCTTTCCAGAGAGGGGTGGAGTCTCCATCCTTGGACACGTTCAAAATGCAACCGGACATAGCCCTGAGCCACCTGCTCTAAGTGACCTTAGTTTGAGCAGGGTAACTAGACTGGATCATCTGCAGAGGCCCCTCTCAATTTCCACCATTCTGTGGTTCTCTGATGCTGATTTCTTGTGCTACAAAATGCATACCTAAGAAAATAGATTATATTGACAGATGTGTCTGCACCTTGCAATGCTTCTTTCAAATTCATTATTTATTCTCCTGCCAGACTTACTGCGGCAGTGAAAGATCTATACTATTTGTATGCATGAACTAACGCCATGCAAAATTGATTGTCTTGAAAAGATGATGTTTAATAAAGATTTCCTGAGTGTTTTCACAGCTGTTGGGAGTGGTACACACAACATCCTTACAGGACATGTTTAACCCACATTTTAAATCTGAAGCACTCATGGTTTTCTTTTCTTCAGCTTATCTGATTTCTCCTGTGAAGGGGTTCAGGGAGGAGGGATATGACCAGCAGTAAATGAAGACTGGAAATGCTTGCAAGGACTTGACCTGCATGGGTTCATTTGATGCATGCTGCATCCAAAGGAGCTGAGAGAGCTAATAAAGTCCTTGAAAGTCTGCTCTCTATCATCCCTAAAAATCATACCTGTAGGAGAAGAGTCTCCAATGACCAGAGGAAAGCATACATTGCACTCCTATTCAGAATGGACGGGCAGATCAGCCTCTGGAACTACAGGTTGTTCTGCCTCACTTCAGTCTGTGGGAAGATCAGAGTGAGACCTCCTGGAAGGCATTGCTAGGCACACGGAGGACAAGAAGATCATGGAACAGTCAGCATGGATTTGCCAAGGATAACCAGTCTGACTAGGAGGATGGCAAGACACTGGAAAAGGTTAGCTAGAGAGCTGTGGATGCTGAAAGTGTTCAAGGGTAGTTTGGATGGAGCTCTGAGCAACCTGGTCTAGGGGAAGGTGCCCTGACCCATGGCAGCAGGGGTTGGAACTGAATGGTCTTGGAGGTCCTTTCCAACCCACAATATTCTAGGATTGCCACAATAAAATGATTCTGTGATCTGACAAGATGACAGGACAGCCTGCTCTGTCAGTGATAATAAAACTAAGGTGCTTATCATTTATTTGGACAAATGGCAACTGAAATAAGGAGGAGGCTGCTAAAGAGCTTGTTGTCTGTTAGGAAACACTTGTTGGAGCACATCTGTGTTTCATTATGGAACCTAAATCTGCACATAACCATGACCTGAAGCAGTCTGGTAAATATATAATATGGGGGTTTTTTGGTGGTGGTTTTTTTTGGTTTTTTTTTTTTTTTTCAGGTAGTAGAAAGGACTGAAATCTGAGTTGATGATCAGTCAGTGCTAGGAACAGCAGTTGAGAAGCAAATTGCCATTATCTAGGTCCAGTTGATCTGCTGTTCTTCATAGCTCCTCCTGACACACCCACAGAGCCTTGGCTCTCATGCCTCCAGCTCAAAGGCTTGGAAGTAGAAACAAAACTTCTCTACTCATCCTCTCTTCTTTCACCTCATATAAACTAGCATATCTAACCACTTAGACCAGATAAATTGCTTATCTACATTTTCCAGTCTCTGTACCTTATGACTGAGTTGTACAAGCACACTAAACATTTTCATTCCTTCAGGGAAATGGACAGAATGGGATAACACTTTTTTTTTTCCATAAGCAGATTGGATTGACTTGCATGTAAAGTAGCTTGAAGCCGTTCTCTAGTTCTCAAATGAAAGCATTGAATTAAGCCTCTGATCTTTGCTCATCACATAAAGTCTGTGCCTTCATCAAAACTGGACCAACCAATTTGTCCTTAATTCAATTATATTTTCCCCCTAGATCTTCTACAAGATCCATGACTCCATTTTCACTTTAATATTATTTTCACTGGGACCTAATATGAAAGAAATTATTCTAAAATTAAAACCTCTGCAGAAGAATTCTTTCCCAGTGCAACTCTTTCATTGGCAATTGATTAATTTGCTCCCACTTCAAAAACTCTTCCATTATTCAAGTATTCGTTTTATATCTGTACATATGTTCAATGCCATGAAAGTAAAAACCCCAAACAATTTGGACCAATGGAAAAAAAAAAAAACCAGCTGGAGAATTAACAGCTGAAGTAGAGAACAGTGGAATTATCTGAAATGCCAGATGAATAAAGGCTCAGAGACCCACCCTGAAGTCACAGCATGATTTTCTCATCTTCACTCCCATGGCTTACTAATATAGTATTATCATTACTAGTAATAGGTCACAGGGTGTGTACTGATTTGGCAAGGTTTGTTTAAGTGTTTTTGACCAGTCTGGGGTTTTGCAATTTTTCCAATAATCAGCCAATCATGCCTAACTTGTTTTGCTTGTCTGTACATGATGAAAGTATTTTTTTTATATAGATGGTAGAAGCAAGTAGACGTTCCCTGTAGAATGAAATATTTATGATTGTGACTTAATAACGTGGTGTGGAGAAATTCCAGTCTTTTGGATAGCAGAGACCTGGAAAAATGGGTTTGAAGATTGCAAGCAAGAAATGATAAGAACTGGGGTTCAGGCCTTGCACTACAGACCCCATGGTTCTAGCACAATGGGGTCTTTTGCCAGTAGTTACCTAAAGAAATGCAGGTGTAGATCAATGGAAACAAAATTGTGTTTAGGAATAATGAAGAGTGGGAAGAAGTGAGATTTCTAAAATGCACCATGTAACATGGTATTGTAGACCAGTGAAGAAAAAGGAAGTGTATAGGTGAGCTAACAGTCATGAAAATTATCGCCCCCAGATCCTAGAGCGAATAAAGACAAACCATTATCACTCCTCCTGGTGAAGGACTCTGGATGCTGACAGCATGCTGAACCTCCTCCACCCCTACCAGACTGACACCATCCACCTGTGGTGTGTCAGAGGGGCCGTGGCAGCATGACCATGGCACCAACAAAAGGAGTGTTGTACATGGAAATATGTGATAACAACTGCAACTGTATTATTATTATTTTTGTAACTGAGATTTTTTTCTTGTATAATGATACTAGTTTTTAAAAAGAAGTCTCTATCGTTGTCTGTTTGTTGGAACTTGCAGCCTATGTCTTCAACAGTTTATATTAAGACAGAACAGCTCATGTAAACTCTCATCTGCAAAAACAGGAGACTAGATACAGTGGTCTCCAAAGTCTAATCTAGTTTTCCCTGGTTTAATTTAATATAGTGGTATGAAAGGAGTTTTTAAGTGACAATAGTTCATATCACTCAAAGTCTTTTGTGTAGAAAGTGAGCTTTAGTCAAATTCATTTGAATAAATCTCAGTATTGTGAGACAAACTACAGGAAATATAAAGCCTTCCTCAGCTGTCATACCTGCATTTGGGGTTGCCACAGTTTGATTATTGCTTTAGCACTCTTTTAAATCATTACCATCCTAGGAAAAGAATATAACTCTAATAAACTAACTAATTTGATTTAGGAGCTAACTTCAGTGCACTCCCTTGCTCCAGACAGAACTTAGTCCACATCTCAGCGTAGTTCCAAATATAGACAAATGAATGAATCCTTGGTACCTGCACCAACAATCATTCCCTTCCCAATCATACAAAGTAGCCCTTTGGCATACAGCTTTTGGGGCTATAAAAGAAAGGATTCAGAACTGCCCTTTTTGCCCGACAGCCATGTAATAATGTGATGGAGGTAGGTGAGATATCTGGTGGTCAAACTGAGCACGGTTGTCCCGGACAAACTCCATCAGAGTACTTAGTTCTGTCCACACTAATGGGTCATGCAGAACTAAGGTTTCTCTTCTGCTGTTTTTCAGAGAATATCTGGATGCTTGGACAAAGTTTCTGTCACCACCTCTGGATTTCATTGTCGGCTGTACAGAAATTATAATATGCTTGAGTCCCTGATTTTTCCTACAGCTGGAATCTAGCAGTCCAGGCCATGCTATCTGCTGTGGGTTGTCAGGGATAGCCTTCCCCTTCAGCAAAGCTTTTTTAGCTTTGATTTCAGGAAAGAAGGTCAAAAGCCTTGGGGGACATTTCTGTATATACTTGCTAATTTGCATTTCTTTGTTTCTTTTGTCAGTTTTGCAGCAAAAACAACCTTGGGAAAATGCTTGCATCTTTCCTTACATGGGGTCAACTTTGTACTTTCACACTGCAGAAAAGAAAATAATTTGTGTAAGAGAGAGGAATAAAAATAGGGATGAAAACCAGCATGTTTCTAATGAATGAGGACTCATCAGAATTACACCTTTTGTGAAATAATAAGCAGTTTCTTCTAGCATTTCCTTGATTCTACAGGCCAAAAGGTACCACCAAAAGAGGAGACTGACCAGTGTGAAGGAGCATAATTTCCTAGAGGGAAGCAATGTGACATCTGTAGAACATGACATCTGTACTCTGTGTTGCAACAGACACGTGCAAACCTTCCCACCTTCTGTCCAACATTTATCTATTTCTTTTTGCCTGACCTTACCACCTCCCAGCTGCATAGATAGCAGGACTCATTGTGGCTTTTTTCCCCTGGTGTCTAGCTCAGTAGTTCTTTTTTGTCTAGTACAGTAGTCATTGTTTAAAATTCCTAGCTACCACTAAAAACAGAAAGAGTAATGTATTATATATAAAAGGCTGGAATCTTGAATAGTAATAGTATTTAATTTTGGTCAGCCACTGAACTAAACACCTCATGCCCTGACAAGTTACAATGTGGAGATACAGGCATTAATGAGAAAAAAAAAAGTCTCTGAATATTTGTTGGACCAGTACATAAACAACAAGTCTAAATCTGGTGGTTTTTTTTTTTTTTTTACTGCTGTTGAGATATAGAGATATGTTTTTCATGAGACAAATTCATCACATGGATTACTCTTCCATCCTGGATCACAGTGTTATGAATGCCTGCTAAAGAACTAAATTACTATTTCCTTTTGCTGATCAGTATAACCAGGGCAGGGGGGTGATGCCTAGGAGACAGTGTGTGATACCTGGGAAGTGGGCATTGCAGGACCTATGCTTCTCTGAGGGTGCAGTGCAGCCCTCTGGCTCTGCTCAGAGGCATGCCTCTAGCTTTGTGTATCTCCTTCTTGGTCAAATTTCCCCCTATCTTTTATAAGTCATGATATTATTTCACACATTCACTGGTATCAAGCTCAGACTTCCGGAAGAAGAGATTTGGTGGGGTTTTTATTGGTGTTTTTTTTTTGGTTTTTTTTTTTTTTTTAACAACCAGCAAGCCTTTGGCTTTGCATTCTCTTCTACTCCCATCTAAAAAGAAATCTGACTTTTCCAGTCGTCAGCTTTTGTGGTGAATTCCTAAAAGCCTGCTTTTTTCTACCTGGCATAGGTGCTTCTGAAAGGATCCAACTCTTCAGCTAGAATAAGTCTGTAGCTTATTAAGAGCCTGAGATGACTCTCTTTTCCATCTGAGATGATTGTCCTTTTCCATTTCCCTGCACTTGTCCTGTAGAGAAACTGAAGGCTCTGTGGAAATCACCCTGTCATCTCCAGTTGCCAAATTCAGGCAGAAACTTGCAGAAGTGAAACTCTAAAGTGATGAACACTTACTGTGTTTTGAAATAGAAAGCTCCTTGCTGGCCTGGAGAGGAGAAAAAGAAAAAAAAAAAAGATCTTCCAGGCTTTCAGCTCACAAATATTTTTGGTTGAGCTGGAGCTAAATGTATGAATCAAACAATAAATATGTGTCTAATCCAAGGGTAGAGCCTGGTGCTTTGCACCATGACTTAAACTTTTAAGTCACCCAGGAATAGTTATCATTTATATGGTGGTGGTAGATAAACCTTTTCTTCTTTCTCTTCTGTTCTTTTGACACTGAGAAGTTTCTTGTATAGACATCTGGCATCTAAAGCTGTATTGTAAAGCTACACTGAACCAAGATGATAGGAGGCAGATGGTTTCCATGGTAACAAAGCAAATTTTAGAGCAATTTCTCCCCACTCTGGTACATTGCAGTATAACACTCATCATCTGCTGGCTGGAAAACTGTATTTGTGGCCGCTTGAACTGACGAGGTGTGATAAGAAATAAAAATAAAGGTGATCCAAATTGACTTCAGTCAACAACCTTATGCACAGAGGTATCCCAGACACAACCCCAAAGCTCAGCTCATCTCCAGGTTTCTGGTGTTCCCTGATGAAGCAGTTGCCAGACTGAAGGAATGACAAACCCCTCTGCCATGTCCTCGGTCATGTCTGCCATGGAAGAAGTTTCTGGCCAGGATTTTGTGTTTGTTCATCTAGGTTTTGAAAGTCAAAAGGAATTTAAAGGCAGCGTAAGATTCGTCCCCTTCTGTCCATATATCATGGTTAAAATACTAAAGTAAGCTTATCTAACAGCATATAGGAAAGATGTCAAGTCCAGGGAGATGACCAAAACTTTATCTGCACCTTTATAGGTAAAATGAAAGAATCATCTGGACTTTGAGGCGCTATAATGAAGCCTGGAATTCCAAAAATGCCTGTACAGTCTGGAGATAAAATATGCCATGTCTTTTTTTGTTTGTTTGTAGGAGAAATTTGGAAGCATAACCACTATATGAGTTTAAATTGACATGCCTGCAGGTGTATTAGCAAACCCAACTTCTCAGACATGGATTAGTACAATAGCATAAAATTACGCTTGTCATGATTCTTGATAAGGTCAATAAATTCTGTATACATAAAAGGCACGAGCTATCCTTGCCAATATAAATGAGATCAACAAAGAAATCTTTGTATGGAAATTCCCTGCACAGTGTTGTATTTGGTATTGATAAAATGCCTTCTGAAGCCAGGAAATCCTTAGAAATTACACTTGTAAAGGTCTAACAACTTTCTTTCTTAAAAGTGTACAGCTAAACATAATCATAGACATCTATTTTAGTTAAAAATTTAATTAACAAGAATTAACTATATATAATATAATATAATATAATTTATGCAACAAATGTAATAATTTTTAAATAGGATTTATTCCTTCCATTTTCACTTGATTAAAAACTGTAAACCTGTGTAATGTCAACTTTCCTGTTTACATTGAAGAGAGAAATAGTCTGTATTATCTAGAATAGGAAATGAAGCTCAAAGATTAAGATCTACTTTCTCTCTGTCCATAAAATAACCTTGTAATGAGCTCTCACTGTTGAAAAGAACATTTATGAAATCTGTAAAATATTAACTCAGACTTTTTTGGTGCTTTTTCCTCAGGGTTTCTCTTTTTCTGCTAACCAGAATTTGACAGAATTGCACTGGAGAAAAGAAGCATGCAATACTGCCAGGTCTGGGGTACTGAGCTAAGCTAAGTATGTATTGTGAGGTGCTAAAGTTAGGGTTATTTTTTTCTCTTTCAAAGTACAAACAAACACTGCTGGAAACCCTGGGTACCGTGTGCCGACAGCTGGGTTTCTACGTGACATATCCAAATGTGCATGCATGTGGCGCTGAAATTTTAATTAATCCACTCCAGAGTATGCTTGTTCTCACTCAGAAGACTCAGACAATAAAAGACAAACTGTGATGAAGATTTGAATTTGACTCTTCAGTCTAATGTGACGTCCAGAGCTCTCTGTTCTTTTCTTTATTCGATACAATGAGTGAGATATGTACAAATAGCTCTCACAGTCTCTGTTAGCTTGATGCTATTGATGGAGTGGGATAAAAAATTAGATTTGAACAAACTCTTCAGAGGAAAATTGCCTCTACCAGATACTCCTGCACTGATACATTTTTTAGAAAAATTAATTTATTATTCTCTTCTGTTAAGGAAAATACTACATTGGAATGCAGATGTGAGCCATTTTATGTCTTGTAAGGACATTAGAAAATTGCTATTGAATGAAGAGAGGTCAGTTGAGGTAAAGAAAGAATTTTATATGGATTATATTAAGTAGAGGAAAGTTGTTCCTTAGAAGAGAAGATGAAGAAAAGTTGGATGGGAGAAAGGTCTAACGTGATAAAGATCACCTCTTTCTTTATTAATGATCAAGTGATTGGACAGGACACATATAATTCACTGACTACCTGTAGTAGTCTTTTCTTGAGGGTTTATACCCTGATCTTCTCTAGGATAACAGACCCCTTATCTTACTTGGCTCAATTCCTTTTTTTTAGTGCTGCCATTTTGCTCCTCTAACGTGCAATTTCTATCAAAACACATCTGACACTCTTTTGTACTGATTTACAGCAGTATAATTTACAGCACTTATGGATATTGACCTTAGAGTTGACAATATAACAACCATTATTTTTGTTGCCAGCAAAGAATAGGAATGTCCAGAGAAGAGCATAGACCTCTGCAAGGAAAAGATAATTCCATGGGATAGGTCTGTAGCAGGTTGGTCCTGTCTGTGGAAGGGTCACACATCCCACAGTGATGGTTAGAGCACATTGGGCCAAGAGATTGCACTGCACTATGAAAGCTTCAAGGACTCCTTGGGGGTGCAGTTTATTTAAGGGTGAGCTGCCTTTTCTCACTGACATCAGAGCAGCCTCAGAAACATTAGCGCTCTTTGTAGGCTGATGTGGAACTGCTGCTGGTGCTTAACAACAAGCCAGAAACATACTTGCAAAATGTGGTTAATCACTACTGACTACACATTCACACTTGGGTATCCCATCAAGCTGACTGCAGTGAAATGTTAATATGCTGGTGTCAGTGGGAAATGTACACATGTCCTCGAGAGGTTGTGTCTTTCTGACAGTGTGTCTAAAGGTTATGTGTGTCCCACTGTGGTGGTGCACCCAGTCAAACAAACAGGGTGGCATGTACGAGTGCACCGCTGCCACCCTCCTGCCTGCTAGGGCATATCTAAGCCTCCCAGTGACATGAATGATGGCTGTCATCAAAGCACACAGTCACAGAGAGATGGGAATTGCTCCATGCCCTCTCAGACTTGAGTTAGCCATTAGAGAACTGAGCCTGACAATGCCTAAGTGACAAAATTATAATCTGGAGGCAATCTATTCCTCTTGATTTTAAACTTTTCTTCCCTTCCATTCCAAGAAGAGTACTCCTTCAAGCTTTTTAAGATTCTGGAAATTGTCAAATGCTAAGCTAAGGGTAGGAAGTAGTGCAGCATAATGATAACCATTTGGAGAAGCAAACGGATTTGAGGACCCAAAGTCTCCCCCTCCAAGGCAGTTTCACCTGGATTTACTGGATCTTGTCCGGCCCTGTGAGTTGAGGGCCCACTACTGGCCAGAGCACCACAGTCATATCCTCTTCTGGTTTGGCTTCATCTAGAAGGACCCATTTCTCCTCTGTGAGGTCACCACAGGAAGCTATTAGCTTCCAGACCACATCCTTGATCCAAACTACAATGCACCAATGCACATAAAGTTAGATAGCATTTCAGAGTGCTACTTGGAGTGACCTAGAAATAAACTAACTACCATTCTGAGACAATCAGATCACTTGAAGCATTTCTGGTGAGACAGTTAACTGGGACTTGTATCTAATATCATCAGACACATATGCCAGCTGTGACTGCAAGCTAGGAGAAATTTAGAAAATGGTGAGAAAGAGACATTCTTCTTTTGCCCTTCTTTTCCTGGGAAATATTACTCATCATCAAAAATCTGTGCACCTATCTAGTCAGAGTAATATTCTTCAAGAAAACAGAGCGTGTTTTCAATTTTATATTTTTTCAACTTTTTCATTTTTGTAGTCAATGCAAACTTGAGGCATAAATGAAATCTTGTGAATAAACTCAAAAGCTATAACAAGTCAGATGCCAGAAAGCTGAATGTTAATAAACTGCCTGAGGTTTAAGTAAACACCATAAAAATACCTCCCTATGGTGAGGAAGAATTAATAAAATGGTCATTCCCTGCAGGGAAGTACTTACTAGGTCAAATAAAGTACTGCAGATTTCAGGAGGTTGGTAGGCTGCTCCTGATCCAGGGGCCTTCAGATGTTCTTAAAAGGAAAGTCCCTTTTATTCTTGTGGTTATCAAGGTGCTATAACTACTTCCACTTCTGGAGATGTATCTGTTGTGCCTTTGAATGCTTGGGTCAGAAGAGGTGTTGGTTTGGTGGTGAGGAAGAAAGGGATCCAGTTGACTGGCAGGGAAAATACATAAAGAAGAATTTCCTCTCTTCTGCTTTATTGATCTTTTGGCTGTTGCAGTAGGTTGACCCAGGCTGGAGGATGCCAGGTACTCAACATGCTGCTCTATCACTCACCTCCTAAGCTGGACAGTAAGGGAGAAAATAAGATGAAAAAACATTTCATGGGTCAAGATAAAGGCAGTGTAGTAAAGCAAAAGCTAAGGCTGTGTGCAGAAGAAGAGGAAAACAAAAGGTTTATTCTCTACTCTTCCTCAGCATGTGATGTCCAGCCACTTCCCTGGAAGTGGGTCTTCAGTACACACAGGGGTTTCTCCATGGGACAAATATCATAACAGTGAATCATCCCTCCCCGCTCCCCCCATCTCCTCCTCCTTTCTCCTTGTTTTTATTGGTGAACAGATGTCATATGATATAGAATATCCCTTCAGTCCATTTTGCTCAGCGTTCCCCACCATGTCCCCTCCCAAGATCTTGACCCTCCCAAGTCTGCTGGTGGGGGGGAATGATGTAGGGACAGCCCTGATGCTGTGCCAGCACTGCTCAGCAGCAGCCAGAACATTGGTCAACACGTTTCTAGCCACCAGTGCACAGCACAGCGTTATGGGGAACTGCCTTGGGGAAAATACAGTCTGCATCAGCCAGGCCCAATGCAACCGTATATAGCTACAGCAAGATTGATCCGTGTGCAGCTTTTCTGAATTTGCGTTTGTCATCTTTCCATCTATACTCAGGTTTTAACTGTAGTTCATGTAAAATTGCCATTTCAGGTTGGCTCTTGTTCTCCATGGCCTTAAATACTCATAACAATTTAACACAGTCCATGCTATGTAGTCCATTTTCACACAAGGGCTCGTTGCAGTTGAGCCATTAGCTGTGGAGAAATTAAATCTAATATATTTAATCCATTGCAATCGTCTACATGCATCATGATGCAGTCATGCTATTTCTCTCACATCTACAGTCATAAGCCTGAAATACTCTCTGATTCCTTTGCTAGCTGGAGCTACTGACAAAGTAATGGAAGTAATGAAAATATGTGATAAGGTTTTTAATAAACTATATCTTAGGTATGGGGAATATAAGGCATGTCAGCAAGCATGGAATTACAGAAAATAAGTCTTATTGAGTAAACTGTTTACCTATTCTTTTTCTGCATTTTCAGTTTTAGTCAGTAAAACCTGAACAAATATAGCAAACTCACAGGAGTTTGTGTTGACATAGTGCAAGATTTTAAAAATGCTTATTATCATGAAATAGGTATCAAATGTTCAGAAATATTAATGAGAATGTGTCAAAAGATGGAAGTTTATGAAAAATCAACCTTTTTTAGTTGAATGGAAGTTTTCTTCTAGTGAAGGTGTGCAAGGCTAAAGATAAAGTCTCATGACAATAAGCATTTTACCAGTAAAAGTTAGGAAGTAAATATGCATTATGCATAAAATCTCAGATGGCACAAAGCGATGAGAAGGGCCTGGTCAGGGGATGGACTATGGAAAGCAAAGGATCTGAAAGGGCTAAAATGCCATAATGGAAAAGCCCAGTACAATGGGCTGGGTAAGGATGGAGAAAAGCCCTGCAAGCAAAACTGGTTATAGAGAGAATTTCCTGTTGGCATGAAATCTGCTGGAAGGAAAACACTATGGTGCAGAAGGATTCCAGGAGGCTTCAGGTGTGAGCTGACAGCAGCTGGAAGCTGTTTCCACACATATAGATAAAAAGTTTACTGGGAAGAGTTAGCATGGATGTTCAAGTGGAAAATCATGCCTAACCAACAAGATATCTGCCTACAATGAAACGCCTGGCCTATTGATGAAGGGAGAACAAGAAAAGTTGTGTATCTTGACTTCAGCTTTTGACATTTGTCTAACAACCTCATTGACGAACTAGTGAAGAGCACCCTAGATTAGTGAACCGTGAGGTGGACTGAAAAACAGAACTGCTACGTTCACAGGATTGTGATCCCTTTTCACTGGACTGCCATGACTTCTTAAATATGGATGATGGCTTATCCACTTCCTCTGTCAGCTGCCTCAGTACCCATGGATACATCTCATCAGGTCCCATGGACCCTTGCCATTTCAGGTTCCTTAGATGGTCTTGAACCTGACTTTCTCTTATTGGTGGCATTGGCTATAGACTGCTAACTTTGCATATGATGTATGTCTCTGTGGCTGAGTACACCTAGTCTAGGTATGGTGTTCATACTTTAAAGTATTTTTTAGAAGGCAGAACGAGTGTGATGAGCTCTCTGTGACTGCAGATCATTGTTATTCCATGCTCCATCAAAGGACTCAACATGCAGGAGATATGCCAGCTGTCCTCAAAGTAAGAGCAGTATGTGGACACCAGTCATACACAGATTTAGAGTATGCAGATGGCTTCAGTATCTGGATGTCTCTGAGCTGCCAGTAGGACGCATCTCTGCCAACTTCTGTCACACTTCCTCCTCCCCCAAGGAGATGTTTCACAGTCAAGAACAGGCTGAGGGACAGCAAGCTCTGCCCTTGCCTGCTGATACAGCATTTTGCAAAAAGAGGTTCAGTGGAGATACTCCATAATTTCCAAATATCTTACTCCACAGTGTTTCCTAGAGGCCAAGTCTGCTTAGTTTATGCTACCAGAGCACTAAAATGATGTTTACATGCATATCTTTTCCTCCTGCCTGCAATTTTCATACAGTCTTGGATGATGCCAGAGATTAAAGACACTAGGAAACCACCTTCCCAGCTAAGAGCTCTAACAGACTCATATTCTTTCTGGTCAGGCAGAGGGGACAGAAATACTCCTTTTTGATAAGTAATAGCTTTGCCTTTTTGATATGATTTCTGGAGGCCATTCAGCTGAAATCTATCATCTTGTTTCGGGTTCAGCTTTAAAGGAAAGATTAAAAGCAGTTTAATATTGGTTTGATATTTTTTCCCTCTTTTAAGCCAAATGGATACCTGGCTGTTGAGACAGGCTAAATATAGTTTGGGGAAACTCAGTCACAAAGGATGGTAAAAAGACACAATCATTCTTTGCCCTTCTGTTTTTCCATACATGACTTGTTTATGGAAGAGGGAAGAATGTGGTATAAGAACTGATCTGTTGATTGTATACTGCACTGGAACATGGAAGAGAAGGGGTCCTTTGGAAGTAAAAGGAGAGCTGTTCATTTTTTTCCTAATTGATTTTGAATTACACTGAGGTTTGTAACAACTCTGTTATAAGACTTACAAGAAAATTTATGTATTGGTATTCATAAGCATGAGTGGCAACATTAATACTTCCATGTTGTCCATATGGTTCTACATGGATTTAATGGAATGATACCAACTTCTTAATCATAAGGAACACTTTAAACTACCATTAAATCTGTGGTATAAAGTAATAGGTGTGAACATTGCATCCAAATGCTGAAACTGCCAATCCTGAACTGACATCAAGGCTGATGCAATATCAGCCAACGAGACACAGCTATGTGCACCTGAGGACTGATTTCAAGCCCTTGTGGTCCAGAGGAAACGGCCCTGCTCTCCTGATGTGAGGGACTTCTCTGAATTACCAACCTTACCAGGGATTAAACTGGTAGGTTGTGTGAGCATGGGGGTGAGCTGTGTAGATCTCACCAATCTACTAGATCCGGGCAAGAGGTTTGCAACACTAGTGTGGTGACTCTTTTCACTTCATGTGCACAGCAAGAAAAATAGGCTGTTGCTTTCAAATTCCTGCTCTTAGTCTCTCTCCCATTATACAGCATTCATTAATCTGATACAAAAGGATTCAAAGGTTTTTATCTTCTTTGGTAGATTCCCTGGCAACACAGATAACGCATTATTTTCCTCAACTCTTCTTCTAAAACTAGTAATTTAAATTTTAACATTTATCCTGTTTTGGTGCTTGAAAAAACTAATATGTGCCAGTCCACAAGAAAAAGAATATTCCCAGAAGAGCAGCTTCTCTCCAAGAAGCTGGGAGGCCAAAAACTACCTGCAGCTCTGTGGAGAAATTAACAAAAAAATGTGTAGATTTGGCTGAACTGTTAAACTGCTAAGATTTATTTTAAAAGGCTTTAAGTCACATCTGTCTTATTGTGAATTCTTTTGAAATGTCTCAAATAACTTTTTCTAGTTATTAAGACAGCACCAGAAATGGCATAATGCTATTAGTTTTAGTAACCCATTTCTTAATTTTCTTGTGAAGGAGAATAATTTGGATACACGGCTTCAGAGATTCCTGAAGCTTTATATCAATTTACTAATCATCGTATAGTGGAGGTTAGTGATGTCAAAAAATCTTTCTCTGCTTGAAATATCCTTTGGCTCTTAATGAATAAATTTTACTATACCTTGCATGCCTTGTAAAATAATATCTTCACTGGTAAGATGGAAAAGAACATAGAAAACTGGTCCTCTGTGCAACTGTACCAGAATCACTATTTTCCTGTTGAAAAAAATAAAAAAGGAGCTTGTCCCCAACAATCACAGTTACCAAAAGGATGTCTTCATATGTGTTTTAAGAACAAATGGCTTTCAGTTTGAGAAAGATATCTTTCTGTATCTCACTGGACAGGGACAGATGGGATTTTCTGTAAAAACTCAGCCCTTCTCCAGGTCACCAAATGGAAAGCAGAAGAGATGCTTTTCTGAAGTTTTAAACATTGCTTTCTTAAGGACTGGAACTGCTGGGACCTAACAAAGTGTGAGACCTCTGACTCCCTCCAACATTACATGAAATCAGTTGCCAGACTGGCTGTTGTACCAATCAATTGCCAGACTGGAATATATCAATCCTACCCTGATTCTATCCTCATTACATACACTGAGCTGGAGTTTGCTGATGACAATCTCCACAGGGTGAGTGCAGGGAAAGTTCCAACTCCCTGTAAGTTCTGGGAGCTGTATCTGATCCTTGTATGCAAAGCAACGAATTGATATCAATATAATAATCAAATATTCTATAGGATGCTTCCACAGAGAAAGCAAAGTGTCTGTGTCTTTCTCTTTCAAAACACAGTAAGACTATAAAATCAGATCCCACACTTAGACCTTTTTTCTTAACTATATAAAGGTTCCTCAGTCTTGTTGATAGAGTCTTAGATTCTGTAAAGCACAAGGATGGAGGAGTCTTAGACCTTTTGGGGATGGAGACAAGTCAGAATGACTTCTAGAAGAGAAGCTAGTCCAAGAAACTACTCTGCCAGTTTATTCTGCCCAAAGTCTGGAATAGATCATCATAAGTAGTTCAAGCTCTCACTTTATTTAAACATAGAAAAAAGAAAAATCAAAAGCCCTGAAAGAGACTCTTTAGGACATTGAATAGTCATGGGGTAGTAGTGTGCAGTCACAGATTCAACTCTGTCTGTGGAGACAGACAAAAATAGAGAGAAGGGAAATCACCAAGACTGGTGACTGAGAGCAGACAAAATTCAACCTTGGCAAAGGCATGTCTTTGGATTGTGCAAACTGAAAAGATCCTGCACATTACATGGCTCTGGATGAACTGATTAGTTGTAGCTATAAATATGTATATATTTACATGCAAGTACATATATGCACTCTGCATCCTCACATCC
>VXBQ01009109.1:46252-83575 GCA_013400175.1 Phainopepla nitens | reverse complement strand
CCTCTCCTCTCCTCTCCTCTCCTCTCCTTTCTAATCTTGGCACAAAAGGAACAGTCTGTTCTATTCACAAAACAACCATAGTTTGTACTGTGCAGGGAAATCGCAATATGATTGTTTCAGATGTTTGAGATGAGACCATTTCAAGAAGATGTTGAAGGATCCTTTTTTCCCTGACCTAAATAACAGACTTAGGAAGAAAAGTGTTAAGTAGATTGTATAAAAGAAGTACTTCAGAAATTTCCCTTGGAAGACAGATGCTGTAGCCCTAATATGGGACAATTTTGGTAATCCTTTCTCTTTTCCTGTTTTCTGAGGTCACTCACCATCTGCTTGAACTATTTGGCTGTGTGGCTTTACAAGTCAGCTCATTTCTCAGTTCAGGAGGAAAAAGTATCTTTGGAAGTTACCAGAGCAACCAGCTCTGAATTACAGAACAATGTCTAGGCAAGAGAGATAGTCTTTATTTATATTCTTTCTATTTTTAGAGGACATTGTGTCTTTTAAACTGTGGATCTATTTTCTCTCATTAATTATGTGAAATTATAAATGAATTTAAACTACTATGAAAAAAATAAAGACGAGTGAGACCATTGGCACCAGAAAAAAAGGAGCGTCCAAAATATCGAAACATATGTTCTGTGGACAGGTTAGGACTACAATTTGCATTAATTAAACAGGTATATGTGGCTGCCTTGTCAGATAGTCTTGATACCCCCCTCTTCTGGCTGACATTGTCAGTATATTGCTCTTTTCACCTCCATACCTCTTTCCAGCTCATCACCTTGGCTGTACAGCTCCCCCACCATTGCACCCCTACCCTTTCCCCCTGTTCCAGTCGTTTTCTGGTCCCTCCACTGTCTCAGGATTCTGACTCAAGTTCCAGCTACTTGTCTATTCCTTTTCTCAGTTATCCTCCCAGTTTTCAGCAAGGTAAATTTTCTCCCTAGCCCTATTCCCTCCTTTTCTTCCCACAGCAGAAAAATTCACTTTTACCCTTTTCCATCTAACTTTTTCACTTGAGTTGCTTTTGTCTCTAAGTCTATTTGTATCTGAACTGACAATTAAAATCCAATTTTCCAGACAATTTTTAAATTTCATTTCTTCCTAATCTCTCTTTCCCTTCATGGTTGCAGCACCCCTTGTCCTCTACTTCTCTTTCCATTTTCATTATCCCTACTCTGCCTGTGACAGTCTAGTCTCTTTCCTCCTTCCAGCCTTTTTTAAAATTCCTAATGGTCTAAAAAAGGAGGCATCTTTCTCTAAGTAATATTCTCAGATAGTTTCAATGAGAAAGGAGGCTGAAGATGTGTAGTCCATCAAAATAAGCTGGAAAGCAAAAGAGATAAAGGAAAAAACCTAACAAGATTCTGGAAAGATATACAGCTTGTATATATATTTTTACACAGCTTTAAATGATGTTTCTGTAAAAAAGGAAAAATGTGTCATAAAATAGAACAAAGTTTATTACTTAGGGATGTGAAAAAGTCTGTCAAACAGCTAATTATGTCTAAGTCCAGTCAGCATGAATTGTCATCTTTTCCCAAAGCAGCAATTTGCAGTCTTGTGGTACTAAAGTCATAGGCAGGAACTGTTTGCTTTATCTTAAATATGTGTGAAGTTTTATATTGTTTGTCGTGTTAAATGTTCTTTCCTTTTCAGTGCATAAGTGTGAAAAACTGAAGCATATTATCAGTAGTATAATAAGTGAGTACTTTTGCCACCTGGCACAAAGCTGAACAGCAGCATTTTTCATGCATCTAAATAATTCCCCAATTTATGCAGTGAACACATTTAAATGTCCAGCTAAACTACAGAAGAATAGCATTAAATATTAGAAATGTGCAAACATGAGCAGAAAATATTCTCAGTTTTGGTGCCTTCCATATTATTTTGCCATTTCTCTTGGTTCGAATTTTTAAATGATAGGTGAGTTCTTAACTTTCTCTTTCCACCCCATTCAGGCAAAATAAAAGGTCATGAAGAAAATACATTGCACGTGTTTTTGAAAATCCTAGTGAAATATCTTAGAGGAGAAGAGGCTAAAATAGCAGAGAAATATGCATGAAAAGACAGAAAGAACCCCAATGTCAGATTCCTCAGGAGGAAACAATTTTTCTTCTGTCCTTTCCCAAGAAGTGTCTTGCTCTAGAAGCCAAACTGAACATGCTGTGCATCTCTGAATCCCTGTAAAAAAAATACCCACGTGTGGTGAATGAGCTTTCCATGACTCTTCAGTCTTGGTGAGAGCTGTCTCTGTGATGAAGGAACAGCCTGGTCCATGTATGCCACAACATGTGGCAACACATAATAAAATGGCAAGATGTTTAGTCAGCAAACTATGCACAAGAGATTGTCACTGCAGTGTCTGCTATAAACATCAGGTGATATTTTGACAAAGAGACACAGTGTGGTATGATCTGCCACAAGATAGGCTGGAATGCATGGGACAAATCCTACAGCTGTCAATCCTGATCTCACAGCAGAACTCACCACCCTGTGGAGCCTGGGTTTGCACTCCAGTGCTTTCTGCACTGGAATCTGATTTTACCCCTTCTCACGTGCAGCAGTTTTCTCTGAGGGAGGATCTGGTCATTCTTTTATATTTGATTTTCTTATTCACAGATATATTTCCTTTATTTTTTTTGCTTTTCCCACTTCTAGAGAAGTAGTGACTACTGATTGTGTTTCACTCTCTGAATTGCATGGAACTTCTGCTTATGATTGGTGACTGGCATTTTTAAAAGATGAGACTAGTGGATGAAAAACAGTGAATTATTTCCAGCCCTATCTCAGTGTAAATAACGGTTAATGCTAAACTTCATGAAGTGTTTCGTAGTCATGGAAGCAATTATGAATGAATTCATGGTCATCTGACCACTCAGACAAAAAACCAAATATTATTACACCATGAAAAACTATGCACAGAACTCAGTATGCTCAATTAGGAGGACATTAGAACAAATATATTTTTTTCATCTGATTTCCTCTAAATATTTTTTCCATAAATTTGAAATATGCATTTCTAAAATTATGTTTTCCATCATCATTTTTCTTTCATATATGTCCATACAGTGAGTGTCCTTTTAATTTCAATATCATATTTTGACAAGCAATTTTAAGCAATTTTCTAAGTGCTTTTTGCAAACAAGTGATATAAAACAATGTTCTATAGTTTGGCTGAGTGTTAGAAATGCTCTGTCAAAATACTCCTTCAGCCAAATCTAAGGTTTTATTTTAAGGTGACACTGAAATATTTAAGCAAACAAGTAGGCAAAGAAATGCATCTACTTATTGGCAGAACATTACTGATCATTCCTGATATATTCATTGCACTTATTTGTTAGCCAGCTCTATTGAATTTCCTAGCAGGATGCCATTCTATTTTAAAGGCATATGTGAGTTATAGCAACCCTTGATTTATTAGTCTTTTACAATCCAGAAGTCCTATTTGTTTTTGGTGAAACAAAGTGTAATCCTGCTAAACTTTGTCATTTTATTGGCTTTCATTGGATGCCTTGTGTCTTCAATGCAATGCTATCATTAACCTTATCAATGAATCAGACCAGCATATAGCTTAGAATAGTAATTTGAAGTGAAGGGATAACTTTCTTGTTTCACTTCTGCAATTACAAATTACCATAACACTAAATAGTATTGTTTGTTGTTTTGCAGGTAAAATTGCTCTGCTGAAAACTTTGTCTGTTGATGGGTATTCAGAAGTTTAAAACACTTTGTGTGTGTGTGTGTTTTGAGTAAAAGTATCTATATCTGACTTTTATCCAAATGTCTTGATTTATACCACTTTCAATAAGCTACATAAAAAAACCCCAAACAAACAAAAACCCCACAACTTGTAATGAATAATTTAAGAAAATATGGTTCTAACTCAATCGCCTCTAAAATATCCTTGGGAATTCCAAGGGCCAGAAAAGCAGATTAAAAATTCCTTTACAGATCATATGAGCTATTGCTTATTAAAGCACAAATTAATTACTTCTCTGTTGATAAATTACTTCTGACACATGTAATTAAAGCAGAAGATTCAATAATTAGCTTAAATCACTGTGAAAGTAGACTTAAAAGGAGCAAATTGCAACGCACAAAGGGTAATAGCCTAATGGTACACTGCTTTTATATATATCTAGATACAGCTATAGATATATAAAAATATCTTTTACAGGAAAATGCTCATAAAAATGTAATTATATATATCTGATTTTTCATACTTCTAAAATCTTAAATCACTGAAACAACATGAAAGAAAAAAAATGCTTGAAAATGTTTTAAAAAAAAAGCTTTAGAGGGCTAAGTGTTTGACATGGTATGGTACATATATGTAGCACACATCTCTGATGTTCCTTAGGTGCAAACAGGTTGGTGTCTGACATTGCTAGTTGTTGTACAATCGTGGAGAGAAAGGCCGTCTCTGACTCAGAGGAAGGTTTGTGGCATTAATAACTGCATGCCTGTGTGACTGCCACAGACCACAAGGAGAAAAATACTGCACTTAACCCAGAGACAAGTCAGGACCACTTAGCTTGCCTGAATGCCTGCTAATGAAAAAACATGCAGTGATTTTCAGTGACATGACTGCCTTGGAGTATCTCGTGCACTGACTAATCCTGGTAAAGTGGTTCTACTTTGAACTGGCTGGTAGGAACCAACTGCGTGTCTTTTCCAACCCAGATTTCAATTGTGTTAGTACATTCCTCTAGTTCAGCTTCCTCTGAACACTGTGCCATTAGCTACCACCAGGCTCAACAGCTATCCCTTGCTTATGAGCAGGGGTCAGGAAGACCTGACTGTTTCCTCTGGAATTTGCATAAGGAAAGAATAGCACCTCCTGTGTTGCTTGCACAATCCTGCATTTTCTGACTTGCAGATGTCCATGTTGTTGAACTCCACCTTAAGGAACAGAGCCTGCCACAAGGAACTTCTCCAAGTGGTTCATGGAAGATCTTCATCCATTTCATTCTTTTTGCATGAGGGACTCCCTTACAGACTTCCAAAATATCGTCCCCAGTGTTGCTTTGCCTTCTGTTGTGGACTCTCAGATTCTCAGCAGGGAAAGGAGGACATACATTTTTCCCCTTTGTTAATGTCTGATACAGAGGAAGGGAGAGAAATGTAAAGGATCAGTGATCAGGCCTGATA
Source organism: Phainopepla nitens (assembly GCA_013400175.1). Classification (NCBI taxonomy): domain Eukaryota; kingdom Metazoa; phylum Chordata; class Aves; order Passeriformes; family Bombycillidae; genus Phainopepla; species Phainopepla nitens. The sequence continues at coordinate 78,421 of VXBQ01009109.1, read as the reverse complement.
AATATTTATTCTGTGAGAGTTTTGATGCGCTTCAGAGGTGTTTTCCTATTAAATTAGGAAAAGCATATATATAAAGGGGACATAGAAGAAAAATGGGGAGAGACTTTTTAGTAGGGCCTGCTGCTATAGGACAAAGGGCAATGGTTTTAAACTGAAGGAGAGTTGACTTGGGTTATGAGGAGATTTTTTACAATGAGGGTGGTGGAACCCTGGAACAGTGGCCAAGAGAGTAATTAAGATCCCTCATCCCTGGAAATAGTCAATGTCAGGTCGGATAGGGCTCAGGATAACCTGATCCAGTTGAAGATGTGCTCATGGCAGGAAGGTTGGACTAGACGACCTTTAAAGGTCCCTTCTAACCCAAACTATTCTTTAATTCTATGATTCTATGCTGAAGTGAAAGGTTCTGATCATCATGATGTTTTGAAGACTAAACCTATCTCTAAAAGTGTCTGGAGTAAGATAACCCTTTTGGAAAGGAAAATCTGGAGTTTGGGCACTAAGAGCAGGAGAATCCATCCGGAAAGATGATGGGAAAGCTAATAAAACATCTTCTTTGGCCTGAGAGAGAGAAGAAACTGGAAACAAATCTAATTTTTAGTGCTCAGCTTTCTTGCTAGGAACTGGAAAATCAGTGTAGGGAACAAATGGAAGTGAGGCCAGGTCACCCAAAAACCGTAGTGGGAGTGTCTGGTGGAAGGAGGTCAGACTGGAAGGTCCATGGCAGCTTGCTTGAGTCCTTGCTGCTCCCCAACAGTCCCAGAGTTATATTCTACTGCAGGAGGGAAAAAGCAATTGCTCAGTCTGTAATCTCTGTTGACTAGAAAATGAACGCATTTTATGACAGATGCCCAACTTTTAAAAGCCAAAATTAGGTGAAATGAATGTCGCTCATAAAGGTGAAATATTTGTCAAAGACCATAGAGAAAACAGAAAATAAAAAGCAGCACATTAATCTGACATAGGTTGTAATGTAGAGGGTGATTAGGAAGAGTACAGCTCTGGCTTCATTTATGGAAATGAAGTTGCATCCACTTACATAAAAATGATTATAGCTCCCACTGTCCTAGATTAAACAACCCCCAGGTCTCATTTACCTAATGTGTCCAAAGTTCAGATTCACCCAGCCTTTCTTGACATTTGAATAGCAATTTGAGACTTCAATTCTTTCTGTCCTTCTTCACTCACAGTTGCTAAATTCTAATTACATTTTTTTATGCAAGCAGCAGGCCAGTGACTCTCTTGCCTGAAGGATTTTTCCTTTCAGTTTTTTGCTGGTTTTGGCTTTTTTGTTTGTTTGTTTGTTTGTTTGTGTTTTTTTTAAAGAGCAAATAAAGGGAACTCAAAAAAGCTGAAAACTTCTGAGTAAAGTTATCAGAAGAAGAGTGTGCTGCTTGTATCTAATTCTCAGCCATTGGTAACATGGTACCATCAGACATTTTATTCTGGTAGGCCTTTTATGGGTACCTGTTGCTACTAAAATGATTTGGAAGTGATGCATATATTTATTTTCTTGAGAGAAATAAAAAATAAATTCTTAATATTCTATAGATATTCTTATTAACAGAGTTTCTTAGTGTAAATAGCAAGCACTGGCAGAGTGTGTAAGGAAACTGCATTATGACAATTCTCTTTTGTTTTGGGATTGCCTAGAAAAGTCATTAATGCAAAATACATTTCACTGTTATATTTTTCTGCATCTTGGTAGAATGTTATGGAATAAGATACATGCATTGGGTAACCAACAAGGAGAAGAAGCTACCTAAAAAAAATACCTTTTTCCTTAAATTTCTTCATCATTTGTTAGTGAAGAATAGTGGAATGATGATGCCAAGTCAGAGAAAAGGTCCTTTTAGCCTTGCTCTGTATGTCAAACAGTGGAGGATGGTGGGATCACAGGATAATTCTGGCGGGGAGAGACCTCAGGAGATCACTGGTCCAACCTCCTGCTTGCAGCAGGTTCAGCTCTGGGGCCAGTCCAAGCTGCTCAGAGCTTCTCCTAGCCAGTGCTTGCAAACCTCCAAGGACAAATGCTGCAAAACTTGTGCCTTTGCCTAACTGTCCTCTCATGGGGAAAGTTTCCCCTTATATTGAGGGTGAGTCCCTTCTGCTTCAGTTGCTGCTCATTGTCGCTTGTCCTCCCACCCTGCATGGCTGTGATGAGCCCAGATGTGTATCCTTGATGACCTCCACATAGGCACTGGTGCCTGATGTTATGTTCTCCCCAAATCCATAGCTGCAAGCTGTGAAAGTCCAGCTCCCCTGGCCTCTCCTCAGAGAGATACTGCTTCAGACACACCTTCATGTCCCAGTAAGAAAAAAAAAAGGAAGACCTGAAGAAAAAATCCACTATTTTTTTCCCTAGCTTTTGTGGGAATGTGTTATTTATTTTTCTTTTGATTAGCTTGCCTATCCAGTTTCTTACCCATATAGTTACCCACCTGGTTTGGTTGTAGTGTCCAAACATAAATACTGGAACACTCTGGGAGATGTTTCTGAAAAACTTGCCAAAGTTGATGTGAATGGTATCCTTGCTCTCTCCTTGTTCATGAACCCAGCCATGTTACTCTAGAAGACAATCAGGTTGATCTGACATGATTTATCCTGGCAAACACATGCTCTTTCAGTCACTTTCTTCTCCTCTCCCTTGTCAGAAATGTGCTTCAAGGGGGTAGAAACTTGTAATCAGGGAAAAATGCAGAGCTGGGTAATGCAGAAAGTCATAACTACCCTTGTATACCTTCCCAGTTTTCAGCACACTTCAGGATAGAGGCTTTCTGAATCAAAATTGGTATCTTTGTATTAGTGAACATCAAGGTGCATTATGTCCCAATAATACCTCTAATTCCAATCTAATTAAACAGGTAGCATCTCCAACAACCTATGAAAGTGTCACACTTCAATTTCATGCTCTGTGAAGATGTAGATGCCTCAGCTTTGGGGTTCAAAGACTTCCAATCATCAGTCTTTATATTCAGTGGAGAGAGGGAGGTTCCTAAGTAGGAAGAACATGCAGGTTTGCTTTGATTTTGTTTGGGTCTTTTTTCAACAGACTTATTTATTTTAAAGTGCTTGCTTGGAAAATTAAATAAAACTCTCATTTCTTTTTTAGATAGAGGCCACATAAGATCACAGACTTGTATAGAATGAAAAAGTTGTTCCTTCTTCTGCCCAGTGACCTTTGTCTGGATTTATCAACATACTCAGAAATCATAATGATTTTTACTTTCATTTGGGTTTTTGTTTCATTTAATTTTCAATTACTTCACCTATAGGTACAGTTTGCCCAGGGAGAGGTCAGGGAGCTGGAAGTGCGGATGGAATGTCTGGCTAAGCATGATAAATGCAGTTACTGAGTAGGTTCCATGGGATCTCCAAACCACACTGTTAGATAATGACTCTCCCTCTCCTAACTGGGATGCATCTGCTTTGTTGTAGGATACCTTCTTTTCAAGGATTTTACAAATACTATATGCAACCTGCTGAATTCAGCTCCTGTCACTCAAGGTGAGACCTTTTTCATAACTGCTTGATGACAATTATTAGCGTTATCTGCCCTAGGGTTGATGCTTAGAATTTCACTTGAGACCACATCAACTTTAGCCACACACCCTTAGACTTCAAAGCATTAACCACAGCCAGTGCCTGTGTGTACTTTACAATAACTTCTTGAACAACCACTGATTTATACACAGCTGTCAACTTCATTTTTCCAGCTGTAGGAAGGTGCAACATACCGAAGTCTAAGTAATTTTTAATATCTTAAGGGGCATAGAAGTGCTTTAATACGCTCATATTTTTTTTATACTTATCTTTGATTTTATCTAGGCTCAGTGCTTTGAAGTTTGCGTGGGAGTTAACAATATTACCTCTTCACTGTTAACCTTGGTCACTTCCATAAGAATTTCTGGGAATGGTCGAGCTCCTCTTGCTACTAAGAATTCATGGCTGAAACTGTATTTGTGATTAAAAGTGCCTTGTTTCCTCAAAAAGTTGTCTCAGAAGGCAGGAAATGCAAATACTTGTGCTTCATGGAAAAGCATGATGTACCGCTGTCAAAATAAAAATGTTTATATGAACATCAAATTACCACATCCGTTCCGGCAGTGGGTGTGTATGTATGTCTATAACAGGGTTGTATTTCATACATATAGAGGATAGTTGAAGTACTGCTTAATTCATTTCAAAAAGAATCCTTCTTTGTATGGAAAGAGCATATGTGCATATGAATGAGGTTTTTTTAAAAATATATAAATAAAAAACATCCTGCTGCTGTGTTATTAGGAAAATCAGCAGCTAGTCTTGAAGCATCTTATCTGAAATATTTGGACAGGTTGCACTTGCAAGCACAAGGTTTTAATTTCTAATTTTAGAGTGCAGCTAGCAATAATAGGATTTAAGGAAAATATTGCACTTTATATAGACATTTTTAAGGCAGCAGCTAGAAACTCCAATTACTATGTAATATGTCATTGGTTTATTTGATAAAAGAATAGGAAAGATAATATACTTCAGGGAAACTGAATGTAACGTAAACCAAATATACCTAGTCAAGAAATATGAATTAATCTGGTGGCTGATGTGCCAAATAAGTGGCATCTTAAGGAGATCAGTGGCTGTAACTCATTACACTTCAAAATATTTGTACTTAAGTGCTACATTTTCTTGTGAATTTTAAAATATTATTAACTTACAGGCAATTTCAAAAATGTTTCTGACAGGGACATTTTGTTTGAATAGAACTTGTGAGGAATTTCAATATGACAATGCCACTGCTGTAGAAACTATAAACTCTTAACCGCAGAGTAGTGAAAGAAGATTACATTATAAGTCACCTTGGGTAGTAAGCTAAATGAAGATTCTATCCTGTTTTGAGTGAAGGGAATAATAAAATTGCAGTTGACTTCCTTGGGGACAGGATGGGGTCCTGTCGGGCTTAGGATGATAAATCAAAATAATACATCAGCAGCAGATGGTTGCAACAGATGATTGAATAAGCACTATGTTTAATTTTTATGAAATAAGTTTTTTAAATGTACGACTTGTCAAGAAATTAAGTCTGACTCAGATGAATTCTAAAATGTGCTATATTCTCATTGTGGTATGTAGGGGGCAATTTTACTTGCCAAAACTATCTCTGTAGCAATAATATTATAAAACAGTAACATAACGTGTATACACATTCAAATTCAGAAAAAATAATGTGTGTAATGTAAGAAGAATGCAATAGAAATAAGGAGAGAAAGAACAAAGAGAGAGTAGGAAGAGTTTTTAAATATTAGCCACTTTCCCTCTAGACCTTTTTACTCCTACTACAAAGGCATTTAGATACCTATTCCCTGTGAAACTGGGGGAGTCTGGCTTCTAAAAATGGCGAAACACCAACATACCTCTGTGGATTTGTCTCCTACATGCAGCTGATCGGGCGTTATATATAAAACACAGCACTGAAACAGAATGGGTGTTTTGACTCATCCTGTCAACACGCGTTACAGATGGTAAGAATCGCACGCATCCCTATGGCTACTGCACACACAGCTGGGATTACCCAGCCACAGAGATGTGTGAAGCACTCTGAGCACACAGGGAGGGAACTGGATCTGTCCTCCAGGCATAAGACAACTGCTCATCCAGTGCACAAATAACCTATGCACCTACAGCTTCCTACCAGCCATCCAACTGCTCTAGTCAGGTGGTCCCCAGCTGTTCTGGATGAGCTGCAGGAACTCAGCCCCTTGATGATGTCAAGAGCTTCCTCTTCCTTCTGAGCAAGGCTAATAGTTTTATTAATACATATCTGTTGTTTGCCATAATCATAGAATTGTGGAAGGGTTTTGGTTGGAAGGGGCCTTAATTATCACTCTAGTTCAACCCTTCCCACCATGGGCAAGGACAACTTCCACTCTACCAGGTTGCTCAAAGCCCCACTAAACCTGGCCTTGGACACTTCCAGGGATGGGGCATCCACAGCTTCTCTGGGCAACTTCCTCCAGTGTCTCACCACCCTCATAGTGAAGAATTTCTTCCTAATGACTTCTTCTTCCATGATGCCTACTCAGGCTTGCATAGAAGATGTGTTTATACTCTGTGAATAAAATAACAAGAGAATGCTGCCTCTCCTCACATAACTGACACCACACACCCAGCTGGGGAGGCCTCACTGAGTGCATCTCAGGGACTTTGAAAACAAATATGCACTGTGGGCATCCCGCTCCTGCCCACCCTTGGATTTCTGAAATATCAATATTCTCTGATTTGTTCAGGGGGGAGGAGGGTGCAGGAAAACAATTTGCTCAAGCCAAACTCATGCCATGGACAGTGCTAAATATTTAACAGCACACATGGACATGCCATGTGCTTGAGACCAAGGCAAGACTCTCTTCAGTTTACTTATAAAGATATGGCAAAGTTGCTATAAATCTGTTCCAATATGTTAGGAAAAGAAGGAGCTTTAGTCATGAACGCAAGTTAATCCAGAAAAATCACATTAGCTAGGAAAGATTTTTTTTCAGTGTTAAATTCATTTAACACCAGGGCTCCAAGAACACATTATAAATTAGAACAAAAAAGAACAGATTTATAATATCTTCTCTAGATAAAGCAAGCCAGACACCAAAAGTTTATTATTGGAGCAGATTTATGCTCATAAATGCGATGCCTGAGAATTGCACACTCAGTGTTCTCATGGCTGAAAGAAGACATTAACCAAATTTAGTGCAAGAATGAGCTGTGCCTTCTAAGAGGCAGTATAATAAATTATTTGGACAATGCATCAGCTACGGTAGGACGGTTTTTGTTACTGGAACACTTGAAAGCAATACAAGAGAGCTTTCTAAAAGCAAGACCTCAACCAAGGACTCTAAGATGAATATAAGGGTTACTGGATAAAATTGTGAGTCATGTAAAAGATCAGAGTTTTGGTGGTGGGTACAAGGCCACCCCACCGAAGAGAGGGAAGTCCATCTGGGTGCACACTTCAGAATAAATTCTTTCTCGCTGGAATGTCCCAGGTGAACAGATGACCAGTGATGAATTTGCTGCCCATGGGTAGGTGCCTTATTTCAGGTTCTCGATGAATTCACATAATTCCTCTATGATTTATGAACACTTTGATTTTAAGAAATGCTCTTCCAGCTGAAGAATCTGATATATGAAATCCTGGAAAATATATTGCAGATTTTTCAAAATGCACAGGAGACAGCAGCAGGTCTGAGCATTAAAGACACCATAGTTTTCCCTGCCTCCAAGCACTAAGCAGTTTTCATGCCTCAGTTTGGTAGCAACTGGACTGAAGTAGTCACTGATCTTGGAATGGCTGTTCAACTAGATGTTTGCAATGTCCTTTGAGACCTTCAGGGAGAAAAATGGAGTGTAATCAACAACTATTATAAATAGCAATGGACCCAAAGAGGCTCACAGACTCTGCACAGTATGTTCGGCATTCACAGAAATCTGTCTCTGCATTTCCTATGAGAACAGCAGAAGAAGTCTGAGAGCGGTCCACCTTCCTTACAGCTCTTTTAAGAGTCCAGATGCCCTGAACAATGATGGGAATCTTTGCAGTCACTTCACAGAAATCTGGTACGCTCCAGATAGGGTAGAAGAGGAATCTATCAGTTTTTCTTACTTAGCGCCATCCTGTGAAAGGTATTTGCCAGGAAGGGATAAATCATCTGAGCAATTTTCCATATCAATTTCAAGTAAATAAAGCTAACATGCAGTTCCGAACAGAGGAACTATGCAGTTACAACGTGCAGCATTCCAAGAAAGAATGGAAAGTTAACAAAAGTAAGTTTTGGAAATACTCCTGTGACATAAATGAAGACAAATTTTGTTTAAAAGGGCTGTGCACTTTGGATGGAAGAGCAAAATCTTAAACTCCATCCTCACTACCAGCTAGTCCCAGTAAAAAGTCTTTAATGTTGACTGGTACTCCCTTGGGAGCTGTTATGACTTCAATTCTCCCTTGATAAAATAATTTCTCCAAGATGTTCCCAGGGCTTCTGTACATTCTGCTTGTGGCTGCACTGATAACAAAGTCACATTCCTCAGCTCTAAAAATCCAAGAAATACATTATGTTGTTTTGTGAGATTTGTCTGGTGTGCTTTGGAGAGCCAAGAAAGAGGACATTATGACTTTCAGCATATAGCCTTCTGATTCAGAGGACATCTTTTCATTTGTGTGTTGGAGAAACCCACAGCTACTTTCAGGAAGTGTGCCTGGACAACCCATACCACAAGCATGATCACCTACTTTGACAACACATAAGAAAGAGGCATCTGAAGGACAGTACACTGTGACCAGTGCTACTGGGTATTTAAATGGATATTAGCTGCACGAAACTGACCTCAGTAAAACACAGATAGCTTATTCCAACCAGTCTGCAAACACAGCCCCTTGCCTGCTTAGGTGCCTGAGACACCACTGCTGCCTGTTTCCGCTAAAATTCTTCTACGTAAACTCTTGCTCCTCTGCTGATCGGAGATTTTGTTGTGTTGAGTTTATATGTGATTGCCCATAGATCACATATGTGTGGATGGTAGGTGAATGTTTCTGTCCTCCTCAAAGGGAAATCTCCAACCACTCTCAGCTGTTTCTTCTTTTGAATGCAAATGCTTGGTTCAAATTTTATCATATCTGAAGCCCCTCATGATGGAGTTTGTTCCTTCTGCTGCTTCCCAGGGCACTGAATCTGTCCTTGCCAATCTCCACATGGAGCAGGAGCCTTCCTCTGTTTCCAAGTCTCATGTCTCCAACCTCCTCCATCTCTGTCATCCATTCCTGAACCATTACAACTTCTGGCCATCCCTCCTTTGGTATGATGCAGGTTCAATCTCTTGCCTCTCTAGGGTCCCTGTACAGATCCTGTTAATCCTCTTGGATGCAGCTACACCTGCTCACCTCCTCTGGCAGCTGATTCAGGTGGCAAGTCATCTCCTCCACCACAGCGTGTTTCTAGCAGGTAAGACACCATTACTCCCAGTCTCAGAAGCACCAGACACTCCCCAAGGCCCAAGTCTTGGTTGCTCATATCCTCCTTCTGAAGATAGCTGATTCTCCAGAGATAGTTTATCCAGTTTGTGAACTGGACTATGTTCACTGTTGTTCAGCAGACAATTGTTTTCCAAAGTAGTTTTTGGGATAGTTCTACACCCCATTTTGCACAAGGTGCTGGATCTGTTGATTTGAAAACCATGTTCCTGAAGATGCGAGTCCTCAAGAAGTTCAACAAAGGGAAATGACAAGAACTGCCCCTGAGGAGGAATAACGTCAGACATCAGGGTGGGCTGAAACACTTACTGAATGTCTGAAGCTTGTATCTATTTAAGAGAAAATATCAAGCAAACTGAAAAAAAAAAAAACCCTTGGGAAAAAAAAAAATCCTGAATAAAGGCAGTTGCAAGACTATTAATCATAGTAGATTGGATGGTCTGAAAAAAACCCCAAATGTCACAGCAACATTCCTGATGATATTAAGCCCCAAAAAGATGTTCTCATGAAAGTTACAGTGCCACAGATAACAAAGTGAATCAGAAACTTGAAATACAGCCAGAAATTAATGGGGGGAGGCAAGAGAGTGTCCAAATAAAAAATTTAGATAAGGGTTAGTTTTCTTCCATAAGCTCATTAAACTGGACTTTTTGGCTGCAGTTGTATGGCAGCAACTTGACAACAGGGAAAGGGACATTTTCAGTACATTTTTCCTCAGTATTTGCCTTAGCTTGTTAGATTCCTGGAGAAAGTAAGACCAGGCCCCCGTTTTATAATGTATTTCATCCCCTAATTTAACCTCTCTGAAAATATTTTCCATTTCAGTGTTGTAATCAATGATGAGGGTCTTTGGGCTTTTTTGTTTTTGTTTTTGTTTTTTCACTAGGTTTGTTCCAAAGGATAGCAAATATTGCTGAATGTGAAGTTATCTGCTGGAGAACCCTCTGCAAGCCTTCTCTGAATCTATCAACCCAATACAATGGCTTTGTTTCTAACCCACAGTGCAGGACTGATTCGGCAAACAAATGGCTTTTTCCTTCTTTCAGCTTAAATGGACACCTAGCATTTTGCAGGGACTCTAAAAGGTGGCAATCAAACCTAAATATCCCCGTCCATTGTTCTTTCCAAAGCTGTGTTTCTTCCTAATGGGGTCTAGAGTAATGAAACAAATTTATGCAAAATTTACTCGTATTGCAGGAACAAAAAGGGTGATGATAAATATAGTTACAGAACACTGTGGAATTTGGCCCTTGGTTCCTATTACTGACCTTTCACATGTAATGGAAATTGTCATTATATTCCCATCACCAAAGAGAATTTTTATCTGAACAAAAATTACAGCAGTTTCAAATGGTTTTGTTTAATGGCTAATGTTAAGTATTCAGGCTCTTTTCTCTTTGTATCTCTCTATTAATTGCATCATTAATTGCCCTATAGATTCTTGCATTTCCTCTCTTTTCACTTTTGGAAGAAACTGGTTATTCTCTTCGACCTTAAATCCTCTGGCATTTCAACAGTACCCCTCTTGTTCTCTGCCAAGAGATCATCTCCAATTACAGCCCTGATTGCAGATTTTCAAAGGTCACAATAAGAAGTAGCATTCAAGGGTAGAAAGCCTGGCTGGCCAGCTCACCAAAATGGGGGGATAATACCTTCCCAACCAATATACAAATGTCACGAGGCAACTTATTAAATTAATCATATTTAAAATTCTATGGTGCAGTCTAGTACTTTAATGGAGTTACACATAAAATATACTAAGTGACAGGCAGCTTGGTCTCTGTGAATCATTTCTGTTTATATACTTGAACAGTGGCAAGCACAATTCTGGATCTCCCATTAGATCCTGCCTGCCTACCAAGATAAAAGAATCATAACTTTCACGATGATGTTCTAATCTCATTGCAATGGTAAAAAGCATAGTTTTTGCCTGGAAGAACTTGGAATGTCATCCATTACTTCTTCAAAGTTTGCTTTTATTTTAAACAAAGATAGTAATGCTACGTGATGTCAGAAGCCTAATTTCTCCACTCCTGTTATTCTAATCATATATATCTGGTGACTTCCAAGACTACTGTCAAATTTTTATGAGGTTCCAACTTCAGGAAGACAATGATGAATTATAAAAACCATCTAATTTGACTTCACAGGAGGGAACATCTCAGGTGCTAGAATTAGTGTCAAACCTATACAGCTCCCGAATTCATGGGCACCTCCAAACAGAGGAAAAACCAATTAAGTTGGTTAGCATCTCATATGCTCAAGTTTCCTAGAAGCAAGATTAATTTTGAACATTGGCAGAATGTAGTACATTTCCTGATCTCGGCATAAGGAAAATATTTCAAGGTAAAATACTTGGGCCTCTGTTGACAGTAGCAGAGCCACAAATCAGTCATGCTGGGATTCAGCTCATTTAGCTTTGAGTGCCTGCAATGGACATGTTGGCACGTGTGACAACACTATAAGCTTTTTGCACACTTCAAAGTCAGGAAGTTACACTTCAAGGACATGGGCTGTTTCCTCCTCTCAGATATCAACTTAAAGAGGCAATAAGCTAAGCTTGCTTTTTCCCTGACCCTGATCACTGGCACTCTGGCAAGCGACACTGGCAACTGGGTAACCTGTATTGGCAACCCTAGAGAGTGGGATATCTCCCCTAAAACAGGCAACTCCAGGGAGATCTAGGGTCCAGTTGTTTTTAAAATTATTTCTGCAAAGCAGAGATCTGGAAGCTAAGGCACTAAAACACAGATAAGAACTCAGGAAGCTAAGAGTAATTTCTTCTGCTTAAAAGGCGAGACATGAAAAATACAACTTTTATTTTCAGATTATCTTCAAAGGACAGAAGTCCCGAGTATTTCTATCAACTCTTAAAAACCACTGACAAATCCGCAAAAAAGGATCTGAAGACTAGGCAGTGTAAATATCTGCATATAAAGGAAGATGGGTGAAGTTTCTAATGCTTCTTCTAAAAATTATTTTATTATATTTTAGTCTATTATTTAGAAGTGCTTAAGGCCTTTAGAGAAAAGAAAACCTTGTAGCTGTCCTTACACATTTAATAAAGTCAGGCGTTGCCTTGTTGTCATATTTCATGTCTTCTCTCCCTATCAATTTCCTCCCTCTTCATAAACGTAAAAATGAATTTCAGGTGCTGCAGCAGTAATTAAGTCATGTGGATGACAGCAGGTTAGTGCTCACACCCATATTCTACCCCTATGCACTTTACTGGTGCAGCTGCAGTGCCACTGCCACGGCTCCTGGAGAGAACAAGCGATACAAGAGTACAGCTCACCATATGCCTATAAATTTGTTCAGCCATCCTCCTGTTTTTCCTAGAGCAGCATTTTCTGACTAAGATGTCCAACCTACAGACGCTGAAGTGGAAGCAGATGAAAAGCAATCTCACTTTCCAGCTGTCCAACCTGAGCACAGCTGTTGGTACTAGGCAAGCAAACACAGTGAGAGCTGCACCATAGACATTTAATTGCAAATAGTCCTAAATTAGGGACACAAGACGTAAAATACATTCTTGAAAATGATTGTCAGTACGCTTCGATTCTAGAATTTTTATTGATCCAGATTGCAAGTAAAATTTTAAATAAGCATGCTCTCACTGTTTGCTGGCAGACACATAGTGCCAGTGTATGCACAGTAGGTAATGTCAAATAACAGAATAGCAATCAATACACAGTTGCAAAAAACCACTAATGTGATGGGGATTTTTTTACAATAGGTTGAAAGCAGGAGCAATATGAAAAATCTAAGAACAAGTACTGCTGTCACTACGACATGTAGAGTAGCCTGGGCAAATGTGGTTCTAATGCCTGACAGAAGTGCCATTTATTAACATTATGTTAAAAGAAAGTATTTTTGCTACAGAACCTTTGAAGGGCTGTGCAATGTATAGATCGATTCATCAACTTCTATTCAATAAACTGCCTAATTATGACAAGAAGTGTTTCCTGACCCTTAAATGCTATGTATTTCATTAGCTTGCCTTTCAGGCAAGCAGCTCAGGGGGCAGCAGAAGTCATGTAGTTGCAGATAATGGAAAGAGACTGGAGTAACTAGACAGAGACATGGCTAAATAGCTTTTAAATGAGGTTGGGAGAGTGGGCGGAAGGACGTGTAATAGAGGTCATCTCAGAGAGAACACATAGAGAGGAGGTGCAGGAATGAGAAGCTCTTGCAAGTCTAGATAAAGAACTGGAAAGATGTTTCTCCTTCACTGGTTGACTGGAAAATAACTCAGAGAGTGTTGCATACACACCATCACTCTTCCTGCTTTTCTACCCTATGTGAAGCTATGTAGAAAATAACTCAGAGAGTGTTGCTGTTGCATATAAAAACGTATAAGAACTGGTGTAATGATTAGCTATCTCACTGACATTGCTGTTTTGTGAAGAGATGAGGTGGCTTCAGGAAAATTACTGCTGAATTTTGGGTCTATGATCAGCAATGCGATTTAGCAAGTAGCTCTTATAACCCCAAACTGGGAGCAGCTATTCTTGCAGTGCAATTGTCATTAAAACTCATGAAATTTTTAGCTGTAATTTGACTAGAAAGCAGAATTGGAGGTGGAGACTGTGTTAATCCTCTTTTTTCATTCAAAATTAGATGTCATTTGGATTTTGTGCCAAATCTTATGAGGATTCTGTGGTGCAATGCTTGCTGCATTCTAGTTTTCAAATGTTCACAGAGTTTGGCAGTACTTCTTAAAACTTTAGTACTTGAGAGAATAGTAAGAAATTCATATGGAAAATATTTTTATTGTTTATTTTAAGCTTAATCTAAGTTTTTTAACCTTGCATTGCAGGCCCCAGGAATGACCGCTACATCTTTCTTTTTTTAGATCACAAAATGTATAAGAACTGATGTTTGGTCCAGAAGATGCATTTATTCATGCTTGTCTTGGAACATTTAGACAATAACCATGAGAGAATATTCCCATATTTAGTCCATGATTAGGACCTCAAAAGAAAAGATAGCGTCTGAATGCCTCAAAACACAGGCAACGGTGACAGCGTGGCAGATGACACTCTTCCTGTTGGAATGCTTGATGATATGCAAATCCAGCCCTGCACTGTACATGTTACACGGTAACGGAGGATTGTAAATGCTAGAAGAAAAATGTCACTGTGTCACTTACAGGGTAATTGCTAGGGAGCAAGGCTGATTTCCTTTAAATGTGGAGCCAGAGCTCTTTGATGAATGGATTGAAGAGTTCATTTTTATCTACAGTACGGAGAATCTGGATGTTAACTCTTCATTTTCTGTGTGCCCCTTTTTTCCTTTTTTCAGGAAAAATGACAAAACCAAAAATCCCTCTTCTGCCTACATAATTGGAAAGGATAAGAAGTCTTTGCTAGCTTAAATAGTCCTTCAAATTTCTCATTTCTCAAAGCACTACACTCTGGGAGTAAAAGGAAGCTCTTTCCAGAAAAGTAAAATAGTATTTAAAAGTAACAAAGTATTTCTCCTTTCTGTTTCAAAGCCTGCATTTTTATAAAACCATGGAATGGACCCTGTGCAGGGATGAAATAATCCCATAAAATTATTTCCAAAAGTGGTGCAATTTTTGATACAGCATTCATATTTTCAGCATAAAGAGGATGGAACAAGAATGTTCAGAGACTGAATAAAAATGTTGGGGATAAACTGAAACTCACTGATGAAATATTCCAGTTTGATAAACTCAAAGAATATATAAATAATTGAACATTGTCTTCACCTTATGGCTACATTAGTTTAAAACTTGCATCTGTTACCTTGAAAGGCTAAGACTTATTTTTTACTAGTGAAAAGAAAGCTGAAAAACTGTCACATAACATGAGTACAGCAGCAGCTGCTACTTGTGTGAAAACACAATCAGTTTTGAAACCAAAATAAACCCAAAAAACCTCACAGATCACGTTATAGCTGGTTTTCAGATAAGAACTCAGGGCTGAAGGTGTTGTCATCTTCTTGGACAGGACTTATGAGGCCTGACACAAATACAGTCCATACCCAGGTTGCTGCCAGCTTTGAAAAATCATACCATTTTTGGTGTCCTGTCAGCCTTTATCTGCAACTCCTCTACAAGGTCCAAATTTACTGAATTTTCTAAATTGCCAGTTCTTTCCCATCAAGAAATTTTCCATACTTCTCCCATGCTAATGAATGCTTGGGATGCTGAATCAAGGCTCCTCAGGGGGCAGGCACAGCTCTGCTTCCACCTCTCCTGATGTGGAGACTGTAAGGGCAGGGAAGAGGCAACAACCAACACTTTCCACAGGAGATGAAGAGGGACCAAAATTAACCAAATGTTTTAGGACAACTGTAGGGTGCATTTTCTCCTCTCACCTGAAGATTGTCACATTAGTCTGCTCAGAACTGCAGAGAAACAGAGAAGACAAAATATGCTGCAGCGGTTAACCTAGACTAGGGTTTTCCATTAACAAAGTCTTCCATGGGCTGAAAATTACACACTATAACCTACCTGAAACACAGCATTGTGTTGACACATGTGGTCCAGATGGGCAAATGTCAAAAAGACAGAAGACATATACAAATGAAACCAGATGATATAAATAGACATATGTGAAATGTGTGGGGGCCAGACTGATGCCTAAGGAGGTCACAGAGCTGAATTGGAGCAAAAGACAGCTTCGGTTCTCCTCCACACCAGCCCAAAGAGCTGGAGTGTCACAGAGAGGTGACTATGCACCGTGATTAGGAAAGAGGGGAAGGGCAGCACATGCTCCTCTCTTTCTCCAAACATCTTTTAAGAAAATTTTTTGCCTAAAGAACTCCTTTGGGGGTTGATTATCCCAGTTCAGGAATTTATTATGAAAATAAGACTGAGATCTAAGGGAAGACTTCGGGTTTTTCTCACTGAAAGAAGACTTTGCAAGTCAGGGTTGGCTTCATACAGGGCAATGCTTACTGACCAACCAGGAGAAGCTGTTTACAAGCCCCTGTGTACATTTATTCATGTGCATGCCATGTCTGCAAGCCTCTACAGCTCACCTTTAGTCTTGGGGGGACACAAGAGTCTGGGGGCGACATGCTGTGAATGAGTGGTTTAGGTAACTTTAAAAAAATCACTGGTGAGATATCAGCAGAAGCAGGTTTAATACAAATTTGAGGAAGTTCAATGGCAAGGTTCACTCTGTTGATTACTGTGTAGATAAATCACACAAAGAGAAACCAGATTAAAAGCAGTCTACAATGGTTTGTGTGGAGACCAGGCACAAAAAGCATAAGGAAGGAAAAAATAAGGGAGGCCCTCCTAGTGAGTCCCAAGGCTTAGAATAGACCTCCACAGCTAAATTTATTCTCAGACGGGATCAGCAGTTTAGGTCTAAAGGATCCAGCAACATTAAATCATAAAAATATCCAATCCACACCATAGCAGCAGCACTTAATCAATTGACTAACCTAACACTTGCAAAATGATTCAATAGAATTTTCTATAAGCGTAACAGTAATTTAACCATAAATCTAACTTAACCATAAGTTTAAGACCATTAAAATATTTAATTATAAATTTAATTATGAATTTAAAAATTCAAGATTCTCAATGTGCACACACACAAACATAAAGAAGCACGTGCAAAGGTATACCTATGAAAAATTCCCCTTGAGTTCAGTGAAATTCTCATGTTGGAAGCCTTTGCATCTCTCGATGGGCAGAGCTGATCCTCAGGGAGTGGGGACTTGGGCTCAGGCTTTATCATCAGCTTTCAGCAGCAGATGTCTGCATATAGCAAACTGGAGATATGGTGAGCTTCGGGAGGAGTCAACTCAGAATATGGTGCCCACAGTGGCTCAGGAGAGGTTAAAGGGCCTCACTTAGCACCACTCTTTGTAGGGTCTCAAGATGCCAGGCTTTAGTAATCAGTAAATTCCCACTCTGGCCACAGTCTGGGTCAGTAATTACTGGGATTTTCCTCAAAAAGCTCAATAACAAAATTATCTTAATCTCTTTTTTCAGATTAATAAAGTTTCAGAAAATATTTTCAGGAAAGTAAAGAAAAATAAAGTCTCAAGGACTACTTATTAGAAAAGCAGCTCATTAGGCAACAGTAAAGGTGGCTTTTATACTTCTGGGAGCAATACTTCTGATAAGCTCAAAGGGAGGTAACTGCCCAGGTTTCATCAATTAATGAAAGCTGTGTCCTAACAAGCATTCCTGAGAACACATTGTGGTTGGGAGGGGGGAGGTGTGAGGTGTGGTGGTGGGGGATGCAACACCCCATGAGGCTGTAAAAGTTATAATATATTTAATATGCTGGTTGAGGCAAAGTGAGATTTTTCACAGGAAAGAGTTTTGCCTAAGTTTTATACTAAAAACTTACAAAAACTTGTGTGATGGGAAGAAAGTTAATACTGTCCAAACTCTTTCTGTAAAAATGTAAAAAGCAGAGCTATGCTTTGTGAAGTTTGTACTAAAGCACAAACATATGTAAAAGACATTATTAACAAGAGAAAATCCTACTAAATCCCTCAAGGGAGTGTAGTTTCTTCAGAATGAAGAATATACAGTGCCATCTCCATTCACACCACTGAAACTCAACCCCTCTTAGAGGCAGGTTGCACAGAATGCTGAAACCTAATGGCGCTGGAGGTTCTCAACACCTTAATCCATGAAGGATGTGCATCACAGGCTTGGAAGCAATTTCACCCATCTGCCATGACATAGAGTAGATGTGGCTTACCTGCACAAAGCAGGTGTACAGGGCTATGGGAAGGTCTTCCTCTTCTGCTGCTGGTATGGCAGCTTGAGGGAATTTTGAGAAGCCCATTCATATTTGGGGGTCATTTACATGCCTTAGGAAAAAGACTCATGGCTTTTGGTGCTCCTCACTCAGCACACTGGCAATAAGATGTGATTCAGCTGTTAGAGACTGAACCATTTAAAGTGGACTCAAATTAGCCAAATCATGAGACCGGACTTTTTTCCCCTGGAAAAGGGTAACAAAACTGACCAGAGGGAAGAGGGAGACAAGTGTCCTGCATTTTCTAAACTGGCGTACTGTGGTTCTTCCTTAGACATAGCACAACCAACAAAGCACAAACAGGCATCTGCAGAGAATATTTTCATCTGGGCAGACAATAGTAGAGTAACTCCGTGGCTGGGAAGATAACTAGGAAGGCATCAGAAGACATCAACTGAGTTTTATATTTACAGAATATTTTCTGAGGGGAAAAAAAAAGAAAGACAATTTAAAAAACATCTTTAGCTTGAAGTTGCTTGGGTTTTTTAGAGGAGGTGGTATTTGTTTTGTTTTTTTTTCTTCCTCACATATTTTGTTTGCAAAATGTAATTAGATCCTGAATTTTCTAAGCTTCCAAATACAGCTGTCCTGAATAGAAATTCATTATCATTAAATAAGGAAAATAAAAACAATGGATTTTGGAGCAGAAAAAATTCAAAGGTCCTTTTATATATATTTTTCATATATATATAAAAACTTCATGCATTGATAAATTGTGTGATGTTTCAATATACAGAGTAATAATAGACTGACATTCTTGTTAGGTTGTTTTCATGAAATTTCGGGAAGTATTTAAAGAATTCAAAAAAATTGATGCACCTCTCTACCTCCCCCATGCAATAGAGAGCAATAGGGAACAAACAGGGATAACACTACTTACACTGTGCTGGTGAGAGACAGCAAAGATTCTCTGATCATTTGTGGAAAATTGAGGAAACATTCCTTTAACTCTGAACTGAGTTTCTAGCGAGAAAAATTTCTGGAAAGATAAAAGTTCCTTCCAAGGGTTGCACAAGGCAAGATACTTTATTGGGACTATGGCTGCTCCTCTGGAGAGCAGCATTTCAGCTGCTATTTATTAGACAAGTTGTTTATAGACTTTTTCTGCCAGCATCTGAAATGTTTACTTGCCACTGCAGATTCATTTGACACAAAAACTGTAAATGGTGTCTATAGCTACATCTAGAAGAGCATCAGCAGTATGACCACTTCTGTTTCTGGGTCTTTCATTGCCTGGGGAGGAAATATCTGCCACCTGAATACGTAAGACACAGTGACAACCATACCCATGAGTCCGTGACAGGTTTCTTTTTGAGTGTCTTCCCTGGGACTTGCTGTTCTCTGTTCATTCCCAGCACATGTACGCTGCTTTTAGCATGCAGCAGATGCCTGCTCTCTTGAGGATCTGAAGAGAATCCATTGAATAACTACTCTTACTACAGCCATGAAAAAAGGTTTTTCTGATGCCTCAGAAAGTGTGTTTGGAAGCCATTGCTAGAAATGCATGTCAAGGAAAAGCATGACTGGGTATCTAGTGTGGGAAAAGTATCCCTTGGGAGAGAGCAAACAGTTTTAGAAAAGCAAGGTTTGGGGTGAGGTGAGCTCTAGAAGCACTTTCTTTTCCTTAAAACGCACTCACTCTAGTCCTTCTGCAGGAGCTTAATTCTGTGAACAAAACCCACACACCTCCCTTTTCTCTCTCCTCCCCATTACCTGACAGTTTTCTGAAGTGCAGTAGGGGATGCAGAATACGAGTCAAAATATCTTCTCCTGGCTGATATGGAAAGACAATACAGACATGGAAAAGAGTTCTAAAGAGCTGGATTCACTCAGATCTGCCCAGATGCATTAAGCATCAGGCTGACAAAAAAGCCAAAGGATGATCCAGGTTAGCAAGGCACTTGTTGAGGCAGTCAGGAGAGGAGTGACAATAGAGCTGTGAGCCTGAGCCTGTGAGCCAAGCCAGGCTGGGAACAACAGGGCTTTGGTCTTGTTAGAGCCCCACTGAGGGCCAATGGTCTCATGAGGAACATCTGTCTCAAATTTGCCTTTTGAAACTTGTGGTTATTTAGGAGTTGGCCAGTGGCTTCTGACAGGATTGTCCAAGGAGGATCGAAGTAACCACATAAAAATTTTGTCTAATTGGCAGCTTAACGATATTTTGTCATGAGTCTGGAGCAATGTGGCTCATTGTGTGGGAGTCCAGACAGATGTAATTCATGTTTTGTTCTGCCTGTGAGAGAAATCTTAAAAATTGGAGGAATTAATTCCCCTTTGAGCTGAAGGATAATTGGATAACAGAGCCTGCCATTAAGATAATGACTGGAGATCTGTTGCCCGTGGCATTTCTGGACAATACCTTACAGACCCTTCCTGCTTGGCAGCTCCTGAGAGCCCCAGTCTTCGGTTCCCAATCCTTCCCATCCTCTGCACAGGGAGACGAAGAACTCAGGGGCCAACAGTGCTCAGCCTCCACAGTGGATGATTACTTTGGAGTCCTTCAAAGCCAAAGAAGTGCTTTAACTCAGCTCATCGTTTGGAAGGTTAACAGATGGGCTGAAAGATCTGATCTACAGTTTTCAAAAATAACAGATTTAATAATCTTAGAATGCGAGTTTCGGTTTAATATTCAAGGAAAATGGTCTTTGATTAGTGTAACTGCTTGGAGCTGGCAAGTTCACACGTGACTGGGGAAGCAGAGAAGAAGTGAAATCAGGCAAAAATCGCTGCTCTGGAGGCAGAAGATGAGGCTCTTACTGAGCCAAAGTGGCTGCAAAGAGAACTTTGAAAAGATATTTGTTGCCAAAAGGGCTCCACTACTGCCCTTTCCAGCTGCATCCATAGGCAATATGCTGATCCCTGGCCCTGTTTCCTGCCTACCCTCCCTGAGGAATGGGAAGGATGGGGAATACTGGCCTTTAAACCAGTCCAGTTTTCAGACTCACTCTTTACCTCTTTCTCCTCAACATTTTCATCTGCCTTAGGGTGATAAACCTATTCCTAAATAAAACTTACCAGCCCAGAAATGATTGATTACCTGGAATCAATCAAAATTACATTCAACCCGAAATTGCATTTGATGTTTTCAAGTAATGTGTATGTGTGACAGGTTAAATACAGCAAAAATATCAGAAAAAACAGTGAAAAACAAAATGTATTTTCCAACATGTAATATCAGTAAACCAGCAGATCAATAAACACTTTTAGATTATGAAGAGGTGACCTTCCTCATGTGTTAAAAAGTTCTATTTATCATCTAACATTATCTACCATTTTTTTTTTTCAAACATAGTAAAAGCCAGAATTCTGTCAACTAGCATGTGGCCTAACAGTCTCAATGCCTGGATTTTAGGAAAAAGCACACTAAACAGATTTGCCATACTGGTTGGACTGGAAGTGACTTGCATGATACTTTCTGTGACATCGCATGACTTAATGTAAAAACTTACACATATCATCATGAGAGGTGTTCATATTTCCTGTCCTACGAGATCGAGGAACTTGGAATAGCAGTTCCTCTTCAGGGATGCTACTTCAAGGCCTGTAACTCTTCACATCACTTCTTTGCTACTTTTTCTAGTACGTAGAGTTTTTCAACCCTTCAGCTACTGGAGCTGAAATTTTGAAGTAAGCTTCTGCCTGTCATTGAAGCTTACCTGAAATCAACAGAAATACATCAGATGAGCTTAGTATTGAAATTCTCTCAACTTGTGGTATGAAGTAGGCGTGCCTTGTTCAGCGAAGTGCTTCACTTTGTGCTGCCAGTATCAACTCACATTTGGCTATATACTCTGCAGTTTTCAAAGCCTGCAATATGCATCTACTCAGCTGATGCAACCTAGAGCTTGTTTCTAAACTCTTCAGACATTTTGTATAAATGGGGCGTATGCAGCAGAGAGCTTATCAATATCTTTAGGAGAAGTGGTGCAAAGTAAGAAAACTGGTTCTGGTTTTGTGGTGTTGGGGAGACTTAATGGAGATTGCCCAGGCACTGGGGAAAGGGAGGAAGAAGTGGGATATCATAAAAGAAAAGAGAAACTGATAACTGGGTTTTGGTTCAGAAACTTACGAGTTGACAAGAGGATAATAAAGGTGGATAAAGGCATCAGGAAACTGTACTACTGGAAGGAGGATCTGGTCAGACAGCAGAATGGGATGAGACTGAAAGCCAGAAATAGCTGGGGAAGGAAAGATGATGTCCTTTGGACACTCAAAGAGAATCCAAAGACTGAGAGAGGAGACTGATGGAGGCTGACAAGGATGAAGCTTGAGGATATGCAAGTACTTGGGGATGAGTGAAAAATGAAAGAATTTTATTTTCAACTGCTGACTGCTGCTTCCTCATCTTTTGGGACAGCTCTAGGAAAAGTTTATGACTGCTAGATCTCCACAGACTGACCTGTCCAGTGCCCAGCTTAGTCTCTGCCTATGTGTGACAACGTTCCCATGTTCTCCAGCACTTCAGCAAACACATGAGAGGAAATAGATGCAGGATAGTTCCTACACCCCATCCTTTCCTTTTATTGTAAGGTTTGTCAGAGAGAACCTGGCTAATATGGGATTTCTACAGAGGTAGGAGTAGGCTACTTAATGCAGTCATCCTTTCAGCCTGAGAGGAGGGGAAACTGCTGGGAAGGTGACTTACTAACAGCTGCCTCAACAGCACAACAAAGAAGTTACCTTCAGACCTTCTGGCAATCTCTCTAACTTTGCAACAGACCATGTATTTCCCAGTTGTTTCCCATTTATTTCATCCACATGCTGCTAAACCTTTCAGGACAACAGCCAAGTTGCAGAAGAGACAGTTTGGAGCTTGGAGGTTTATTTTTCAATTCACCCACAACATGTTTTCCCTTTCTGAATTACTCAGGTATGTCCAAGAACTACTTCTTCCTCTCAGATGCTTTTTTCCCTTCCTAATGCATGAATCATTCCTGCTGTCCCTGCACCATGCCTTTAGAAGACAGATTTCCTCTCTTCTAAAGTAGAATGCTAAATCCACTAGAGGGGGCATCTTCCTACCCGATTTTGGTGATACTGAAAGTCCCTGGAGTTTCCTTTGGCTTTTCAGACTCCTTTCCTCCCTATCACCTACTCACCCAACTCCACAGCTGGGTGAGGTCCTAACGGGGCCCTTTCACTGAAGTCTTACCCTAAGTAAATGCTTCTGTGTGAACAAGTATTTACAAAATCCAATACCTAGATGGTGTTTATCATAATTGTTTTTAAGCCCTGTGGGAAAGGCAATATTTGATCCAGATGCTTCCCTACCCCTTAAACAAGACTAATATTGAAGAGGAAAGATATGACCTTCCTGCTAGGATTTTGTTATCATGTATTGACTCTATTGGTCTTTCAATATCAAGTTAAAAAAAACCCAAAAAACAACCAAAAATAAAAAAACAGCCCCAACAAAATTATATATGAGATGACAAAGTAGAAGAGCGCGTTGCAGAATGGAGAAATGGATTAGCATGTACCACAGTAATTGTGTCTATCTTAAAGACTGAAAGCATTCATATATGTGTCCTTTTAAACTTTGAGGGGATGGCACCTGGCCACAAGACTGCCAAAATAGCTTTGAACTGTTTTGTCACAAGCTGCAGCAAATTTCTATCTCCTATTGTTGTGCAGAGTATTAGAGGAAAAGCTTTGTATGATGGCTTGCCACATCAGTGCTTGAGGCTACTGCATCTTGTTGAGATGGAATTGTGGTGCATGGCAATTCAAAGGTTGAAACATTCTTCAGTTTAGAAATTATTGTGCCAATGTAAAATAATATTACTCTTTCCCATCATCAATATAAAGTGTTCACAAAATGAAAGAGTTTGAGAGCAAACAGCAAAAGAATGCATCTCTCCCCACGTCCATCATGTTAAGCTAGAAACTCAGGAAGGCAGTAAAAGAGAATTGAAAACAGAACTTACCCATGGTCTGAGGTTTATCGCATCTCACAAAGCCAGAAGAAGATTGATCTACACAGTGTAGTTCTAATGATTATTTGTCAAATCTAATTTCCATAATGGACGTACCAGGACTAATGTTTTCCTGATAGATTATTCCACACTTGGGTAGATCATATTTTTCTGTTGTTCAGACTCATTTTTCCTCTTCTCAATTCTGCTTCTCCATTGTGTCAGGTGAAATTTCACCATAATTCAAAAAGATTTTTGTTCCAGCTCTTTTGCCCAAAAATATTATTGAAATTTATCTTTAGTACTTTTTTCCCTATAAACTTAACTTTGAGAAAAAATGAATTCTGCTCAGCATATATCCTAACCTAGGTCCTTCCACTAAGAATAACTGATGTCCAAAGTTTCCAGGAAAAGCACTTTAGCATACATCGCAAGTTGAACTTATTTTCAGCTCTCCAGTACTTGAATTAAGTGCAAGCTGCCTACACTGAGTGCTTTCCAAAGCATGGCAGCAAGGACTGGCCTCAGGGGTGTATAGCAGAGCAGAGGGAGAGCTGAATGACTTCAGCTGATGGCTCCATGTGTCTGAGTAACCACAACTCCATTATGGTTTTCTGTGAAAGACCAAAATTACTCCAGATCACCCAAAGCTGAACCCCAAATCACACAGCAGAAGAAATAATAAGAAGAATAGTTTAGCTTAGGTGTTAAGGTGCTGCCAGCAAACTTCAGATTGGACCAGAAAATTTTGTTTTTTTCTTTCCTGTACTCTCAGGTGAGAAGACTCTGACCACAATGGTGAACAGAAGCCAATGGGAGCAGTACCTATTCCCCTGCTACTGGTCACCAGGTTTCATTACGCTCCCAGTAGTGTTATACACCCCCCAACCCTGTCAGACACACTGGATTGTACTCTCCTCCTCTGTTCCTTACTAAAACACAGTAGAAAATATCTGATGTTTGAATATGAGACGTTTGTTTAGCCTTTTAGCTCATATTGCATATTCAGTTTCAATAGGCATCTGCAATGAGACACAGCTGAAGGGAACTTAAGAGACTGACTTTTAAAACACATTGCTTTATATTGAAATTTCTGAAGAAATATGAAAGTACTACGTGCAAGATGTATAGCACACAAGGTTTTGACACAAAATATATTCAAAATTAGTTTTCGAAGAGCAGACAAAAAAACTCAGAATGTATTAGACTGGAGCACAAAATCTGATTAAAATCAAATGGCATTTGATAAATTGAATATACAAAATTAAATGAGATGTCATGGTCAAATGGGAGCACTCATACTGTATGGAAAGAGGGGACACCAAATTGGAGATAATAAATACTGATCTGAGTATATGGCACTGAAACACTGACATCATTCAGCAGGTGAAGACAGTGGTATGAGCTAAGGCAAAGGACAGAAGGGAAGAAAATACCCTCTGATGGAAAGAAAGGCACAAGTTTAACATCAAGGCCCATCAGGTATGCCATATTTATAAACTATTAGGATACGGATGGAAAAAATCCGGTCTGGAAGATGTGTATCTACCTCAGACGACCAAAAGAGTTTTGTCTTTAAGTCTTTTGAGAGGAAAAGTCTCAGAAAATGCATGCAAATGAAGCCTAAATGTGATGAGCTGAGACTATGATTTGCTACAAAAATTTGATCCAATCACAATGCACGGAAGAACAATGAGCAATATGGTGGCAAGATATTACCTTATTCACTTGCTTCTGATCAAAAGGCTTTTTGAAAATATTTTTCTAATGTTACAAAGCATGTATGAGAGTTTATCTGAGAAAAAGGAACTGCATTAGCAGCTACAGAAAATACAGAAACAAAAGAAAAAACCCCTCTTGTGATTGCTTTGAGAAATTACAGCCTTGTAGTCATGAAAGCAGCGTTTTTTATTGCTAAATGAAAAAGGAGATGAAGAAAGTTTGGCACACTGCTAGCGCAGCAATCAATGCAGCCTGTGTCATACTCGTGTGCATTCTGTCTGTGCACACAGAGGATATATCCCTGTTCACAAATTTTACCAAATCTCCCTTCCTCTGAGCTGCATTACAGGCTGTATTGCAGCTACACACACATAAGGCCATTGCAGACAGACCTGAGATCCCTTTCCCTGCAGCCTGAGAAGGTCAGCTTCCCACTGAATATGCCTGGGGTGCAGCTAGGAAATCTCCAAATCTCTTGGTTTGAAGATTTACAGATCTTCAATGGGGAGTAAAAACGACACAGGATTTGAAGATAAAACTTGTCAAAACCGACTCTTCAGAAAGTTATTCCAGGCATTAAACACACTCACTGAAGGTTGTTTGGGTTTTTTGCTTTCATTGCTTTGGAACTGATAGAATAAGGGGGCACAAGACGTGACTGTGGGGCAGATTCTCCTTGCAATAAATGCAGGTTTTATCCGGGGCGACACAGGTGCTATGACTATCAGTGGAGAATCTGCCCCGCTGGTTTTTTAATTCTCAGGCAGAAATGTTCCTAATCTCCTGCCGTCAGGATGGTAATCTGAGACTTATTAAATTTTGCTTGTACTTAGAGACCCATCTCCCGAGTGACGTCTCCTTTTCACAACAGCCATCGCCCCAGCTTTCGGTGACAGCGCAGCTCGATGTGCAAAGAGAAGGAGAAGATGCAGAGCCCTGCTCCCCTCGCCGGAGGAGCTGTGGCCGCCGCGGGAGGCCGGCACAATGAGCCCATTAAAATGCACGAGGCCAAGCTAGTCTGCAGTGCACGGGAGAGGAGTAATCAGCTTCACCTTCTCTTTGTAATGCTTAATAAAAATGGATAATAAAGCATTTGGAGTACTGCTGAAGCAAAAGGCTTTTTAAAATGAACCTGATAGTAAAAGGCTCAGTGGGCTTCCTTGAATCAAGTGGCAGCCTCAAGCAATCAAAAAGAATTTCCCAAGAGCTTGCTTAATAAAGGAATAAATGGAAACATTTACTTCACACAGCTCATTCTCCTCATCTTCTGTGGTTAACTGTGTTTGTGCTTGGGACCCACAGTGATGCCTTCCAGCCCCCCAATGGATAATAAATGTCCAGCAATCCTGTGTTGGGGCAGGCTGCTCACAGACACACAAGCTGCTTGGGTTGCAAGTGCAGAAATCACCTCTGTTTGTCAGATATCCAGGAGAAGCTTAAGAAACCTTCTAGTTAAGCAAGAAGAGACAGATAAGGATCAAGCCTTGTTTCTGTCAGTTCTAAGTGCCAGGAATTCTGCCGATGGAGGGTATTGGGCAATAATTGCAAATGCAGGGCAATGTGCAGTCGGATGTGCAATGTGAGTGATGTCCATCCAAAGGACTTATGGCTATGAGAAACTTGGTGTATTAAAAAAAAAGTATTTAAAAGGCACAAGCACTGTCTTTATTTTCCAGATTCTTCTAGCTATCTCTCAGGCCACAAAATTCAGAGAGCTACTGCACAATGCAAACAAGATATTTTTCTTATTATTTTATCATACTCAACTATTCTTTGTTTAAAATTGCATCCTGTAAATGTTGTCCTTTTCCCAGTGCCACCTGATCAGGAATTGACAGTGGGTCCTGCCTGTAAACTGAGAGGTGGAACAGATCGTCAATCCAGAC
This sequence comes from Phainopepla nitens, assembly GCA_013400175.1. Classification (NCBI taxonomy): domain Eukaryota; kingdom Metazoa; phylum Chordata; class Aves; order Passeriformes; family Bombycillidae; genus Phainopepla; species Phainopepla nitens. The sequence goes on along the minus strand of VXBQ01009109.1, from coordinate 51,144 downwards.
CCATCAGCAAAGAGCTACTCTTCAGTAAAGTACTATGCTTTGTCAGGCATTGAATCCCTTCCAGGAGACACAGACTCTGGCATTAATCACACTAGATACAGTAATTTTGTCTTTCAATGAGGGGAAAACTCTTCTAGTTTTTAAAAAAAGAAACCTGATCTATATTCCATTAAAATAAATGGAAGTGCTTCCCTTAACTTAGAAATGGAAGATGAACAGGCTTTTAATTCATTACCTCGTTGCATATGTAAAATAAGTCTGGCAAAACTTCTGTTTACCTGCAGTACTGAAACTTGTCAGGAGATGTTATGCACTGCAGGGATAAGTGCAAGAGAATATTTTGAACATCCCATAGGAGGAAGAGGAACTTTCTGCATGATGATTCAGAGAAACCCTTGCAGATCTCTGACACTACTACAGTCATGGTGAACTGTCACTGTGGTTAGCTTTTCTTCCCCCCCCACCCCAGATGCAATATTTACACCCATACAAGCTCTTGCTTTAAAATAATTCATTTTCTCTTTTCCTTATTATCTTACATCACTGCCAACCACTACCAACAAATGGATGAAATCCATCTTTTCCTTGAGGATTACCAGAACATTGTTGGAAGAGATGGTCAGGAAGAAAGGAAGATGCATCTGTTTATACATTCCAGTCTTGTGACAAAGTAAAATATTTAGCAGTTTGCTAATGAAGGTGGAAAATGGGATGTGTTCTGCACAACAAAGCAATCCTTTGAGAACCTGCTTAATGAGATGAAGGTTAGTTGATGACACAGTCTGTGGTTTAAAGTTCCAAATTATCTGTGTGGAGGAAAAGATACAAATAAGAAAGAAATTAAACTCTCTTTTTAAAATTTTTTTCCTTTAGTCAGGGCAGGGAAAAAGATAAGCATCAGGTTCAAAAATAACAGAAACATGAGATTCACACCTACATAAAGAAAGAAGCTGCTCTCATTTAATACAACATAGAAAAAAATCGTACACAATTTACAATGGTAAGCTTATATATGTTTGCTGCTGTTGTTCAGTAATCTAATACATTATATTTAACAGCCTTACGATATGAGCCCATGTAACCACGTAATATCCAGTATTATTCAGTTTGATCAAATTTAAATAGAAGGGCTAAATGCAGACAACATTTTCTCCAGTGGAATTAACTGAATAAATGTAAGTATGACAAATATAGATACAACTCACTGCCCTGAACTGCCTTCTAGATTGAATCAAGGACAGAAACAGCCTATGCATATGTGCTACTGAGTCAAAGACTTATAAGCAGAGCAAAATTTAGAAGTATTACATTTACTTAGACTAAAAGGGTACAGGAGCCTAGGCTATACATTCTTCAAAGGCGTATTGTCTTCTTCTTAGTGGGTGATAGATGTTGGAGCCAGGAAGTATTCAAGATTGAAAAAGTCAGTAAATCCACTATTTCTATAAAGTTCATAAAACACTATCTTGCACATACTGCTCTTAAAGTGCAATTTTGTATAAACAACCCCCCTGCAGAAAAATGTTACCATCCAATTCTAGAGTTCATAGATCCTATAGGGCAAAAAGATCCTTTTACACCATCTCATAGTGTCTATCTGTTCAGGATGCAGAAAAAACCAATATTTACCTCAAAAGGAAGGACTGTTCAATGGCCCTTGAAAGCTGAGTGAAATTGTTGTGTCATTATGCATGTAGAAGGTATTTTATAAATTTAAATGCCTCATGCCTGGTACTTTCATGGCTGGGAGATGGCAACTGGTCTGTTCTGGACTTCCCAGTGATTCATTTTGTTGTGCCCTTGGAGGCTGAATGGAACTAATAGACCTCTGTGTATTTGGCATTGAATAGCCTAACACCTTTTGCAGTACATACTTAATCACAAAGTGAATTCTGATTTTCAGTGTATGATGCAGTTCATGATGAGCTGATTACTTAGTAAGTACTGCTAGTTTACGACCCTGACACATCTTTGTTTCATTCTGTCCTGGTTATCTTCTGTCCACGTGTTCCTAGAGCACTTCTTTGTTAAGAGAGAGCAGGCATCTTAGCTTTAATAGGCTTCACACTCCCTAACAAAGCTCACAAAACAGGAAAGCTGAAACACGCGAATATCTTCTCTTCTGCTTTTTGTCTGATTAGAGTGTGTCAGAGGGAGTGGATGCAGCACAGAGCAAGAGATTCTGTTTTAAGGATGGTTTTTAATACCAACACTATGTGTTTTGTTTATTAGAAATAATTCGTATGAATTATCCACATTCAGAGCCACTGACTGCTACTTAATTATGATGCTATCAGTGCTGAATGAAGAATGACTTGATGGAAAACAAAATCCTTCATACAATTTATCAGCTTGAATAACAACCCCAAATAATTAGAGCTATAGACTGCCACAGCATGCAGATGGTGCTGAAAAGCCAGTTATGTACAATCAGTCCAATCAATATGGGTTTATCTTGGCAAGGGTGTTAATCAGAGCCATAGAGAAAGGCTGCCATGCTTCCATTTTTATGAGCTTCTCTTTCCTTAAACAATTGTTGAGAGGTCTTTTTACTTTAACCTTATCATTTTCCCTGTACATGCCACAAATGATGTTCAGAAAAGTATGCTCACATTCTATTATATCATATGACAAATGAACAGAGGCAAAGAAAAAAGATGACAAAACCCACAGACTAATTGGTAGGACTCAAAATTCCCATTGATTTTGACACAATCAGGAGGCTAACTTCATAATTTTAAAAAAAAAACAACAAAAAACATAGGAAAATCAATATTAAGGTTTCCTTGGCAACCTTATTTCAACTCTTTCCATGGCTAAAAAGATGGTCTTACATTCTTTTGTTCAGGCAATTCTTATCTGACTTTTGATTTTTGCTCCCACTTCAGCATACAGTTACTATTCCCTACTTGCTGTTTAGTCACTTTATTGAGGCAAGTTAAGCTGGCTTTTACAAAATCAGACTGGGGAAAAGGTCAATGTTTTAATTTTCACAGAGCAATAAAAGCAACCTTTTGAATATTTTGACTACATCGTTATTATTATTAATTGCTATTATTTATTATCACTATTGAAAATAGTAATGAAATATATTCTTCCTCTGTTCTGTGAAGAGTCAGAAAGGTCTGCAAGACTGCTACATAGCCCCCAGAAACCTAAGCCAAGATTAAAACTACTGCTACGTACAGTTTTGCACAAAAGCCCTTCTCACAGCTGGTCCTGCAAGGAGTTGAATGGTGATACCATTTCATTTTCCAGCGCTCTTAGGAGCATTGATGGTCAATAACATCTCATCTAATCAGCACAAAGAGGTAGGGAAGGTCTGTCAGTCTTGATGTTTAGAGTGGAGAACTGTGGACATCTCTGGGGACGGAAGCAGCTCCTTGGTGGTGCTGGGGAGGAGACGAACAAAATGGTGAAAGGGGACTATTCTCATCTCCTGGTGACAGCTCCTGGATCTCTGCACAGCTGTAAATGCTGAGTTCAGACCTTTTCTTTCTGTACCTCCTCCTGACCAAGGGCACTGCAGCAAGGGCACTTGGTCAAGTCTGGCTGCAGGAGACAAACTGAGCAAATTTGATTGCTCAGTGTAAAGGAAAAATTACGTTCCCCATGAGTGAAATCAAGACCTGCTGTAATACAGCTGACATCAGCCAAGCTTCCTTCTAGGACTACAGCTAAATCAAACAAGAAAGGCTGAATAAAAAAAGAGAAAAAGAATGAAATTTTTTTTTGTCCTTTATAGAAACTTTGGGGAAGGATGCTCTGAGGTTTGCACAAATGCTCTCTTGTGTATATGGCATAGATCGTGCTCTCTAACTCTGTTCTTGATCAGTTTTTTTCTCTTCTTTATTTGTTAATAAAGAATTAGCTCAAACATGCATATATATTGACATAATTTGGGGTTGTCATGGCAATGATGCTATACCAGAAATAAATGCAGTCTGAAAGTATAGCATAATTATAATGAGGATTCAGATGCAAAAGGAAATATTTCTGAGACAGCTTTAAGTCAATACAATACAAGTACCTTATTTGTATGCATTTGTGGAGATCTTATTTTTATAACAGATCTTTAAGCAGAAAGGGCATTACTGAGGGCTCACTGCAGACAATCAGATTCTTGCTGTTGATTTTAGCAATTGTTCTTTCAGGAGTGTACATTCATTTTGCTTTGAGCCTGTGCAAAAAACTATGGGCAAATTTATTCCTTTCAGCGTTTTCATTTTCAATACTCTCTTAGTTTCAGGCTTTGGCCAATGAATATCAGGGCAGATGCAGGTGAAGGGTGGCATTTGTACAGCCAGTCTGTAAATTCCTGCCTCACTCTCACCTGCACACCAAGGCATGTAAAGGAAGATGTATGGAGAGGAGGAGGAGAAGGATGAGGACTAAGTGATTTACAGTCTCCTCTGTGCTTCCTTCGAAAGAACAATAAGAAACGCAGACGAAAGTACGTGGGGAAATCGTGGCAGATCATGCACAAAGCATCGCTGAGCAGGGGAGGAGGACATATCGCTCACCTGCCCTAAGGGGGAAGCAGGTCTCATGTCATGGAATTTCTCTTAACTAGTGCCATGATTTGGAAGGTAGGAGCGATGGTGTCAAGGTGCTTGAATTTTCTGAGCAGTGAAAAAAAGGATGACCTTGATGATACAAGTTCAGGATAGAAGATTATCTCGCTGGTTACAGTAAGTCAGTTCCTTGCAAATAGTGCTGCTGAGATGTCTGCTTGAACATCAGTGATGCTCCTGTCACCTCCTCCTATGGCAGGTTTACTTCACGTGAGTGTGGAAAAGTGTCCCACAGGAGAGTCACAGAGAGACAAAAATATCCATGGGGACAGTGCAGGATGCAGAGCTCACACTCTGGTTAGAGGAGAGGAGAGGAGA
>VXBQ01009109.1:0-46163 GCA_013400175.1 Phainopepla nitens | reverse complement strand
GGAGAGGAGAGGAGAGGAGAGGAGAGAGGAGATTTCAATCGGAAGGGACCTTCAACAGTCATCTAATCCAAGTGCCTGAACACTTCAGGGTTGACCAAATGATAAAGCTTTAAGGCATTGAGGGCATTGTCCAAATACCTCTTAAACACTGACAGGTTTAGGGTATCAATCTCCAGAAAGCCTGTTCTCGTATCTGACCATCCTCTTGGCAAAGAAATTTTTTCTAACACCCATCCTGAACCTCCTCAGCTGCAGCTTTGAACCATTCACAAACAGCCCACCACTGACTGGATACCAGGGAGAAGAGCTCAGTACCTCCTTCTCCAAGTCCCCTCCTCAGGAAGCTGTGCAGAGCAATGAGGTTGCCTTTCAGACCCCTTTTCTCCAACTAGACATGCCCCAAGTGCTGAGCTGCTCCTCACAGGCCACTCCTTGCAGCCCTTTCACCTGCTTTGTTGCCCTCCTTTAGATGCACTTGAGTGCTTTCACCTCCCTCCTGACCGCGGGCATGGAGCTGCGCAGGGTCCCCGAGGTGAGGCCGCAGCAGCGCTGAGCGCAGGGGGACAATCCCATCCTCTGCCTGGCTGGACCTGCTGTGCCTGGTGCAGCCCAGCACGGGCTTGGCCCCAGCATGGGCTTGGCCCCGGAGTGGGCTTGGCCCTCCTGGCTGCCAGGACTCAGGGCTGGCTCACACCGAGCTGCTGCCCACCAGCACCCACAGGCCCCTCTCTGAAGGGCTCTCCAGCCACTCCTCTCCCAGTGGCACTTGTACCCAGTGTTACTCTGTTCTAGGTGCAGGATCTGACATTTCAGTGTGCTAAATTTCAGTGCAGGCACCAAACACCAGGGTTTCTCCAAACATCTGTTGCACTGAACACTTGAAGTCCTTAAGCAGTCACAGGAAAAGAGAGCTAGCCTTTTGGTTTTTAAGTCAGGTCACCTTTTTACATGCATATATCTGAGTGTGTGTGTTAGATTTTTACCATCATATGATTTTAATTTATTTATAATGCATAATAAAACAATATCAAATATCAGCAGCAGTCTTAAAAGTCATAGATGAAACTAAGTAAGAAACACTTTGTGTTGACAGAAAGGAGATAGGAAAATAATATATTCAGAGAGTGCATTATCATTTACAGGTGATTCTGATGCATCAAATAGCAGAATTAGAGTAGCAGGTTGGTGTATCCAGAATAGTCACTCAATGAGATTTCCTGACAATAAGAGCATGTTTTTGGTTCAGGAATTGATTTTATTGGATATGCTATGGCTAAAAGGCTGTGTAGTATTTTGAAAATTGAGGGCTTGCTGTAAATGGTTGTACTTTGCAGACAGATGATCCTACCAAAGACTGGATGCCTGGTTTTCAAGGGGCAAAAGCAACTTTGACTTTTGACGTGAAACTTTAACTTGTAGAACAGGCATAGGCTATTACCACAGTACACTTTTGAGCATAGAGGAGAAAAAGAAATAAATTAAAAAGCTTTCAGACAGCTTTACATGAAATTTAGGGAACTGAGACACAGAAATTTTTTTTCTTACAAGAACATTGCTATTTAGGGGTCACTGAGAAACAAGAAGGGCTGGAGACTTCCATTCCTCTGACATTAGTTGAGGAGGACAACGGATTTTTAAAAGAGAAATTGCATTTCAATGGCACTTGGGCAAACTAGTTGACTACTAATTAGGTCCTCAAATTACACTCCCGAAACAGGGCAGCTGTTCTGTTTTCTTCTTAAATAGCAATTAAAATTTGACTGCACTGCCTTCATAGATCAATTCTGAATGCAGAGAACGGCACTACTACACTGTTCCTTCTATATTTAATTTATTTAAAGGGAAAACTACTAGATCAGTACAGAAATTTTCACAGGCTACTCTTACTGTGTGTCTGCCATAAGATGTAATTGAAAAAAAGAATCCAATGGAGAAAAAAAAAAGAAACTCTTAAAAGATTGAGAATATGTACCAGTAATGTCAGGTATATGACAGGCATCAAGAATACAGTAATTTTCTTTAAACAGTCATTATTTTTAAGGTAAAATTTGACATTATAATGTGTATGAATTTGTAACTGAGCAATTAAAGGAATTTAAGCATATCATCTAAAGTAATAACAAGGAAAATGAATTGTAAATAATAATTAGAATATTTGTCTTTAAAAAGTAGTTCAGTCTATTATGGTATCACAAGCACTAAAGTCAAAACAATTTTTTGTTATACTGATATGTCCAACAGCACAGAAATCTGAATTAAGAATAAATTAAAGATAGCTTAATAGCTCCAAGCACTGCTTCCTCCACACTGCTGGAACATCCCTTGGATGCTGCTTACAGTACCACTCGCTTTACCATGCTCCTGATTTTTCCTTAAAAAATTGTAAATGCAGTGGAATGATTCATTTGTACTTCTTGATTCTGACACCAGAAATTGTTGTTCTAAATATCTTATCTCATTTCCTCTATATATAATCTCTGTATTTTTTTTCCCGGAAGCCAAACTAAAGAATTCAGTGTTCTTTGCAAGACACCTAATCTCATTTTGAAGACTCCAATGCAATGGAAAATGTATTGCTTCTCTATATAACCTCTAAAATTGGAAATATATTGCTAGAAAATTACAGTTAATTTCAAGGTTGAGTGTGATGACTTCAGTCTTAAGATGCTGTTTCTTGTTATTCCTTTGCACATCAGGGAAAAGGGAAAATTAATACCAGTCTGTTAACTTTTTCCTAAATACTGGTAGTACAGTACCACAATAAAGTAATTTCTTACCCTTCTTACCATTTGCTGTCATAATATGTGACAACTCAGTAGCACCACCGTGCCTTTAGAATCCGAAGCATTTACCACTTTGTGATCCATCCTATCCTCTTCAGAACTGAGGGCAGCACTGCAACAGTGATCTTCCCCATGAAATGAATAGACCTGCACAACCATTAGGCAACATGCAGTGGATCTGCTCCCTTCCTTGGCCTGAGGGGAAAATGACTCCCTGCAGCTTAGAGCCCTTTCTGCTGCCTTGACTTTTTGACCTCAAGCTGCATTAGAACGCAAATTAAGAATCTTGGGTTATCAAGCAGGGAAAAGAAAGAGTGACTAAGCCCTATCTCTAAATAACTGAGTGAGCAAAAAAGAGCAAAGGCTGTAAGAGTTCTAGTCTTGTCCATATAAACATAATGAAATTAAATAGCTAGGTGCCATAGCAAATGCATTTAGAGTAGAAATGAGATATATATTTTTAACAGAGAGGATTACTAATGACCAGAGTCACTACCTAGAAGTGCAGTGGATTGTCCAGTGGACATTAATTACTTGAAGATATTTAAAAGAGGAGTGACTCCATCTTTCTCAAGAATTACCTGTCCTAATTAACATGTAAAATGTTCGGAACACCTTTATAGAAAGGCACCAAAATCAAACTACTCCTTTCCGATATTCAAAACCATAAATTGTAGGAAAAGATGACTGATAAACCCTACCCACTACTGGATAGGCATTAATTTACTGATGAGTTATCAAGTAACAAGGTGGAGTTTATCTAATGTGGGAAACACTGAAGTAAAAATGTTTACCTAACTTGTGGGAAATACTGAAGTAAAAATGAAGTAACAAGATACTTTCAAATATTACTCATAAACTATCTTCACATCCGTACAAAACCTCCCTGTCTGTAACAAGCAGTCAACATAAATTCAGATTTAAAAACTATGTGCTGGAAAGGTACGGGACTGAGAAACTCCTGTCATCACTAAGGGATTACAGATCACAATCACTGCTGCTGTTCCTCATGAGACACAAAAAGAAAACTGACTCTACAAATCTCGTGAGAAAGGTTCATGGGGACCAAGGAGAAACATCAAGAGGCTTCATCCATGTAACGTGCCACAAGTGGCTCCCTGCTGGTTCTGTTGCCAGCAGTGAGTGGCAGCTCCAGAAGCATGAGGGACTGAAGCATGGAGGCTTGGACAGCTTTCAGGAGTGAAGAGAAGCTCTGCTAAAGCATCCTGCTTAATGGGACAGAGCTCCCAAAAGTCTCTCTGGGTATAAATGGTGGGTTTTAGCTCTGAATTTCACTACAGCTTGGAGACCGCTTGGCTGCATTATATCCTGGCTGTAAAACTGAAGGAATGAAGTAAAGCAAGATGAGTTTTATTCCATTTTTTTCCTCTTGCTAAGTGAAATAAGTGCACACCTGCTTCCTGGAAGATCACACAAATACTGTCAAATAGTAACATTAGCAACACAAACAAAATAAGGTGTGAATTTGCTAAGAAGGTGAAATGGGTTAGGATTTCTTACCTTTAGAGTGCAGAGAAATGTTTGGAATTTGTCTCTAAAATTTCTTTAGGAGTCTAAAACTAGAATCTTAAAAAAATATGGATTTTTAAAGCTCCCACATGGTTTGAGGCTTTTTTTGTTTCTTGGCACTCGGATTTTCTGCTGTTCCGGGTTAGGTTAGGATTTTTTTCCCTCAAAATTGATGAAAACACACATAGGTTTCATTCCCTTTTTGAAAAATCACCAGGGGCTTGACGAATCCTCTAGGCATGAAATATAGGAGCTCAGTAGGTGGCCAGAATTGATGCATTTTTCCCTTTAAAAAGACATAAACTTGATTTCAGTATGAATAACATCCAGCTAAAGTAGCAATTCAATTTTGTAGAGAGTGAGTTAGAATGAGATGATTCTTATCTGGCTAATGAGGACATTTGGAAGATGAACCAGAAATAGAAGCACACTTTGTACACAGAGTTAAGCCCACCGTGGACTTGGGGAGGAAGCAGCAGAGGTTTGAAAGCTGCCTGTGGAGAGTACAGATGGAAAGTACAGCAAAGCCTGGCTGAGTCTCCTCTGAGGCTGTGGGTGGGAGTGGGATCCTCGAGTGCTGAAGGTGAGGGTATTTCTGAATTGCTTTCCCCACCTCTTTCAGCTTTCCCGAGTCCAGGAAGGTGACAGAGGAGTCCTGCTTGCCCATGTACTGTGTACACAGGCCACTGTCTCCAGTGAGACAGCCCAAGTAGCTCTCTACTGCTCACATTCTCCCCTACCCTCCAGCATGGAGTCATTAGCAAGAGTAAAACAGGGCTTTGTGCATAGGTGGTGGGTCACTGCAGGTACCTAGCTGAGGTTGCTGAGTGGGGAGTAATCTGGTCTCCATTTGACACATAGAAGGCTCACTGGAGGGGAGATGTAAATCTCCTCACAAGCCACTCTGGAAAAGAAAGTGGGCAAGGACAGGAGCAATCGCTGAGTCCAGTGGAGGTTTTGCCACATCAACTCTTCTTTCTCACCTCCTGTGGCTTTGACTTATATCACCTGTTCCCTCTTCTGTTGCATTGGATTTATTAGTTTTCAATTCTCTCAACCATATTTTAATAGTGCATTAAGTCACACTCTTTATCAGAGACACACCTTTGTCCCTGGTTCCCAGGCTGGAAGCTGTCACACCAAATTATTTTGGAGCCCACATGCCACAGAATAAGCATCAAAGCATGCAAGGCTTTGAAAGGCCTTCAGACCTCTTAATACACACAGTTGTAATTCAGACGAAAAGTCATTTATTTTGATTTTTTTATAATCTTGAGTAACAGAACACTGGTAATGGAAGGTAATTGGAATTTGGGTCAGGAATTTAAATATGAAAATACAAAGTGAAATCCCTGACTCCTAATTTAGAGAAAATGAGTATTTTCATCTTCACACTTTGGAGGACTTTTTTGTAAACACCAGTAAAAATGCCTCATTATCCTTCTCCAAACCTCCTCTTAAAACATTTCTTGCCCTAATGCCAGTAACAAACTTACAGTGGCAAAACTGCTGCTGCAATGATATTAGTGACAGTCATGTTGACTGATGTTGTGCCACTGATTCCTTTTTGCTTCCACCTGCCTCTTTCCATCTGTCCCTTGTCTTGCATGGCAATGTCTTGAAAAACAGAACTTTATTTTTATTCTTTGAATAGCTTTCTGCATCTCCTACTATGCACATTCTAGGAAGAAGAAAAGGAGAAAATATAAGTACATTAAGAGATTTATATTGGTTCAAAACAAAGATATATCTCAGCAAGTCTCCTGCGCCAAGAACAGCTAGCAGCACAGGAATAGCAAAAGTAGGACTAGTGATGGCATCCAGACTTGAGCAATCTGAAGTTTTGGGACTTCCTAAACTAGAGGTGTTATCTTCATTTTTAATAATCCTGGATCATGACATTTCCCAACTAAATTTGTAATATTAATGTTATCCTGTGAAAATATATATTATATCTTAATTAGAATTTCTTTTGTATAGTTTTGAGCCCTGTTGAAAAGTTTCATTCATCACCTGCTTTGAAAAACTGTGGTAGCACGAACAAATCAGTGGTAAGATTGCCTAAGCCAGGTGCTGAGTCTGCAGCATCTGCTGCTGGCCCAGATCACCGCACTAACTGGAATCCCACTGATTTTGGTCACATCTTTACATCTGTATAACCTTCATTGTTTGTCTTTCATGGCCTCTGAGGTATTCAGTGAAGTTCATACGGGTGTTCTTGACTTCTCTTCTTAAAGAAATGTCCACCCATTTTTCATTTCTCTGCACAGGAACAGGAAGAGGAACAGGGCATGTGAGGCTGTGTTTGAGGAGCCACAGCTCAGTACACTACTGTTGTGCAGATTGTCTCACAGCAGAGAGCATCAGCCAGTGTCTGTGCCACTCACCTCAGACCCATAACCTTCATTGATGTTTGGGTACTGGTAGCCTCTCACACATGGGCATATACCCGGCCTGGCATGTCTGAGAAGGCAGAGAATTTAAAAAAAGTATTGGGTAATCTCACTATTTGCTGAGGTTTGGAGCTCTCAAACCATAATAGTTGTTCAGGGATGTGAGGAGAAGCACCTGCAAGGCTAAGATAAAATACATCTGGATGTGTCAATGGTGTTATAATTTTCCATATCTAAGCACATGTTGGAATGACTGCTTCAGGAGTAGTGGCTAAGTGTTTTAAATATGCACCATTTGCATTTTCATGAATTCTTGTTTTTGTTATTGGGATACTGAGATCTCCTGTTTCTGTTATTGAGATCAGATACTGAGAGCAGGCAGTGGAGAAGAGACACATTATGCTCTCAAATATTTTCCTAAGAAGTATCTGGGGCCTTGTGTTCCTTTCCTTGATGAGTACATTCAAAAGCATTTTTGGTCATGAGAATACTTAAAACTATATTCTTCTAAAAAAATTCCAGAGCTAAAGTCAGAATCACCAGCCTGCTCTTTGGAATACTGGAGGCAGCTTCACTGTTCAGACCTTGAGTAGGAGACACTGATAAGGGAGTGTGGTTTTATGTGTCACTTCTGCCCAGAACAGTAGAAATTTCAGATGGATCAGCATTGTCTTGGAACAGTATAGGTTGGAAGGGGCCTTTAAAGATCATCTCTCCCAACCCCCCTTGCAATGAGGGTACCCAAACCCACCACAACACGATCTCTAGGAATGTGAGGTCTAACAGCAATTGCTCTGTCAAAAGTTATGCCCTGAGACTGTAGTCAGCATCTGGACCAGTTAATATTGAATCATTTATGCACTATGAAGCAGTTCCAGTTCCAGTGCAAGTGAGAGAGCATAGCTAAGGGGATGTTAATTCACTCAAGGAAGACAGAGGTAAATTAATTCTGCTAAAGCTCTGAGAGAGCAAATTGTGAGCAAACTGATCCAAATGTTTTCTACTCCTCCTGCTCTTATCTGCTCAAAATTAAGAGAAAGAACTGACTAGGAAGAATGAAAAAAATAAATTAAGTGTTGATGGGTTTCATAGAGAAAAATAATTTCAATATATCTGTGTAGAAGAGATGAGAGACTGCAGAAGAACAAGACAAATTTGCAGAAGGCTGTTGAAAAACCAAAGTCTAAATACATACAGTCAGATTGAAAGTTGTGGGAAACATTGTTTGACAAAGTTGCTCAGGAGAATACTTTGAAAAGTTCCTAGATGTGATAGAAAAAATGGTGGAATTAAACAAACTGCCTTTCAGGAAAATAATAATTGACTGCAATATGGTCTCAAGACAGTAAAAAAAAAACCAACCATCCTTCACACACTCAGTTTTATGTTAAAGTTGGACAAATAACAAATTTTTTTATTATTATGTTAACCAAAGTATAACAGGTTCAAGTTCAAATCTGACAAAAATAATAGTAATTCTTTCTCCTCATTAAAAGTTTACCATTATTTTAATGAAAAGTTTACTTTTTCCCATCAATTAATTCTTGGTGAATAAATGAATGAAATATTAATTACTCGAAAAAAAGTAAAAGTAATAAATTGAAAATGTTTTTTAAAAAGTAAGTCCTAAAAAATGCAATTTCTACAGTGCAAAATATGTAACAGTCCTCTTTGTCCACACAAATGAGATTCTGTATTTCTGCTATTGCTAAAATATATTTAGCAATTTATCCTGTTGCTAAAAACTATTTCAACCCTTAATTTCAGTTTGTCTTTAGACATCTAGGCAAAGCCCTAGAATTGCTCTACCAGTGGCAATTTTCAGAGACGGGAAAATCGATAGTTGGTCCTTTCTGCTCTTTTTTACCTCATTTTGTGAGGTGAAGAGCAAGAGAGAACAGTGACTTTTATAGGCTACAAACACAACATTGCAGCAGTGGCTCCAGCAGAACATGCCTGACCTGACCCTTACCCCTGTTGCACCCACTTGCTGGTGTCTGTGTCACAGTCTTCTCCTGGAATCCTCTCAGCATTCTGCACCAGTCTCTGCCCAGAGGTGCTGGTGCGGCGATTTCTGCCCTCAGAACAGGCACAACCAGTCCAAACAGAAGTGTTGTTCCCTCTTTCCTCAGTTTTCCTTAAATGTTTCAGAGTGTGTTAACTTATATTGATCATTTCTATGACCAAAATGTCAATTTTAAATGTCTCATTTCATATACCTGAGTTCCTGTCATGGAGATGTGGCATTTATTCACTGCCATGCTTTCCTGAGGTGGTTAATCCCTACCAAGGGTGGTTTTGCTCCTCATTCCCTGCCTGGGTCTCAGTGCTGCTCACAGTCCCCTGGAAATGATTCCTGGTAGAGACTATACTTCTCATTTCATCCTCTGGAGTAAACTGCCCTCGATATCGTTGTTTTCAGACATCTTCATTTGCTGTTGTCACTGTGCTGTGAAGCTTTTCCAGAATAATTCTTTGTAAAGAGTTGTTTAGTCACACAAGGTCTCTGGGAGTTGACTAACCTGCTTTCTTACTCCATTATGTCAGTTTTATGAGAGGTATCAGCCACTTTTGTTCAGTTTTTCTCAGTAGACAAGGAACAACACAAACCTGTCTGAGCCCATGACGATATGGGAATTACTTGGCACACCAGCAGATGCGGAGTACACCCTGGTGCCCAGGGCAGCCAGACCTGCTGGCCAGACTTCAACACAACCTTCTTGAAGAACTGAGGGCAGAGCCCCATCTTGATGGCTGATGAATCTTCATGACCAGGGGAATGGAGGTGAGGATGAGAAACAGGCACTTCCATATAATCCTACTGCTGCACAGGGATGGCTTTATTGTCGTCATGAACACCAGACTGTTGGGGAAAACACACTTTTTTACTGCTGCCAGAGGAGCTCTCTTTTCTGAGACAGCTTGACAAAGCCCAGGACCTTACAGGCAAGTAAGCAGCCTGAAACACCCTCTATGCTCATGTGAAAGGAGTCCAAGAGCTGTGTCAAACACAGAGGAAGACTATTCAGCTGTAATTCGGGATTTCAAACAATCTAGGCAAAATATGAGAGACACAGATATCTAATATGCCACTCATAATCTTACCAATATGTTTATGACTAAACAGAGCACTTAGGAATGAAAAGATTCTTTTCTCTCTCTTGCTGGGTTTGGGTAGGTTTGGCCTTATAGCTGTTTATATAAATATGAATTAGTAATCTAGCCAGTAATAAAAACTATGATGTATATTTTTGGGATGCCCCTTCATATTAGGGTCCTCCTATGTCCTGGGAGCAGCAGGAACACTGCTTCTCAGGGATTGACTGTGAGATGGAATGAAAATCACTACAAGGTACAACAATGAAGAATAAATAGCTCCATAAAGATTATTTATGATTTTTGGTGGGTCTGTGAATACCAAGTGAAAGGCTACAAATTTTTACTCTCAAAGAAATAAGAAGGCTCATTCTCTGCTTGAAGGTACCTCGTAAAAATGCATAAAAATCTACTTTCCAAGAAAAATTGTTTGGCAAAATTATGGATTCTTAACAGAAGCTCCATTTATTTGTTCACAGACTTGAAGGTTTTTAGGCAGTTATAAATTCATAGCAGTGTTGAGTTTCCTGAGTGCCGAGATTTTGCATTTGGGAATACGAGTGAAATGCAAGATGTTCACAGTCACAATTACCATTGCATATTTATAAGTAAGGCTCAGAGTTGTGACAGTATTTGCATATAAAATCCAAGATATTTGTGCATTCCTTAAGAACATAATTGATTACATGTCTCTATTCTTCACTCAAATGCATTTTAATCTTGGCTGACAATATCTACCACAAATTATGCCCTATGCAATTTGCAATTTCTGATCAAATTTTGAAAACAAAATTACTGACTTTGTGCAGTGTATTAATATTAGATATTATGCAATTTAGATAAAATCAAATGTTTAAGCTAAAATTGAGAGAAAACAAGTGAAAACTGGATGCAAAATCTGGATGGTATGTCATAAAAGCGCAACACATTTAAGATCATGGGGAAAGTAAAGGGCTAGGAGAACAGTGGATTAAAGACATTATTTAGCTTTTCAAGGAATTGTTCTTTTAAACTGCTATTCCATGGTGTTTTACAACAGCCTCAGTTCTTTCCAGTCAGCTAGGGATGGGATAGGCAATGTACTAACTTCCTAAAAGAGATTTCTCAACCATAACTGCCTGGCACTACTGCTATGCTCTGAAGCCAGAGGACGACGGGCAGTGGAAAAGGTCATATAACAGTGGAAGAGAGAGAATGACTCAGGCTGTTTTCTCTCAGTGAGTCATTCTGAGTCCCACAATCTGCCACCTGCCTGGACCTTCCATAAACCCAACACAGGATGACTAAATTCCTGGTGTGAGTGCCATGGCATGGAATGCATCGTAAACTCTGTTACAAAGGCAAATAAATGGATAATTAATGCAATTGAAAATCCAAAAATCGTCCAGATAAGACTGTTAAAGGATAAAGCAACAACATTATTGAAATTACTTTATTAGTAGTCTGTTTGGTTTATTCATATCAAAGAATTACTGCAGTTAAAAAAAAAGGATTTTTAATTATCTAACCCAACCTTTCTGTGTTAATAATATGCATACTCTATATTTCATATCCCAGAACTGCAAAGATAATTTAAAATCCTTAGGCCGCAGATGAATGCTTTGTTGTATTTGTAAATATTTTTCTTTTATTCAGTAAAAGGCATTATTTTCTACATCTGTAAATCTATCAAGTGTGAGAGCCAACGAGCAGTATCTAATACATGCATACCCTAGTGAATAATTCTCTGGCATCTTCTTTCTAAAAATGTAATAAAGTAATTTATTACAAAGTTCCATTTGTTTGGGTAAACAAAAATAGTTTTATATAAGTCTGTCACCGAAAATGAAGAAAATGTCTATTGGAATGAACACAATTTTGACAACAGAGATGAAACAGAATTAGAGGCAATTACATTTCAGCTAATCTGAATAGGCAGCACAGCTACACAACAAATTCAGAGTAAATAACTTCTGTTCATCTTGTGACTGCTATTTCCTTTCTTCCCTGTCAGTCTAACATGCAAGAGCAAACTTTTGAAAAATGAGTATTAGAACAGATTGTTTGAATTATCCAACTTCATCCTGCAAAACAAGTCAAAGTCAGGTTGACTAAGTGTCATCATAGTCTGGGATGTTCTTTAGGCTGTGTTTACACATAGCCCCAGTCAGGCTGTCTCTAGATCTGGACATCTGGGGGTCTCCAGGGCAAACACCCTGGTACCAGACCTACCAAGACACAAAGTTCCTTGGTTTGTGCATGGGCAGGACCACACTAAGCACACCCAAGTATGAAAGGAAGTTAGCTGCAAGACTACACTTTCCCATGTGAATTGAGGAACATAGAGCTCTTTTAATTTATTGCTCTCCAAACAACACTGTTTTACACCTGGAGCCATACCCAAATGCAAAAATGGACAATTTCCTAGGAAACAGCCCTACGCTTTGATAAACATTTCCAAAAGGAAAGTTGCTGTGGTGTGTATTCCTTTCTAATTATAAGCTTGTTGCTTACAAATAGCTATTTTTAACAGACAAAAAAACCCTCCTCTCACATTCATTTCCAGAAGTAGGAAGTTATACAGGAATTAAATAACCTTATTCTATCTTCCACAAAGCTGATGTGTAACTAAGGAAAGACATTTTACCTTCATATGCTTCATTTTATTCCTCCACAAATGGAAATAAAGACACTCTTTTTTCCTTGTAGCATCTTTTAAAATTTTGTGGCAAAATGTTCTAGAAAAGAGCCTGTTACTCCTGAACCTATTGTTCTGCACTGTTTTCTTTCAGGACGGTATGTGTTTGTGACAGAAAACTGGAAGGAAGCTCATAAATCAGTGAGCCCAGTCCCCTGCTTGAACTGCATCATTACTGTACCATTTTTTCCAGAAGACAATTGAGCTCTATCTTGAAACTACTTAGATGCCTTCTACTGAAAATCCCATTAATTGCATGTAATGATGATAACAAAATCTACTATTTTCATTATTTTTAGCCTACATGCATTCCTGTTCAGTATATATCCATTTTGGAGTTTATTAGGGTTGTTTTTAAGGGTTGTTTTTTGGCTTCCTCCCTTCCACTGTAATACCGTGCTTTGGTTTAAATATCTGTTCATGTAATCTGTTTATCCCTTATTATATGCCACATTTTCCTTTGGAGCTGCAAAGGAGCGCACACAGGAGCAAACATGGGTTTGCAGGACAGCAGAGGAAGACTCACAAAAGCCCCCAAAACCATTACTACTTCTCACAAGAACCAATAGTATTTCTATTAGTATTCATTCACTGAACTTCAGTCTGCCATGCAGGTAAAACAGACAAGTAGCCTCTGCTGGAAATACCTCTCTCAACACATCTTAGGAACACTCTTATTTTCTCATGTCCATTTCCCTGTGGTATCTCAGAAGATACCTGGGCTCATTTTACACCATTTCTCTGCCTCATTCAGCTGATGAACTCCTTATTACTGCAGGAAGTATTCTTCAGCACATGGTCTTTCATTTTATGCACCATTAAATTTAATCCCACTTACATCGCTGCAATCTTCGACATCATGCTCATCTTCCTGACCTGCCTGTCTGCTGGCAAAGTATGATAGCAGAGAGTTCTATCATCACATACTTGGTTTTGAGCTAAGATAATGTAAATTACTAGTAAATTAATCTCACAAGAAATTTTTAAAGATTCTCACTGTTACCTTTCCCTGGTGACTTACTCTCCGGAGAACATAATTTTCATTTTCTCTTTGTGCACTTCCCTACCCACCTTAAAGTAGTTATACTAATACATTACCCACATTACAATTACCTCTCTTGTTCTTCAGTCTCACTATGATTTTCTTAATGTAAAATGCTTACTATATTTAATTATAAAAAATAATTTTGATTTTTAAATAAAATTAATAATATTGTGACAGAAATTTGACAAAAACATATCACCTTTATTTATTTATGTTCTCCCTGTGTCTTTTGTAATTTTTCTATCAAAATTTGTTTCAAAGCTGTGCAATCAAATTCATTCTTCGAATTTAAACATCTGAGTTGGACTTCCAAATTTTTATGAATTAGTTCTCCTAAAAATGGCTGGACTCCCCACATGCAGAAGAGAAAAGCAGACATTTTAGAGATTCTTCAAAGGACAAGCTTGTCTGCATTACTAGGGTATTAATTAAAACACAGGCTAAAATTTTTCAAATACTATTTAAAACCTGTAAGAAAATATTTCATGTAATTTTGTATCTTTGACTCATTTTTCTTCTTATCATTCTTACATCTGTGCTGGCTTTTGTTTTCCTACAGTTTTCCCCCATGTAAGAGCGAAGTTCATCTCAACTAATCTCAATTGTCCAGTATGCAGTTCCAAAAGCAGTGGTTCCAAATTCCCTTACAGTTAAAAGGGAGCCCAGATCTTCTCAAGGTAGCCACCCTAAAGCATTGTTCAAGATAGGTGAGATGAATTAAATTTGGCTGTAACGTATTTCTTTCCACTGACTACACAAGAAACTAGACAGTTATAATGAAATTAGAAGCTTAAACTTTAAACAGTTAACACTTGAAATGGTTTAAATTAGGCAAGATTAATCCTACCCTAAAAGATTGTTTTTCCTTTTTAAATTACCTAGTTATTAATCAGATTAACTTTGTAAAATTTATTTTTACTATCTTGTCTGTCTGTTAAGTTCCTTTGTGTTAGGTGTCTCTCCTACCTTTTGTATAATTTTTCTATTTATTGCTATTCAAGTAGTTGTTATTCACCCATGCTTTTGAATTGCTCATCATACAAATAAAATAGGAGAATCCCTAATATTAACATATATATTAATGTATCTGTGTTCCTACAAGCTTTTCTCTTGTTCTCTGCTCTGACTAATTTTCATTTGCGTTTGTTAATGTTTTAATTGCTTGTGTGCAAATAAACTTGAGTGGTTTAGTACATTTCTGCTGTAGTCTAGCACTCTATATTTTCTGTCAGAATTACAAAAAATCCATAAAAAATCATTGTAAGTATTTAAAAATCATGATCCTGGCTCAAAAAATCAACCAGCTTCTATTTAAATTGAAGAGATTAATAAAAAAAAAGTTTTAAGATGTATTTGCCCTGTGCTTTTTAAGTCTTTGAGAATTAAAATCCAATGATTTTTCTCCCCAGCCATACAGACAATGTAAAATATTCATAAATGCCAAAAAGAAAAGGAGGGAGGCATAAAGCAGTAGAGGTGCTACAGAATAGCATGACTACCAAAGCTAAAGCTTTAAATTTCTTGTTTCATGTTAAAACACTGAGTGATGGTAACAGCGTTTGAGAATATTGTTACTTAGTTTTCTCTATCTCCTTCAGTGGATGATAATGTTATCAAATAATCCTCTATATATTTCTGTGAGTTCTTAAATTCTCCACTAATCTCATTCTGATTGGTTTAAAGCATACTAAATTTCAGAGCACCTTAGTCCAGCTGCTAGATATTTCCCCAAACATAAGCCTGCTTTCAGTTTTATTCTGAAGTAAATCTTTTCTGTTGAGCTCCAGGTCCACTTGTCTGTTAGAGAGTTTGACACATTGACATCCCCTCTGAAAAATCACATTGAAGTTTAGGGCTTCATGCAATTTTTATTCAAGCCTCAATCTCTTAAACCTTTTCAGAATGCTGGAAGCATGAGTGTACCCAGGCTGGGTAATGAAGCAAGCCTTACTAAATTCTCTTTAAGTGTCTGTCTTAATCCAGGTGATTGCTAAGAAGAGAACAGCAAATAATTGTTTGGAAAATGAGATACAGTCATGGATTCTCTAAGAATGCAAGAAAAAGATAACCTGGCAGGTGGGTTAAGAGGCATGCATTTGTGCCTAGAATAGATATCTCAAATCTTCATCAAATGGAAAGACCAAACTGTCTTTCTTAACTGGCATTTTCCCTCATATTTGTCTCTTCGTTTAGCCTGCTGTTAGAGACTTCTGGAGAAAAGGAGTGCTTTCCAAATAAAGACAAATGAGATAAGCTATCAAATTAGTTCATTTCAGCTGCTTTGTTCAAGTGACAGCTCAAAAGGACAGCAGGCTAAATGACTCAGAAGTGTGAGAAGAATTTGAGTACAATTTATTATCTTGACACCCATTATATAATCTTTGTTTTGTGCTGTACATCAGAAAATGTCTCATTAAATAAATTTCCAAGCATTTTATTATTTTCTTTACTTAAATCTATTTTTAAGCAATTCCTTTTTCAACATGTAGAGATTGATTTTTTGATGGATGTCTGGGGACAGTTCACAGGATTTCTATATACCTCTACATCATATGCTGCATACAGAGCAGAGGCACATATTTTAGAATTGCTGTCTTAATGGTTTTTATCAATTTTGGCCCCCACCCTTTCTTAGATTTGAGTTCTGCTGGCAAGTCCATATGCAGTGTACTCTCTCACATCTTTGTCTTTTGACTCAATTTATCTCAGTATTGGTGACTGGGATGTTTTGGTGTAATTTTTAGTTTTCCTTTTCTCTCCCTTTCAAGGTCAGATTTTAGGAGCTAGAGTAGCAGAGCCGAGCAGCAGCATGCTGCTTCCTTGTGCCTCTGAAGTTGCAGGGGGTACAGGCAGTAAAAAACCTCATTAGAGATGCTTATGAATGACAGACCCAGATCTGAGACTCCTGACAACTTTTATCTGTGCTGTTTGATAGAATCAGATTGGGCATCAACTTTATCCACAATTAAACAAGAAGCTGAGTTTAATAAGAGCACAAATGGAGACTGCAGTGATAGTCTGGCATAAAAAGGTGTACAACAAGTCATTGTAAATCTTCACAAGAGGCATAGAGATCAAAAACTTAAATATCCTAATGGTCTACTTCCCCTATTCTAAAAAAGTTATATAAATGATTCCTTTTCAGTCTAATTTGTTGCAGCATTGTTAAAAAGTTCATGGGAAAGAAAAATATATGTAAATATATGATTCACAATTCATTGGTATTTATTATCCTGTATTACACCTTTTTGTCTTAGTCAGACAAGCTCAAATATTATTTATAACTAATAATTTCCATTCTATTTCTTCTGTATGCACCATTCAAAAATGCAAAAACAACCCCTAAAGACCTAAAATAGGGAAAGCTTTGTCATACTCATGTTTCTCATTACAGCCCTGGAGTTTTTATAGAACTACATGTACCTCCTTTTGCAGAGGAATTTAGCCCTGTCAGGCTGGGTAGCCTGGCTTGTATCTCAGTCTCTGCATTGCAGAACTGCAGAATGTGGACTGGCCATGGTGAGGTTCACCATGTGCAGTCTGCAACAGGATCCAGTTCTGGCATCTTAAACTGCATATAAGATGCAACTGTTGTTCCAACAAGCAGAATGAAAGATTTAGTACTTAAATTAAGCTTTGATGGTCAAAAAAATTCCGGAGTACTAGGTATCAGGCAAGATTTTTGGCAAGATTTTTATATCGACAAAATGTAGCCACAAATTTCAAACTCAGTTCTTCAAACATCTACTTTAAAGAGCAAAAGAGTATCTGCCCAAACTCTTGACACTCCTCTCGATAAATTTTGTGCAGTGTCTTCTGACAAACTCAGTTTTTAGTGGTCGTTTCAATGCACTACAATTGATGAGGCACTGATGCTCATGAGTCATGGTTACTTACTATGTTATAAAGGAATTAGTTTTTCTGCCTTCCTCTCTTTCTAAATTTCACATTTTGTATTTCAGGGAGATTACCAGCATGAAAGAAACCCTAATGGTGGGCCAATGGGTGGAAGGAATTCAGTTTTTAATGTACTGGATCAGAGACTGATGGCAAGGATACAGATGCCTTTGGCGATCATTGGTAAGCAAGTCATTAGTCTAGTCCTGCAGGTTTACATTATTTGCTATGCATACTTGGAGACAGATTGATTTTTCTAAAAGTTAAGAACAATACTAGTGTGTTAACAGCACATTGAAACAGCTCATTCCTTATTGGCCACTATTGAAGTTCAGCTGTGTTTCACTTCCCTTAATACTGCAGTAGTGCATATTCTGGAAGAATTTTTTAAAGGTAGTGATTAAAGAGAAGGATAAGGAAGTCAAAAGCTAAACTTCAAGTTTCTCTGGTAGTTCAGTTTTTCACCAGATAGTGATATTGGAGGAAGAAGTGCTTCTCAGTACTGAGCACTTATGAACTGCACAGCACTTAAAAATAAATGCTGAGAAATTCAAAGGTGACTAAGGATTTGGGACAGTCATTTTACAAAACAAAAATTACTGAGATTTATATGGAGAAAGGTTTTAAAACCTCTGAGGGATATTCAGAAACCTCTGCCACTGAATTTATTGTCCAGGTGATGACTCAGACTGCTTGCAATTAGCAACAGAAAGAAATAGTGAAAAGAAGACCTGAGGGAGGCATTACTAATAAACTCTCCTCAAAATGTTGCAAAAACAAAAACTGAAGTTCTAGCTAATAAAAGGAGATAATCTTTAGTGTGATATCCTGTAGAAGAAAGACCTGCTCTGAACTAGATTTACAGGTTCCCAACAGACCATTATACTGGTGATGGAGACTGTACTAGGCATATTGGGGAGCTGCCTGGCTGGTGGCTACCCGCCCTCTGGAAAAGAGGACTTTATTTATAGCCTTAATTTATCTAATTCCAGTTTCCAATCACCAGAGTTTATAGTGCTTCATTCACTAGATTCAAGAGCTCTTGTCACAAGCCAAGTTAAGATGGAAATGCAATCTCTTCCTTCTCAAGCTTTCTGATGTCACTCAGTACAAGTGCTGCTTCTCCAGCTCTGACCCCTCTGGGATGGATCCTGTGCCCTTCTCCTCACCCCAGGCACTTTTTCTTCCTCCTGTCCATCCATTATTATGATCCTCCAGTAGTTATGGTGTGGGTGCTGGTCCTCTGCTCTCACAGAGCTGGTGAACCAGACACCTAAGGCAAAGAACACATATTAAGGTCAAAAGCTTTCAACACAAAGAGCAAACATTTCTGTTCTGTTAATCCTCAGTTTCAGAGCTATTTACTATCCCCTAATGCAGTCTGGTCCCTCACCGTCATGCTCAGGGCTTTGAAATAAATTTTTCATCAGCCTGTCCAAAATAGCCAAGGCAAACATGGAACTGTGGCTCCTTCTAGGTATTTTTTCTTTTTTTCTACCTTTTTGCATTTCATCTAAGTCAGCTTATTTCATACAGAAAACTTTTTTCACTCTGGAGACAGAGGCACTCTATTCCATTTGGCAATCAGTATCAAGGTACTGAGGGACAAGACAATTTATGGATGTTTCATAATGAAAGTCCAGTTTCTCTTGTTCTGTTTTCATTGGCTTTACTGGTCCAGGAGGACCATTCCTGCACACTGTTCTCTTTATACCATCGTCCTAATTCAGGACAGCATTGAGCTGTTTTTCAGCATTCTATTCAACAGTTTGAATGCAAAAACATGACTAAATTGAGTCGTGTATTGGAACCTTTTGGCATTAAGTTAAATTGAAAATCTGCACAGTGGAAATGTAATTTCCATCAAAAATAAGAAATTATATTTTCCTTTTGCACTTTTCTTCTACAAAGTGCTTTCAAAATATTAATTAATTAATCCTGCAGTGATTTTGGCATTAAAACTTCCTGTAAATGGTAATGTGCCACTGAACTTTGAAAATGTATACTGTACTGAAAAGGTATTCTGTCAAAAATGCTCTGTCTGAAGCATGAAAGGTAAAGAATGACAGAATATTCTTAATAATATAAATTCAAAGATACTTAAAGGTCAGATGTATATTTTAAAACTTTCCCCTTCTGAGGAGAAAATTCTTACCCCTTTGAAATTACTGATATCAAGCCCTTCTTTGGACTTTCTGTGACCCAGCCCTTCCATTTCATCTCATCCAACTCTAAACATGAGTGCTCATTATATTGACTGTGTTAGCGAAATCCTTTTGTAGCAACCAAACACAAAGCAAAATAAGCACTTCTTCATTTGCAGATCAACTTTTGTGTAATGAAAATGCTGATATTCTCAGACCAAACAACTAGTTGTACCAAAGCAACCAGCCAAAAATAAAACCAGTGCAAAACAAGGACTCCTCCAAGTAAGCTGAGCACCCTGGGAAGCAGGAGGGGCTTCAGAAATTCCTCAAGGACTTTGTTTATGGAAGGTACTTAATACCCTGTATCTTGGGTCTGTGTCAGTCCCTGCAAACAAAGATTTCAGAGCATTAAGTACTATTAAAATATTACAATTAAAGTACATGATAATAAGCAGTCAGTGAGCTTGCTGTGACATCCTCTGGTGTATATCAGGAGTAATTCCAGTCTGTTCTTGATTTCATCCTGTAATATTCTCAGTGGAATTATAAACAGAGTGATACTATAAATGGTGTAAAACTAGAGTTAGACACTGAAACAAGACCTTGTAGAATGTATGTCAAGGTGGCTCCTTGTTCCAGGAGATTACCTCCTTCCCTCTTACACAGACAAAATAAACATAGGTAAAAAACAGTCACAAAAGATCTCTGAGTATTATGACTCTTCACACAGAATTTTGTAATGAGGATCCTAACTGAGGAATACTTCCCAGATGCTGTCTTTCCTCACTGTCAAATATTTCCAGCTGGCTGTGTAAGAGTGTGCACTTCTCTGTCGGGCCAAGACCAACCCAAAAGAGTTCCATCTAAATATTCACTTTTGTTCAATATGCTTAATGACCATTGCAGTTATTTACAACTCACATAATAAATTTCATATGATCTTGTGCTGTCATCGTTAGCTCTAATGAAGACAGAAATAGGCTGTAAGGTAAAAAGACTCAGATCTGCAAAGGGATTGGGAGATTAAATTTATTTTTCCCATCCAGTATAGGGGAATCTGCTCCAAGTTCAGGTATATTCTTGCAAATTCAGAGATGAATTGATGCTCCTGGGGCTACTCAGTTTTGAGAAGAAGAGGAGTAGGAGCAACAATTGCTTAGGATTATTCTGTCCTGGTGGGCCCACAGTCCTGCACTGTCTCAGGAGGAGTCTGAGCACAACTGAGAGATGTGAACTCTTAAAACTGACTCAAGTTGTTCCAGAAACAAAACTGCCCCCACATGCCCAGACAAGGGAAGAAGAGCCCATTTTCCCTGACTAACACCAGTCTCAGTATGAACAAACCATATCCTCAGCTGATAAATTTGCCCTACAGGAAGCTCTGAGTGTTTTTCAACTGATGAAAAGTGAACTGACAGCTGGTGTATGGTCTCTGTCCCTTAGGGGTTGCTTTTCCAAAACAAAAGCTAGGCAACTTTCTGTATTAAGTTAATTTAAAAGAAAGACAAAAAAAAAAAAAAGAAGTTCCTTCCCCACCACAAGTTAAAAAGCTTAATCAGGGCACCAGGGTGCATTTCTTATGCAGGTAAGAAATAATCTCCTTCTGCTGTTGACATAACTTAATGAGGAAAATTTTGCAGCTGATGAACAACAGAAGATATTTTCTTAGGGATAAAAAAGGATCTCTAAATAATCTGACTGAAATCCTGCTGTGGCAAAATCCAAGAGACATTGGGACAAGGCAGCACAGCTTACTCTAGAAGACAGACAGACAGACCAATCCATGAGTTAGAGAGCAGAGCAAATGATGCGGTACTCTCCCTTGCAGAGCTCTATGAATTATTTTCTGTGATTATTTTTGTTGAATTTAGATGTTTTATGTCTTTGTTGCATGATTCAGAGAAGATACGGTCTTCTAAATTTATTCTCTTTATTTCTGTTTAATCAATGCATGTACTGGATGGATGTGAGCTGTGAAATCCTGCTAAAAGCTGGAAGTAGGTGCCATGTGATCAGCCATCTGGATCATGTGGTCTTGTCATTTTACCTGAATAAAACAGCGACTCAGGCAATGAAAACTCATGCTACAGGGGAAAAAAAGAGAAGAAAAAAAAAGAGGAAGAAAAAAAGAGGAAGAAAAACTTTATTTCAAAAAAACCCCAAACAAAACCAACACAAATTGATACTTTTAGCATCTTTGGAGAAGTGGCAGGTTCTCGTAACAAATGGTGAATACTGGATGTGAATCCTAGGGGAAAAGTGTCATTATACAGATGGCTTTTTTAACAGTAATTTTTGTTGGGGGAAAGAGGCAAGGTCACAACTATCCCAGCCAGAAGTAAGGAAAAGGGCTTAGCTAAAGTGTACAGGCCAGGAGAAAGACTGCTGAGGTTCCTGCAGCCCTTGGACTATACCTCACAATGCTCCTCCAAATGGGCACCAACAATATGGCCTGGAAGGGCTGGAGTGTGCTTGGACTGACTACATGGCTCTGGGGAAAATAGCCAAGAACATGGGTTCCCAGGTGGTTTCTACTTGGTCCTGCCTGAGTGGGAAGAGCTTGAGGAGAAGGTGATTGATTATGCAGGTCCACAGCCAGTTCCATAGCTAGCATTGTCAATAGGGAGTGTTTGGTTGAGAGGGCCCTTAAAACCACAAGACCCTGTTTGAGGATATAGGATAAGTGCTGAAAGATGGGACACACCTGACTCAGTGGCCTTCTCTAACAAAATGATGTTTCTGGATGAAAGGAGAGCAGTGTCTCCCACAATGTCTTTGGATGCATGTGAGGACACGATCTGGTCTGGAAGGTGGACAAACAGATGGTTTTGATAGTTGGAGAGCAGTGTTTAATGGGCTGTACTCCTTCTGGAGGCCAAGAACAATGGGAATAACACATGTCTATCAATTATCTAGAGGAGAAGACAGAATTCTCCACTCAGCAAGACTGCAGATAGCACCAAACCTGGGATGAACTGGGATCCAATACCATGTGGCAGGGAAGGCTCTCTCTATGCACACTCTGCCCTGCTTGCCCATTCTGCTGTGTCGCATGCTTGCACCTGCAGAATTATAGACAGACAACGTTGCTAGAAGACTCCTCTTGCTTCCTTTGCCTGAAGTTTTCAGGAACAAAGGGACACCATGATGATTTAAGTTTTAAAAGCTTTATTTGTGTTAGCTAACTTTCTTGCTTCCTCTTCTCTTCCTCCTTCTGGTAGCTTTGAGTGCTCATGGGGAAGATGGACATGAGAACTCTGCTCACGTTTGGAAGCTGAAGAGAGAGATGATTTGCCATGTACAAAATGCTTTTACTTCTGTTCTTGATGCAGTGAAGAAAGAAGTGCCTCCTCTTGAAACCAGCAGAAGTGCTTTCCCTAGCAGGTTTCCTGTATAGCGCTTCAAATATCTGGGACTCATCTGGGCTTCTTTTGCCCTGAGGTCTTTTTTGTTCTTTGAGGTTGGGGATTGGAGGAGAAGAAGTTGGTTTTGAGGTTTGCCTCTCGCCTGCTCCCTCTTCTCTTGCTTTTCTTGCTTTCTTTCCTTCTCATTTTGTGTTTTGATGACTTATGCTTTTGGTGAAGCAAGCTCCTTCTGGGAATGTCTGTTCAGATGCCTGAAGGAAGAAACTTTTGTAGGAAGTTGCTGAAGTTACTACTAAAATCATGTGAATTTTATGTTCTTCTGCTTTCCAACTTTATTCATCTCTGATACACTTAAGGGCACTATCCTGATTAAGAAGTCTTGTCTATTGCCTAACCTACACTTCAGTTGAATATGCACTGAAAACTTTTTTTCTTTTTGGAGATTCAGGGACTCAAGAGACATGAGAAGAGCAATTGCCAGTGAAAACTGAGGCCAAAAGGTTGTTGACAACATCAGTCTTCTCCATGACAGTTGTTACCAGATCCCCTGTCTTATTCATCCTGAGGGGTGGTACAAAGTCAGCAGAGACATGGAAAAGTCCTTGGAGGTGTTCCACATGATGCTACCAGAAGATACAGCACAGAGCGGTCTCATTGTCTGGCACACAAATGTCCTGATGCAGAGAGGAATGCAATGCAGAGTTGGAGGTAGTGCAGTAATTGCTTTTGAAATTAGGATCTATAGGAACTTATTCTCAAATTTCCCTAAGTCATGATCAAAATGCTTACATTGTTCAATACATGGAGGAAGGAGATTTCCTTGTGTTATTGTTTGGGAAAGATACCCTCACATCCCATTATACTCAGCTTTTCCAGTGCAGAATCCCATGCCATTATGTGGCTCCCAGAGAGGATGCTCCTGGAAAAATGTGAAACATTGAGTTACAAATCCAAATGGCAGCCACTGTGGACAGTATGGTCGGATCTCCTCAGGTCAGCCCTCCTCACCCTTGCAGGGGCCTGCAGGCCTCTACAACAAAGTTTAAAGCTGCACATCTGGCAGTGTGCAGTTGGCAGAATAGCCTGCACCGCACCGCTCCCAGGGGAAGCCAAGGGGTCTCTGTAAGCACAACACAGTGACCACCCCATGGCCATGTCGGACAAGCATATGCATTGCAGCCTACTCTGGCAGGTCAGAATAGTCTCTCAAGCTGTGCCAGCAGATTAGAGCAGACATTATCCAAATTTACCTCAGGAGGCCATGTCTGCAACCCAGCACTCTGTGCCGAGCTCTTTGCTAGTGGGGAATCTGGCTTTGGTCACTGCTTTGATATAACTATTTGTTAAAACTGGAGATTTACCATTCAGACTTCCAAAAAAGTAATTTCGGGCTGTAGTTCCTTATGTTCTTCATCAATCTTGCAATATTTGTTGTTTTTAAGACTGCACAGATGTAGGATCATGATTATTCCATGTGCCTTTGTCTTGATCTGTAACCGCAGCCAGGTGGGTGCAGGTGCCAGGGGGTTCCCTTTGTCCTTCAGTGCCAAGAGATTGTGTGTGTGTTTGCACTTCAGCCTCTTACCTTGTGGCATGGAGCAGAGCAAGTCAGAGGCCTTTGGTGTTTTCACTGATTGTGTCAGCTACCCTTGTCATGGTCACCAGAAATTAGGGAAATATTCGTTCCCATGCAATTAAATGTAGTGCATTTTAACACACTCAGGAGGAGGGAATTGGGCACAAATAACAATTCATTCAATTACCTGACTGAACTTCTGAAACTATCTAGAGACTGATTTGATAGTGCTGGATTTTTTTCCCCATCATTTGATTTTTGTGGCCATGCACTACCTCACTGGCATGCTCAGTGGAGCCAAAAAATAACAGTTCCAGCCATGAGCTCTGACAATGTTATGTGACATGCTGCTATTAAGCTTCTGCAGGAGTGAGAAGTGATTTTTTAGTATAAGGATTGCCTCTTGATGCTACAAGTCTTCACAGGCTCCCCCGAAGCATTATTTGTAAGCAACTATCTTTTCTGCATAAGAAAAGTTTTTACAGTACAGCCTAGAGGGTTTTTTGTTCTCTGGAAGCAAACATACAGATACTTCTTGCAAAATATTGTCATAGCACTTCTCATCTTGAGTTTATTCTAAATAAGAAATCCTTTCCTATAACAGAAAATCCTGATCAAATTTAATTCTGAAAGCTGAAAATCAACAGTAATTAAAACTTTAGTGTCTAGACCAAAGCAATATATGTTTCAATGATAAAAAAATTCAAATGGTTGAATTAAGCAGCTGTATCTGTCTAATCTTTGATCTTCAAATTGGTTCTCCTTGGTACCTTCTTTTCTACTACAGTACACAAATACATTAGTAGATTCTAATCTGGCAGTTAAGAGCATAACAACGTAAAATGGCTTGAATTTGAAGTAAATCAAATTCAGATTGGAATAGAGTGAACAGTTTTTATAGTGAATGTTGTACATTTTGATCAGATTGTTATTCATAAATTATATAAAATTATTAAATTATAGAGACAAAATGGTCCAAATTAATTTTTAAAACATAAATTCCCTGACAGCCTTTCATATATGATGTATGTCCAGGACATACCACATTCCTAAAAAATATTTTAAGTGTTTTAAATCAGTGGCCACCTGAGAATACAGTAGATTCATCACTACTATGCAGCAATGAACCTATTGCTCATGCACTACACAATACATCTGTGCAAACATGCCCCTACTACTGAGTTGCCCCTAAAATGAAGTTGCCATTGCCAGAAGAGTTCCAGACCTTAATGCTTCATTAAGGCCATTGTCCCAATGCCTCTTCAACACTGACAGGCTTGGGACACTGACCACCTTTCCAGGAAGCCCTCTTCAGTATTTGACTACTGGTAAAGAAATATTCCATCTATGTACAGAAATATTTCTTAATGTCCTGTCTGAACCTCCCCTGCTGCAGAGCTGAACCATTCCCACTCACCCTGCCACTGGATACCGGAGAGAAGAGCTCAGCACATCCCTCTTAACTTCCTCTCCTCAGGAAGTTGTGGAGTGAGATGAGTTTGCCACTCAGCCTCCCTTTATCCAAACTAGAAAATCCCCATCAGCTCAGGTGTACTAACCTCAAAAAAATGTTCAGGCTTCAGAAGTTTGGAGGCATTTTTTAACTAGAAGTGTTTACCAACAAGTAGTCCTTGGGAGTGGACATACAATTAAGTCTTGATTTCATTAAGATCCTTCCAAGGTAGAAGACATGTTAGTAACCCTACTATTATGGTCACACAGGTAATGATGGAGGCAGAATTGTCCATCATGGTGGCAACTTCAAAAGTTTTGCAAGAACGAACAGTTACAAACAAAGAATTGCAAAACTCTGTCTTCTAGGGAGCCTGGCCATTCATCAAACACATTCCTCTTGTCAAGTCCAACATCAGCTCCCTGTGTGCTCAGTCATGCTGAGGAATTCCACCACTCCTAAGAGTAGTCTGCTTTCTGTCTTCTTTATTCACAGTTCTCTATTTATTTCTGCAAGACGCAGTGGCCACCCCGGTGAAGATGAGTTGCAAGCTGATTGCAAACTGGCCAGTTTGTAACCTGTTCAGCTGATGCCATTGAGGAGTCTTCATTCTAGACGGTAGGACTGCTGAATCTTTCTCTTGCTCCTGGTGAGGAACATATTACTCACCTAGCTGAGTCCAGATTATCTGTGTTCAGTCTTACACCACAGGGATTATTCCAAAGACTGCAAACAGCAGACAATTGATTGCCTGGAACTTCCTCAGTAGTTAATGAGTTGCATCCCTATGATGAACACATATGCTTAACACCAGCAACTGTTAAGACAGAAACATTTTCATGTGTTAAACAGAATGAAACAGAACTACACACCAATCAGCACTCTATGACAAATAACATGAGATGAACAGAGTTTTCAAGCTGAGTTGCAGATTGGAGAAGTATATGAGCATGTGCAACCAGGCTGAGCCAGCAAGTTAATACAAAATGCATAACAATGGTTATTTCTGACATACATTCCTAAAAGTCTAACATTTGAGCTAGCTTCACACCAAAGAAGACCAGATGCAACTCACACTTTGCCATGGTATTTAAATGCTTGCACTCACCCCAAGCAGAAAGTTATTGACAGTCATTTTGTTGGATTCATTAGAACAGAACCTGTTCTCTGCAATATTCAGCCATCCTTCTCCTGTCAGAACTGAAAGGAGACTGTGCTGGCAGACTGAGGCATCTCTTCACTGTTTTGGTGATCTGTGAGCAAAAAGGCATTGGCTAATCAAGGTGCAGAATGTAATGTGAATGGAAGCACAGAGTGCCCTGAAATGTTGTTGACTTTCCATCTTTTTGCAGCCATTTGTTGCCAAAACTGCTTGATTTGAATAAATAGCTCTGCAGCACTTTTAATGTAAAATTCTACTTTTGTTTCTCCAAAACACCAGTGAGAAAAATCAGATCTGTGGATTCTGTACAGCTCAGATATCTTGTATGTTTGCTAAATAGCATATTACAACTTCTTTATAGTTGTTATTTCTTCACTGAAACTTAGATGGACTGGTTATCCCAATGTTTTCCATTTCTGTCATATCTGCTGGAGCATGACTTGCTCCAGTAGAATATTCCAATGTTCAAAACCTACCAACAGAGTGGTACCAGAAAATAATTTGTCTCATAACATTTTCTTGATAGGGCAGTGACCACAGGCTGGCAAGGATCTTTGAAAGGTTCTAGGTCCTTGCAATTTTGTAAGTGCTGTTATCCCAGGTCTTCAACTGTGTTGAGCAGTGTCAGGGCTCTGACTGTACTGAGAGGCTCAGCAAGTCCTTCCCCTCTGCCGTGGATTTGGCTGCCTGTATTCCAGTCCTGCCCTGTTACAGGATGGCTGGGCAACCATGGCTCAGACATGCAGCACAAGAGCTGGAGGACTTTGGGGCCTCACTTCTTCACTGAGGACCTGTGTTAATGAACTCAATCCTTGCCTGGGCTTCATTGCAGGAGTGCCTGCACATGGAATTGTGCCACACTTCCCCAGCCTGGTGACCTGAATTCCTGGCTTGGTCATGGTCCTGCCTTGCCACTGCAGACCTGTCTGGAGATCACTGGGCTGTGGTTATGGACACAGCACCTGCTCTGTCCTTGCTGTCTGAGTGCCATGGGGCATGGCACCTTGGCGGAACAGGATCAGCCGTGCTACTGTAGCTGTCACTCCTGGCTCCCAAATCACCTTCTTCCATGAAGCAGCCCACAGCTGCTGCTCTCTGACAAGCAGATGGTCCAAACAATTTCAAAGTCTGTAGAGGATTTTTAATTTCAAGTACATAAAGCATTCAGAAATTAGTATTTCTTTTGTTCCTGCATTTTCTGCTCTAAAACTGAAAAATGAGCATTACTTCATGTGCTGCCAGCAGCATATTTGCCTTTCAAGACTGTTTATCAGTTTGACGCAAAGATTTGCATGGAATCCATTTTTATCTGAATTAGGTCTAATAAGCAGACACACATTTTCTTCATGACTGTTCTATATGCCAAAATTGCTCAAATTTAAAATCAATATTGCATTATTGTGCACCTGTGACAATATGGCTAGCAGCTTGTTTCCCAGCTTTTTTACCTGTTGGCTGCACATGAAATCCTTTTCAATCCAACACCTCTCCTGTTGGAATTTAGGCTGGTTATTTTGGGACCTGTCAATTTAAAACATACCCATATCACACAGTCCAAAGGTTGCTTGGCACCCAAATGACACCCAAGGCTGCTCGTGTGTGGGAGTATGTTCCTCAGAGGAATGGCAATTCTGAGCTGTTTTGACAAACCAGAACCAAGCACTGAAATCCAGCTGTTGAAGAGCAAAATTCAACATCAGGAGATCATATTTTTTAGCATTTTCAAACCTCATCGTTAGTAATGTTAGGCATTTTGCGACACTCTTCTGAACTGGAGCTGGTATAAAAGTCTACTGACACTTTGGGGATGTGTTTAATCCATATTTTGGAAGTCTTAGATACAACAGGTTCATAGACCTCCTGTTTTCAAAATTATAAACAAGCTCAGTCTTTTTTTTTCTGTCATTACTAGTTTTACATGCCTATAGTAAGATGTTAACTCTAATGTAAACACCAATTACAAATATTTTTTAAATCAGTGTTGGGAAATAGCTGTTGCTCCAGATGCAATATTTCTGAGTACTGTGATTTCAGAGCTTCAGAGTAAAAATGAATAATGAATACCTACATCAAACAGTATGGCTTCATATAAATGTTGCAAAACACCTTGAACTGCTGGAGCAAAAAGAATGTACATCGCTTTTCCAAGACAGCATCACAAGAAAATTTGAAACCAGAAAAAGGTATCGTTTGAATGAAAGAATATGATGAACAAAGTCACCTTGTGGTGACTTCATACCTAAACTGCTTGTGGCATATAAGCGTGCCTGTTAGATGCTCACAGAAATCAAAACAAAGCCCATCAATTTTGACTGTTTTTAATCCGTAATCTCAGAGGAGGTATCAGATGTCCTGATATCTGCAGGTGTCTCGGTGTCAGCAGAGAAAACATACAGATGAGGACTGGTGAAGCCTGATGTGAGCAATGATGTGAGCAATAATGCAATTATACATACCATGAAAAGATGAGATACGAACAGCAATGGCGATTAAGAAGGCACCTGAGAAGATGGGGGGTTTTCCACCCTTTGGTGTCCTCAGCTGAAAATTTCTATTACCTCCAGTAGAAAATATTGATGTCTTTTGGGGAAATATGCTATATTTAGCATAAAATAGCCAAACAAATCATGTTTTACTCAAATATACAGCTATATGATGAAAACAAGTCCATTTTTTTCGCTATTTTGATACAAACTGGTGAAAATCAGATGCTCAATTAGCTTTTAATTGGAAAATGGATGACTATATGTCAAACTCCTTTGAAAAAGCACTTTCTAAATCCGTCTTACTGGTGTTGTCATACTCAATTTTTTCTTTTAAGGAAAACAGATTGCTTGAATCTTTATGGTAAATTACTGTACCAATGTACTCAGAACATCCCTTAATGGTGGTATAACCTAGTTAGATGCATTGTATTATCAAAATTTTCATTTCTGAATAAATTTCTTGGGTGACTGGACTGCTGTAGTTTTAGAGTATCTGCCCACCTTATGTCTACTTATTATATTACAGATGCTGCTCCTTTCATTTTCTTATGTACTTCTCTGGAGTTCATAGTGTTCTGATGAATTTGTATTGTAATATTGTAAGAGTGCAGTTTGCATTAGCTGAGCAGAATGGTCGTGCAGCACTCCCATTTTTCATTTTTGAATGAAAAATGCACATCCAAGCACTGTTTTCCAGAGAACTCAGCAGTGACTGTACAGATGTGTAATGGTGTTTTACTAAGAGAAGATTCCTATTCTAAATACTGGAGTTAAGACTGAAATGTACAGAAGAAAATCTGAAGCATATCATGCTGGAATTGGGCTCTAGATGATTACAATGGTTTCTCCTTAAAATTAAGGGCCAATTTGTGAAAATTCTTGTTAAATATTATTTTTAAATGATCACTGTGTGTCACATCTGATTTAGTTATGCATACAACTCTGAGACAACAAACTGGAAGCCAGAAAGCATTATAAAAATAAAAATAATTCAGAAGTAGTAAAGTAAAGCATCACTGAAGAAATGTTTTATTTTCCACCTTCAAAACCAGCAGGTTTTTTTTTCAAACGAAAAGCAAAGCTTGTTTCAAAGCTGAATTGCGTCACAATTGACTACACATTTCAGTCTCATTGAGGCAGCCCTTTCCAACATGGAAGTGTTTAACCAGAAAACCCTTGTGCGTCTCCGGCCTTGGGAGAGTGGATTAACCTGCCCAGAGATGCTGATCTGCCTGGGCAGGACACCAGGATGTTTGTGGCTGGGATATATCAGGACCCCCACACCTCACTGGGGCATGTTGGCAGAAGCTCTGCTCAGCTTTTGTGTCAGCTATGCCTTTAATGCAATGCTCTCCTTTATTTTTGTGGTCTGCTTCTCCTAACTCGATGTTCCCACAGTCCCTTAACACATAATTGTGTTCAGGGAACTGAGGCAACCTGCTCTTTCTGAGGCTATTTTCCATGATAAACAAAATAACAACACGTAAAAGCTGCTAATAAATGGCACATCCCTCAGGAGAGAAGGTATTACCTCAGAATTATCCCATTTTCTGCTCATTCAAAGACTCTCAAGGTCAAAGAGACCGAGGGCTCCCTCGAGGCAATGCCAGACTGGCTGCGCATGCCAAGCTGCCGGCCCAAAGGTTACGTGTTACAGGCTTTGACTGTCAATATTGCTATACTGCTGCTTTTCCTTCCTGTTTACCATTCCCCTGCACTGCACCAATTTTATGTCAGGCTTTTAAAAAGTCTGTTCTTCTCCCATCACCTGAAAATTTCAAAACAGTAGCTGCTACTTGTAGATGAAGAGGCAGGCTATAGATAAATACTTACATACACTATGCACAAAAAAAAAGATAGGTTGAAGGAACTATCTCAGGAGGATAAAGCACTTGAATTCAAGAATTAAGAAGCGTAGGACTATCTGTGTAGTTTTAATTTATTCTCCTGCCCTCCTCACATAAAACTGAAGTGCTGAAGTGAGTTATGGTATCTCAAGAGACTGGTAATTTATTCTTTTTCTTTTTTTAAGCTCTGATTGAACCACGTTTCTGATAATCTAATGCAAATAAATACTCTGTACTGCAGTGTTCCTTCCAAGAATGGGTGTGATAATACACTGCTACAGAAACTGATAAGCAAGCAAAAACGTTACAAAGAAATCAAACCTCCATTCTTTGTATGATGAACTGAAAAAAAAGATCTTCAAATAAAATATGATCTTAAAAGAAACCTGTCATCCAGGCTGCTGTGCAGCATATTAACAAAAGCAAATTCAGGTTGGCAGTTCCATTCCAAACTTCTTTTTAAATTTTTAATCTATTACACTTAAAAGGACCTGTGAATGTATTTGCATTAGGAAAGTCACACACAGAGGTTTAAAACCTGTCCGTGTTCATAAGGAGGGAGAGGACACTTGAGACTGGGATTTTCTTTCCCATCTGTCCACCCTGCATGTAAGAACAGGTTGCTAAGGGCAGAGAAAGAAGCTGCGCTACGTTCCTTGGCTGCCTGCCGGGTCCTAAGAGAAGGGGAACTGGGAGAGAAATGGAAGTACAATTCCTGTTCCTTGTGACTGGCACATGAATTCTGCTGTTATTGAAATCAGAAAGCGCAAAATTTTGCAGTGTTGCTCTTGGGCTCCCTCATGGGTTGTGCCACAGCAGAGGGACCTGAGGGTGGAACACCTCTTCTAGGGTGGAATGAAGATGACAACTCAGACGAAATATGAGAATTTTTTTAACACCTACTGTAGACAGTAATGCTCTCCATCCCAGTTCAAAAGAAAAAAATTGAGTTTCAGAGAAAATATTGTTGGGAGAAGGGTCTGGATGTTCATCCTTCCTTTGTGAGACAAAATTAAAATGCTTTTCATGAGGCCATAGAACTGAGACACCAACACCAAACCTGTACCAGTTGCTGGAGAGGTTGTGCTCCTGAGGCTGGTACAAACAGTTTGCATCGCTATATATCCCAGATGGAACTCTAAGTTAGAAAACCTTTCACTGACCCAGCATCTTTAAATGCATCTTTTCAGAGTTCAACTCCACTGCTATTGTATTTTTTATTCTCCCTCTGTTCAAACATTGCATATTCTAGTCAGAGGGTCAGACCACTTTAAAAAGCATGATTTTTTGGCAGTGCCAGTTCACTCAAAGAATTTCAGATACAGAGTTTGAACAGCTGCCTCTGCTCTAATTCTCTGAGCACATGTTGCAGGCTGCAAATGTCTGTGCTTGTGTCAGAGACGTTTCCAACTCTGTATGTGGAGAGAATCTGTGCCAACAGGGAAGTGACGACTGCTTTCAAGGTTAAGAAAGATCTATTTCCTGTCTTTCTTGAAAATCCACTGCAAAATCTGCCCAAGTTCTTCTGTTCTGAAAGCTGAAAACTAAGCATTGTGGAAAACTTAAGGAAAATGTTAAGATATGCATAGAACATTAACTATAGCTCATTATGATTTCATTAAGTAAATTTAAAAATATTTAAACTAGATTTATTAAAGTGGATTTATTCAAATTCAGAGTTTTATCCCTTCTGCTAATTTTGCATGAAAATCAACTTTTCTATAATTATATTTTGTAGTGACACTTCAAATATTGTCTAATTAATGTTCACAGCAGCCTTGAGAGTAAATGGAAGTTAGTAAAAACCAATAGATTTAAAAATCTTTAATACAAATAGTCACTATTTGTTCAGATTCTAACCTTCAGAAAACAGTAATTAAGGATAAGGTGATGAGACAGTACATCAAATCCAACAAAGTGGACTGAGAAGCCAATTTTGCAGATACAGATCTCCTCAGGACTCCAGTAGACAAATATTGCCTTTCCCAAAGGACACATGGGTGGAAGGCTGACCACACAGCTGTGTGACTTCACTAGTGTGACCTTAGTACCGTCAAGAGACATTCCAAAAAGGGGAAACTTCAAGCATGGAGGAGTTTCACACCTGCAACCCCATACCTGCAACTGCTTTTAAAACCTTTTTCTGCAAACTGTTGCTAGAGGGAATTGTTTGCTTGTATATAGCTTCTGGAAGGTTTAATTCCTGCCTTAACCAAATGAATTTCCTTGAAAATGTTAGTTGAGAGAAGAACCCATAAGAGAATTTATAGACAGTTGAATTAAAGGTAATTCACAAAATATCTACAATAACAGAGAGAGGTCACACCATCTGTGCTATTTACTGTTATTCTAAGATATGCAATTATTTCCTCAATGTCTTAGGAGAAAAAAAAGGATTAGATTATTTCCTAATGACACTATTGCCAGAATACAAACTCTACCTGCATGTCTTTGGCACAGTGTATCTGATAAAGGGCCATACTTATCAGTAGCAAATGGGCAGAAAAAAACAAATGCTAATCCTTTGTTCAGGATTAAAGTCTTTGGGATGTGCTGCAGTTGCCACCAATTAGAAATCCCATATTCTACTGTTAAAAAGGAGAATAAAAATAAAAAGGACACAAAGGTTTTAGTTGTGAGTGCAACCCTCCCCACTTCAGTGGCAGGCAGTGTTAAGGCAGTCAGGTGTCACGGGAGTAAATCTCTCCTGAAGTGTCGAGATTCCTCACACATATCCCCGTGGAGCTTGTTCCCCTGAATCCCATTGTTAGTGGAGACAAGTGGCACTTTCAGCCAGCAGTTCATCTCGGTATGTCTAAGCACCTTGATTAAGCTGGTAAGAATTGTGCCCTAGAAGAGCCTGTGTTCCTCCACATAAAGCAGAGGGGTGAAGTTCAGTCTGCTGCAGACATCAGCACTGCAGATATGCATCCCTTGTCACCTGTCTCTTCAGTCAAGAGTGTCAATCAGCCAAAAAAGAGGCAAAGGAGGCACACTCCTTCAAAAGAGGTCAAAAGAACAGTGTAGGCATTTTTAGGTCGCTCAGCTTCACTTGAAAACTTTCTCCCCGAGTGAGGCCCCTTCTAGAGCATTTTTGAGGACAAGAAGCATTTGGCTGGGAACAGTTGGTACAGATTTACTGAGGATAAACTCTGCCTGACCAGCTTGATGGCCTTTGGTTATAAAATGACCAGATTTTTCAAGAGGAGAGCAGTACAGACTGGTTCAAGGGGAGCACCACACAGGGATCTCCACTGGGACCTGTCTGCTTAACAACTTTATCAGAAGCTGGAGGAGGTGACTGAGTGCACTCTGGTTGTGCTTGCACACACCAGCATGGATTTATGAAGGTGAAATCCTGCCTGACCAACCTGACAACCATCTGACAACCACCTGACAACCAACCTGTGAACAGAGAGGCTCGGTGGCTGTGGGGAGAGCGACGGAGTGTTTTTTCAAACTCTGAAAAAAAAAGTATTTACCTTTTACATCATCCTAAAGGTAATTACCCAACAGCAAATTGAAATCATATTGCACCTATTTCCCTCAGACAAATGGAAATTTTTTTCTTAATACCAAATATGATCTCATTGTGTGCCATTGTGCTACTTGGAATCAAATACTGTTAGGAGGATGACGTTGGTAAAGGAGCAGTCAAAAAAACTGAAAAGGAGAGATAAGTCACTGCTAAAGACAGTGAAAGTTACAAAGAAACCCTCTCCCCATTCTCACCTCTCTGTAACTGCACTGGGGTACTCTGGAGAGGGGAAAAGGTGAAGTGAGATTTGTCGGAGGTTTCATTGACAGTGAAGGTGAAAGTGAGCTTCAGGAAGTGAAAAAGAATTTATAGTCTGGGTCTCTGAGCATACTGTTGCCATCAAAATAATCTGCTTGTGGTGTTCATTTAAACAAAGAGAAGCATGTCAGTGGCTGCAACACTATCCTGTTTAAGTAGGTAGCTCCATGGGGAAAATCACATATGTCTTTGTCTCTGCTTTCCCAACCAATGATTCACAACTTATTCAATAACCTCTTATTTCACTTTGCAGTGCTTTTCCCAGGCAGTGACTCAGGTCCGTCTCAGCAGCCAAGGGATGAGCTGGTCAGTATCGTGGAGCTGGAGCCTGGACACTAGCCTTGGGTGAAGAGCTATCAACACACAAAGGCTTCATCTTTCTTTATTTTTCCCCTTAGAACCTCCATAGTGAGACCATGCCTTTGCTGTGCTGGTGTTCCTATCAGAAACTGATGAATGAATAAGAAAAAAATCTTCATTTCCATCCCTTTGCCCTTTTCCATTTTCTATGTTTGGCTCAATGCTTGGGTCATAAATGTTTCTTCAGAGAGGTAGTCTTTTTTTTTCTGTATGTTTATGGCGTTTATTTTAATATTTATATTAACTAGTATAAGCAGCCTTTGAAGAGTTGCAAAAACTTTCTAACCTGGATGCTGCCCTTGGGTGTCTTCTTCACTTTCAGATGACCCCTGAACTCAAAGCAACAGCCAGATTGCATTCTCTGGTTTATCTTTTAAGCATCATCTCGCTGTTGACAGTCATTCTTCTCCAGATGGGAAAATTCATGTCCAAGTGCATAACTTTTTTATACTGAGGATTTATTTT
Source organism: Phainopepla nitens (assembly GCA_013400175.1). NCBI lineage: Eukaryota > Metazoa > Chordata > Aves > Passeriformes > Bombycillidae > Phainopepla > Phainopepla nitens. Next base: position 10,085 of record VXBQ01009109.1, on the reverse strand, counting down.
GGATAGGTAATTTTGTTTCTTTTCTACAGTTTTGAAATGCTGCAGAGATAATGAGCAGTCTGCCCCATTTCAGATCTGGCATGAAGTGCCGCAGAATTTCCATGCCGAGTCAAGCGGTACAGCCATTCATTTGTCATACAGCCAGTTGGAGAAGTTGTTTATAACTCAGCAAATTCAGTTGGTTTCCATCTTATACTATTTTCCAAAAGATTTCACACCTGATTTTAATTTATTTTTTAAATTCTCTTTTTGCAATATCTCATCCTTTTTGAAGTGACCTTTGCTTGCAAAGAGGAGAGCAATTATTTCTGAGAAACATGTAAATCTCTGGACTGTCTTCATCCTTCTTTTTTGACTTCTGTTGCTGACACTGTAAAAAAAATTTTTTTGACCACTTTTTTAGAAGATGTCAATAATGTTCTAGAAATTGAAAACTCATACTGCGAACAGTAACTTACATTTTTGATGGTTCAGGTTGTAGCTAATAGCTTCCAAATAACTATCAAAAACCAATTTTTTCAGAAGCTCTATCTTAACAGCACATATTAACCTCCGCAATTTACCTAAAAATGCTGAATTGAAGTGGTTTACTAAAAAAATCCTCCACTTCTATCAAAAAGAGAAAATCATCCCTTATCTACTTTGTACATTCTTAGATGGTTTTATTCTAACAGGCTTAGCTGTATAAGGTTTGAACAGTGAAAAGTAGTGAGTTTCAGAGCTCTCTCTGTACATTGCATCTTGAAAATTGAAGTAATCACAGATGATTGTTTAAACATGAATGGAAAACAGCTATGCAAGATTTTTAAGAAATGCTTTTTCCTCAGCAACACTTGGTCATGGGGCTTAACTTGACTTACAATGGCTTTAGCTATTTAGTTGAGCAGTTTTCAAAGAAAGGTTAGTAATTGTTAGTCTCGTATTTCTCTTCTCCTGGAGAGTGCCAGTCTAAGACAAGTCAAGTTAATGTTTCGCTTTCTGCCATTTTTAGATAGACTTCTGAAATACTCTTAGGTTACAGAAATAAAGATAAAGAATACCACATATTCTCAGAGGAAGACTCCTCAGTTGCAGGCACCTCATACCAACACTGCAGGAAGTATTCTTGCCTACACCAGCACCAGAGCTGACTCCACGTTAGGCTGGATTTAAGTTGCCATTCTTGCTGAAGTTAGTATACATCCTCCAAAGCAATTGCCATTGACACAAATGAAATTGTATTCTTGAAGTAATTCTCTGAACAGTCACCAATGCAGCATTGTGTAAAGAACAAAGCATAATAATGCTTCTTAAAATAACAATGATGATATAGTAACCTCATATCTGTTGCTGTTTCTTAGGGGGGGTTTTGAGCATGTATAATACAACATGATAGATTTTAATGTACTGCAACTCACTTAAATACTTTAATTTAAAATTGATTTTGAAATTACTGTTTTCCCAATTTGTTGCTGAGGTTAAGGCTTTTACATGTTCCACATCTTGTGCAATTATTAATTGCTCAGGAGGCAGCACCTTGTTTAGGTAAGCCACTATTAAATTTTTTAACCAGGAGGGTGGATTAAGACTCCCAAAGCCAAGGATATCGGCATTCGCCTTTCACTCAGAATAAAACCGAAAAGCAGCTAAGTGCCTCCAGGAAATGAGAGGAGCCTTTGCCTAAAAAGCACATTGCACATTAATGTGGTTAGAAACTGAACTGCATGAAAGGCAGAGTAACCTGGGAGGTGGTGCTGCTCCCAGGCTGATCGACAACTGAGTGCTTAGAGTGTGTGATTTTGGGGTGGGGAGTCATAGATGGGCAATGGGAAATACTCAGAAGGAACTTTCACAAATTGCTTGTCCCCTGAGGAAACATAACTTGGAGCATCTCTTTGGAAAACTAATAAAGTTGTATGAAAAAATTCATTGAGTCCCAAATACCAGTAAATCTGGCCAAATAATTAGCCTTCTTTCACTATCTATGAGGAAAAAAGGCAGCAAATTACAGCCACTCTTCTCCTGTTGGACAGCATAGATGATAGCATTTAAAGCCCAACACAGCACTTAGGCCCTCCCAGTCCTGGGCACCAATAGACTCCATTTGATGATGCATGTCCTTCCCCAAAGACACCCCTGTGCTCAGCACTGCTGAATGTAAAGGCACATGACTGACATTTCAAACACATGGTTGAAACTTTCCTCCTCTCTGGAGTATGTGCCCCAGCACCAAGGAAAGCCAAATCCACTGCTAGAAAAGTACCTTGTAAGAGGTGAAGCATGGGTTTAATCCCTCAGTTTCAGCCACGGTTAGTTGTTTCCCCCAAGCCACAGAGCAGACTGAGGGCAGAGCAAGTCACCACACAGTCCTGGGCTGAGCAGGTACATGGACTCTGCTCCCCGTAAGGAGCATCTCCCACACTGGAATTCAGGGGACATTTTTGTCATCCATGTGCAGAGTAAGACATCAAGTACCAGCCCACCAATAACTGTGGGGTTTCAACACGAACCCTGGTCTCTACCAGTTTTCCTATTGCAACATGAACTCTGGTCTCCACCAGTACTCTTTTTGCAACATGAAAATATGTAAGTGATGAGGCAAGAGGCAGGGATATCTCACCACTGTTTTGTGCTGAAATAAATGCTGAGCCTTAAAAATGGGCCATTCTGTCATATGGAAGCCTGCACAAGATAAAAGAAGAAGCAGATAGAGGCTGTGATTGAGGCTGTTCCACATGCTTTCTCTCTGCCACTCAGCCTCTCCCCTGGGTACCAGCACTGAAGCCATAGTGGGCAGGTCAGTGAAGGGAACTGAGCTAGCTGAAAACTGAGCCCTCAAAAGTCCGCAGGCTTCTCTAGAGGATGCCTACACAACATTTGCTTTGTGTTTGGCTTGTGTTGTCAAGCAATACCTTTTAGAGGTAGCATCTCATTGCACTTCTGTTCTCCAGCACTTTGACAAACACAACCTTTTGCTTGATGGATTGCAGTAGTGAAAAGGGGACAGCGGCCTAAGCATGTGAATCATAAATAGGATGAAGGAGGTCTTTTACAGCAAAGAGAGGCAAATTGGATGAACATCTATTGATTTAGCTTTATTTATTATTTTGCAATAGACCAAGTTACAGGATGTGTTCTAAACATCTAATACAGAAAACATTTACTGAAAACTTCAGCAGTTTTTTTTAAGCAAAGAGTTTTAATTTAAAAAACCTCCACACGTTTCTTGCACCGATCAAAGTTTTATTTTAGAAAGTTGTAAGTATTCTTTACAGAAAGTTTATCAAAGTTCTTTTCCTGACAAACCAAGTGAAACAAAATGACAAACATAGGTATGAACAGCAATGTTCTCATTTGCATTTAGATAAACATTATAAACACAGCTTAAGTAGTAGCAATTCTGAGAATACTTAAATGGCTTCTAGCTGTAAATGCTACGCTCCACTTGGCTTAAATAGTTACTTTCTATGCATCATTACATTTGCATTAGACACCCTGTACTTCTACACCCAAACCAAGGCCAGCCTTGAAAACATCAGGCAGGGTGTGGATTTTGAATGGGATAATTATTTCCAGAATATTGGGCCAAACCATAATCTGGTGGAAATAGGCTGGAGGATTTTGAAACAATTGTACAAAAGACGCAACTTGAAGATAAATTTGAAATGAAAAGTTAAATACAGCACACACCTAACTAGAGGTCCCAAGAGTGAGTGGATACAGCCTCTGCTCTTCCTAGACACAGCTCCAGATCCTTTGGAAATTTGAACCCAGTATTCCCACTGGGAGCCTCTGAGCCTGACACACCTCAGTGGCAGAAAGATCTGCCCACATATCTGCCTTTGCTGATCCAGGGTAAATCCATCCTCTTTTATATCCATCAAAATCAGCAAGCTGTCTGGCAATATGTGTTCTCCTGCAAGGATTTAAAAAATAACTACGTTATAGAAATAATTTAAAGGTAAATTTATATTGGCCATTCAGCCAAGGCTGATTTATATGAACAGTTCTTCTTATTCCTTCAACATATTCTGTAAGTTGTTTCAAATTCAAGAATAAAATATGTGGTATTGAAGTAAGGAAAGTTAGAGAAGAGACTTGGTATGGTCAAACTTAAAGGACACAATTTTTACAACCAAAAATCATGGATAAAAAATAAATTTAAAAGTTATCAGAAGCCTAGTATATGGAACAGAGAAGAGAAATTGGGAAAGGCTTTTCTCCAGAAAGAATTCCCAAACATTGTTCGAACTTCTCTACATTTTTGTGATTACATCTGACTTGAGGGAGAGGATAAGCCTGTGAGTCCAAACCAAAAACTTTGAGCAGAAGCCCAAGTACAATTTTAAAATGGTTTCTTCTTTTTGCAACCACTGAGACAAGTCACAGAGAGGGTAAAGAAAGAAGCTGATGAGTGAACTTTGCTTTCTGAGTGTTTCTGGAGATCTCCTGTGCCTGGAATCAAGGAGGAGAAAGTCTTATTTGCCCCCATATGGCAGTGCAGCCCACACACAAGGGTCTGAGCCTCTCCTGGCCCATCTGTCAGTCAGTGCCTACAGGACAATTACCCACAGGCACCAGCTGCAAACACTCTTCTTGTTTCACATCGCTCTGCTGGCTCTAATACTCTCCTCTGCATCCAGGTACCACTAACCATAGGCTAAGCTGGATGCTGATCCTGTAAATGTGGGACAGTAAGGCACTTGCAGAAAAGGTCCAGCACCAACAGCCAACACAAGCTTTTGATCCCATGTGCCTATCAAGTTTTCCTAGCTGTGGGACACAAGTCCCTTCAGGCACAGGCAAGTAATTCAGCTGCCATTGCCAACAGAGGGGCAGGGGTAGGCATCACTTTTGTGCGGCTCCTTCTAAGGAGTCCCTAGTCCCGGTGACAGCTGGGCCACCCTGCTGCATATCCAGCTCAGTCCTCATCCAGTGACTGCCCATGTGCCACCCCTGATATAGAGGGAGAAGGTCTGAACAGAGGGATGTCTTTACATTAGACATGGAGCAGAATAAAGGGAGGGAAGCACAGGGTAGCCATATTCCCTTCATCCCACCTTCTCTGCATGGCAATGATATGTTTTCTAGCCCAGCCAGTGCATTCTCATTATTTTGTTTTCATATTCTTTGTGGCAAAATTTGATTTTGCCTTCGTTGCTGTACAGGCTGTACCTTACAAGCAGCCTGAGGTCTGTTTCTCATGAGCTACCACTGTATGGCATAGTCTGTGCCTAACACACTGTTCAGCTCTTACCAGAGTTCAGTAAGACAAAGCTTATTACATCTTCCTTCCCTAGTCACACATAATATTAATAATTAAAAAATTAACATAATACTAAACATAATACAGAATTTCAAGCCCATCATCGTGTAACAGTTTATGAGATTCAGTGGGTGCCCAGAGGGACATGGGATGCTCTGGCTTGCCTCTACTACTCTTATTTCTCAAATGGTTGTGGGCATAAATGGTTTGGGGTCTCTGCTTCTTGGGCTTTGTCACCTACAATGATGGAATTCCATCTCATACATTGTCCTGTTGTCTGTCCTACAGGAATGAGAAGATATTGTTTCTTCTTTCACAGTTCATATACATCTTGGCTCAAAATATCTCTTATTGAGACTGCTATTTAAAGGCTTCTGGGTTGTGTACTCCCCTCACCGGCTCATACATACCTTTTGGACATGGCTGCTCCTGAGACCTTTTTGAAGTTGCCCCAGGATATTTAAAACCTATCAAAATGGCTGGTACTTTAAAAACCTCAAAGGTATTTTTTCTAGATTGCTTCATGCTATTCCCACAATGACAATCTTCTTCATTTCTCATGACTTACATATTCAGTGGAATAGAAGCAGCAAACTAGTTATATGTCAAGTTTAAATGCTGCTTTGATTACAGCTTTGTTCACTGTCCAATACAAGTCAGCAGCCTGAAGGTAAATCCCCAGATACACAATTCTCTTTCACAGATGACATAATGAGTGACTTGGACCTCATAATTCTGTTGGACAAAGATTGAAGAGAAGCAACAGCTCAGTTTATATTTATTGGATAATATATTCAAATATACTGAAATATTTATATTTCTCTCATGGGGAAATAACAGAAAACTTATTATGTACTGCAGAAAATAATAAAATCATAAGCATTTTACTTTTTATGCATAATTAAGCTAGTCACTGTTTCTGTTCCTGTGGTGTGCAACATAAATCATTGATAAGCAATTAAAATATAAAACAAGCTTTTGAAAGCATTAAGCTAACATAAAATTATTCACTTGTCACATTAAACGAACATTTATCCAATTCCTACAGCTTAGCTGTGTGACCTCCAGCTATCTACTACAATTTAGTACCTCTGAGAAATAATTTTATCCAATAAACTTCTAAATACCTTAAGACTTATAATGAAACTTTATATGCCCTTTACGCAAATGATCTCATCAAAAATTCCAGTTGCACTCAGACTGCTCACACAAACCATGGGAAATTAGTGCTCTTTTTTGACTTGCTGTTTGACTTGCTGTACTGTTGGGATATCTCTTTTTTTGGTGGGGTTATCTGCTTTTTGCAGTCTTTTGGCCAGTAACAACCACCTCAGTGAGGAAGCTTAACTATCTTGTGTGAGATTTCATCCTTTCCATCAAACTGATAATTTGAACATTTTTGTTTTAATCAACTTGATGCCAGACTGCACCAGCATGGAAGGTCCAAAGAAGCAGCAGAAGCTCAGTGCATCCCAGAGGGCTCACACAATGCATCCCAGAGAGCTCACAGTGGCTGTGTAGCTGGCTTTTTGGCTCTACCTGCCAATGCCAGAGGTAAAGAAAGCAGTAGGCTGCCACCTAAATCCATTCAGGCATAGTCTATAGCTTAACTATCCTGCTGGTAGTGTGTGTGGATGCACTCAGGAACCCTCACAGTGGATTATGCTTATTTCTGCTTCAACATAGCTACCAAGGCCTCTAAAATCCATCAATGTCTTTCCAAAACCCAACCAGAACAACAATTCTTCAGGACATTTTCTTCTCTGGTAAAGCTTGAATCCAAGGGCTCTGAGGCACTAAACAAATCAAACACTGGATAACAGAAATGTATCAGCCCACTTTATATGTGAGGAAGCAAATGCACTGATAACTTGATGCGGGTTCCATGAAAAGAGGAGAACAATGCCAGTGAGACCCATGTGGCACAAACCCGTACACCTTTCTTGCCTCATTATAAATTCAGATCTTGACCCAAAAAGATAAAAAATATTTATTAAATCAATGTACCCCTAGTCTGACTGCTGCTCAAAAAGAGTGAACAGGCATTGCATCAACTATGCCAGAACCTGGAAGACTCTACTCCTGCCTGAAAACAGTGTCATAGGGCAGCTTGAGCCAGCCTAACTTGATGCACCTTCCCTGCCTCTGTAGCCAGCACACAGCAGTGTGAGATCTTCAGGCTGTGAAGAGGGAGCAAACTCGGAAGCAAAATGTGGATTTGTTTTACGAGAAAAAATAGAAGAGGCTTTAGATTGAAAAAGAGGAAAATATATCCAGAGAAAAAAAGGAACTGAGAAAGAAAAAGGGAAATTATAAAAGTGGGAGGAAAAATATCCAGACTCACACTGCAGGTATTTAATTCCACTTGTACAAAATGGGAGTCCATTGCTCAGAATGCCTTTTCAGTCAAAGGAAGGAAAATCTCCACTGCAAGAGGGACTCAGACTTGGTCCCCCAGAGAGGGAAATTAAACTGAAATGGGTAAAAGAATGTGAACAGGAGGAAGAGAGTGCTGGAAATGTGCTGTGACTACAAAGTGTTTGCGAACTGGCTTGGGACGTAAGCAGCATCACAAAAGAGACCTTGGTCTGCAGAAGATAAAAATATCCTGTCCAAGAAGTCATAGGTTAAGCAAGAAAACTTGACAAGCAGAGGCCATATACCCTAAGCACAACTGAATTATCTTTTTGTTCATACATACACTCACATTTAATTAAGTTATGATATTGTCAAGCCTTTGGCATACTGCCTGCTGTACAAACATTACTGGCACAGACATTCTGTAATTCCATTACAGACTTACTAATTCAAATGGAGGAGCAGGCAGGCATGAAACCAGCTGGAAATTTCATCTGAAATCCACCTCTGGTTCAGACAGAGAAATGCAATGTGCCAGGGTGGCAGCAATGTCTTCATTCACAGGAGCCACCCAAGGTCTCTGCTCATCTCTTCAGTGTATTAGCAGACAAACATCCAAGTCATTCTTGTATGGGTGATGAACAGCTCAGGATGATCCCCATGCACAACAACCTCATCTGAGCTTGAAGAAGCTGCTGTTGGATTATTAGGTTTGCTATTGGTGGGATTCAATTATTCCTGCAGTATTTATGTAAGAGTAATGCAAAGGGGCTCCAGCTGGGACCAAGCCTCCATTTTACTGGGAGACAGTTTCTTTCTAAAAAGGGGCTTGCAGTTTCAGCTGATGATACACAGACAGAGGGGAAACAGGCATCAAGAAGAGATTTTATTATGTTTGCACAGAAATACAGCCAGCAGGCAGACACTAATTCTAAAATGACACTTTTATATTAGCAGACATCTAGTTAAAACATAACCACATTGCCTTTCCATAGTTAAAATAGAAGAGAGGCAATTTTAGACCAATAAAATAGACAAAATTCATATATAACAATAATAATATGTTAGACATACAGAAATATTACGCTTTGGAAGCTAAAGGAATGGAGAAAAATATTTTACCACCAGAATTGGAAGACTCCTTAAAAAATGTTATCACCAGAATTGGAAGCTCCTTAATTCTTATCTCCCCACTGTGCCATTGTCCTGTACTATTCGTAATTGAAAGTGCATGCTTTGACATACATAAACGAAAAACAGACAGACTGGGGCTCTTAGATTCTATAAATCCTAGAACAATAGTTTTCACCATAAATAGCACACTAGAGATTCCAGTTTTAGCTGCTCCTGTACTTACCTTAAGAATTAAAGCTTCTTCTTCCGAAGAAGAGCATTGTTTGATGTCAGCTCAGGTGCTAGGCTGGTTTGGAGTGCTTGGCCTGATTCACTTTTCTCACCAAATTTCCCCAACTTATGTGTTCTCAGAGACCCTGCTGGGTCCAGGAGGGAAGCCCTGCATGCTGTAATGGACAAACATCTGATTCAGAGTCCTATGGTAGGAATGGGATACTTTAGAGCTGGGGAATCATCACATATAAAAGATAACAGGTGTCCACTCTCAGAAGCTCAGAATGGAAGAATTCACAAGAGTTGAGATTCCGACTTCCATTAACACTTACGCTCTTGATTATTTTTTTACCAATAATGGTATTTTACAGACATCAAGAGCAGCTTTGTCCAAGTCCTACAGGACTTGTACTGCACAAAGAAGATGTAGGGAGCATTTCTGATACTCTGCCTTACACCAACACCATGAAACCACCTCTTCAAAGCAGGACACTATAGTTATTTGAATGTGATGTGCCTATCAGTTTTTCTAATTAATTTCTAATTAAATGTCTTTCTACCTGCCAACCCACCATGACAGGAGCTTCTCTTTCTTTTCTTCTTCTTTCTCAGAAGCACTTGTTTTCTGAAATAGTTGTATGTGGTCTCTTCTTTTCAAAAATATTTCAAGCATGTACTGTAAAGATACCATGCATTTTCCTGTGTCCCACTGAATGCTGAAGTAGGAAAACCCTTAAGACCAATGGGCTAAAGCAAATAAATTCAGTGCAGTTTCTTCTGTTTCTGTTGACTTCCTTCATACAAAGTACCAATCATTAAATGACAAAGAAAATAGACATTTACCTACTAGATTCACTCATTTTCATGGTATTTTAACTCATGTGTTTTTAATAAAAGCTTCCAACAGATAAAAAAATATATCTTAATCTGCTCCTTCTCCTATTTGTTCAAGGCACTGTTTTTTATTTTATTTCTCAGCTGGTGGATCTTAAATTTTCTCTTGCATCAGCCCAAGTTATTTGTACCACTTGTATTACCCACTCTTGAAGCACTTCTCTGACACTTCCTGGTTAAAGAGTTAATAAAGATGGGGTTGGTTTCTACTTCTTGTAAGGCTGATATATATATATATATA
>VXBQ01009106.1:74166-105514 GCA_013400175.1 Phainopepla nitens | reverse complement strand
CCTTGAGGGCGGCGGGAGGGGCCGGGCGGGAGCGGGAGCAGGCCAAGGACCGGGCCAAGGGCCGCCGCAGAGACCGGGCCGGGCCGGGCAGCCCCGGGGCGCCGGCGGGAGCGATGGCGCCGCGGCTGCAGCTGGAGAAGGCGGCGTGGCGCTGGACCGAAACTGTGCCTCCCGAGGCGGTGGCGCAGGAGCACATCGAGGCGGCCTATCGCGTCCGGCTGGAGCCTTGCCAGCGCGGCGCCTGCCGGTACCGCGGGCCGGGCCGGGCACCGAACTCCCCCGGTGGCGCGCTTGAGATCTAGGGGGCCCCCCGTGTTCCCTTCCTGCCCCTCCCAGGGGCCCGCGGGGTCGATGGAAGCTCCGCCGTATTCCCGTCTGGGGGACCCCCATTCCCCGGGGCTGGGGCGGCCCTCGGCACAGTCTCCTTGTGTGGCTGCCCAGATAGAGGGGACTCCTTTGGGCTGGTGGGGAAGCTCTGTCCCTCTCTGCTCAGACGCAGGGGACCGAGCTCCCTCGGGCTGTGGGGAACCCCTCGTTCTCTGGCTCCTCAGATGTAGGGGAACTCCTCTGGGGTAGTGGGGGACCCTCCTCCCAGCCTGGCTCACCAGATACGGGGCTCCACCCTGGTATTGCGGGGGACCCGTTGTTGCTGGGCTCTTCAGGTGCAGAGGAGCCCCTCTCCTTGCCTGGCTTCTCAGATACAAGGAGCTAGTCCCACCCCAGGGTTGTAGGGACCCCTCTCTGCCTGGCTCCGCGTTTGTAGGGGATTCCTGTGGGTTGTAGGGAACCCATCTCCTTGTCTGGATGTATGGTACTCACCCTGGAGTTGGGGCAAGCCCTGTCCCTGCCTGGCTTCCCAGATGTAGGAGACCCCCTTGGTCCTGTACTCGCCCCTGGGGTCCCCTTTTTTACCTACAAACCCCTCTAGTTCTCCACCTCCTTCCTTATCCATGACTACTGTTTTTTGGGGGGTGGGGTGTGAATGTTCCACGTCTCATCCCACTCAACATTACGTGCTTCCCCATATCCCCCACTGTCACCCCTCCCAGCCCTCGAGGGACATGGGGGTGACAGCTGGGGTCTGGCTCCCCAGGAGGAACTGCCGGGGCAACCCCAACTGCCTGGTGGGCATCGGGGAGCACGTGTGGCTGGGCGAGATCGACGAGAACAGCTTCCACAACATCGACGACCCCAACTGCGAGCGCCGCAAGAAGGTACCCCCAAACCCCCGGGCCCAGGGGGACGCTGGGAGCGAGGGGAGGTGACCTTTCCTGGCCCTTTCTCTGCCCCCCAGAACGCGTTTGTGGGCCTGACCAACCTCGGCGCCACGTGCTACGTCAACACCTTCCTGCAGATGTGGTTCCTGAACCTGGAGCTGCGGCAGGCGCTCTACCTGTGCCCCAGCGCCTGCGGGGATGCTGTTCCCAAGGACATAGGTGTGTGGGAGAGAGGGAGTTGTTCCTTTCCTCCTCAGACTTCACAGTGGGATAAGGTTTATCGGGAGACTTCATGGGTGGAGCTATAGCTGTACAGGCAGTGACAGCACTGTTAGTTTGGAGCCGTTGTCTGGATTTTGGGAATGAGCCAACCTTAATCCAGGTGATGTCTTAGATCAGAGCGATCTGTGCTGGTTGAAAATGATGATTTGGTTTGGTCTTGCTTCTCAAAGTAGCTCAGTGGTGATGCTGGGGGTGGAACATGTGGATCAGAGCCGATCTGTGTTGTCACAGAGCTGCACTTATCCCGTGGCAGGGCTGAAATTTGGGCCCCAGGTAGGATTAAGGCTCCTGGTTTCTTCTGCTTTTGAGTGCTTCCCCCGGGGAAGCTCTGGGTCAGCACGGCCACCTCAGCTCTGCTGCTCTTTCGTGGTGGTTGTAAATGATGTTTCACCTTCTGGGGTAAATAAGAAGCTGATTTTCCAGCTGATTGGTGCATGCTGTGTAAACCCTTCACTCACAGCTTGTGCTGGGCACTGCAGGATGGAGTCATGGAGTCCTAAGGTTGGAAAACTCCTCCAAGATTATCCGTCCAACCATTCCCCCAGCACTGCCAAGCCCACCATTAACCCGTGTAGCCAGGTGACATAGCCAGACAGTTTTTGAGCACTTCCAGGGATGATGATTCCACCACTGCCCTGAGCACTGTGATCCAGTGCCTGACTACCTTTTCCGTGGAGGAACCTTCCCTAATATCCTACCTGGACCTCCCTTGGTGCAGCTCAAGGTCACTTCCTCTCATCCTGTCCCTTGTTCCCTGGGAGCAGAGTCTGGCTCCACCCTCCTATCTGAAAGTTGCAGAATGTAAATATTTACAGTTGTACTTGATCCTAAGGGTTTTTTCCAACTCAGATTATTCTCTGTTTGGCTTGTGCTGGGATTTGCCATCATCACCTACGTGATCCACTTCAGTTTTCCTGACAACTCAAACGACCTGCCAACCCCATCATTTTTAGTGGTTGTGAAACACTTGGAGCGATCCCTTCTCACCCTGAATTCCTGCTGTGCCTTGTGTTTTTCCCAGACTATGAGCCCCAGACCATCTGTGAGCACCTGCAGTACCTGTTTGCTCTGCTGCAGAACAGCAAGCGGCGGTACATCGACCCCTCGGGCTTTGTCAAGGCACTGGGGCTGGACACGGGGCAGCAACAGGTGTGTGGGAGGGGATTCCTGGCACTTCCAGAATTGAGAATCACCCTTGGGTGGCTCATTGGGCAGCTCCCAGCTGGGTCTGGCTTCTGGGTGCAAACATGAAGGGGGAGGTGGGGCCCCTCTCAGAGTGCAGGGGGGGAACAGGAGGGGACCAGCACATCAGGAGTGCAGAGGCATCTGGAAGAGCCCAGGGAGTGGTTGGATGGGGCCAGGGAGATGAGGAGTCCAAGGAGTGATGAGATAGGGACAGGGAGATCAGGAGGAGAGCAGGGAGCAGTGGAATGGAGGGAGGGAGATCAGTGGATCCCAAGGAGGAATGGGATGATGACAAGGAGATAGGAGGAGTCCAGGGAATGAGAACATGGAGTGATGGGATGGGGCCAGGGAAGAGCCCAGAGAGTGATGGGATGAGAACAGGGAGACAGGGAGGAGCCCTCAGAGTGATGGGATCAGGACATGAAACAATGGGATGGGTAAAGGGATATGAGGAGGAGCCCAGGGAGCAGGGGAATGAGGCTAGGAAGTGATGAGTGCAGAAGATCAGGAGGAGCCAAGGGAGTGGTGGGATGAAGACCAGGAGCAATGGGATGGGGCCAGGTGGGAGGCAGAGCTGTGGTGAGGTCCTTCTGCAGGTGTTCCATGGGCTGCTCCTCCTGGCAGGGGGGTGGGTGGTGAAAGTGCCCTCCTAAGGCTGAAGAGATCCTCAGGGAGAGGCGGATCACCAGGAGCCAGCCAGGATCTGAGGGGAGCATGTGGGAGGAGGGTGCTGCAGGGCCCAGCCCAGCTACAGCTGGAGGGAGCCTGGGAGAGGGGCACGGCTCGGAAATCCACTTGGAGAGGTGATGGCAGGTTTTGGAGGAAGAGCCAGAGCACTGGCAGACATTTCCTTGGGAGGATCAGGAGGGGAAGGAACACCAAAGGGCAGCTGAGAGAGGCCAAAACCTGTTTGTTTTTGGAAGAGGAGAACCAGGGTGGGAGAGAAAGGCCCCAAGCTGGGTGTGGGGAAGCTCTGAAGCATCGCCAGGATCACCCATAGGGCAGCTTCTCACTTTGGGGGTTTTTATTTCTCTTCTCACCTCTGATGTGAACAGGGACAGCTGCAAAAATGAGGATCAAGGGCTTGAAAGCTCCATGGGAGGGTTTTTATCCCTTGCAGAATCCTGGGAGGAGTGGGGAGGAGGAGTCAAAGCCCCTGGCAGGGCTGGAGGGTAGCCAGGGCAGCTCCTGCTATGCTCCCACACCGAGGGCCTCACACTTTTTTTAGCCAAATTCCTCTCTTTTCCTTGGTTCTCCTGCCTGGTCTTTATTTTCCATGCTTTGCATGGAGCCTCGGTGCAGCCTGTGTGGAGGGCTCAGGGTAATTAGCAGTGAATTAGTGACAGGGTTGGGATTGTGCTGTGGTGGATTGTTAATGAGCTTAGTTTTCTCTTTCAGGATGCTCAGGAGTTTTCCAAGCTGTTCATGTCCCTGCTGGAAGATACTTTGTCCAAACAGAAAAACCCAGATGTCCGGAACATTGTGCAAAAGCAGTTCTGTGGAGAGTATGCCTATGTCACAGTGTAAGTAGTAATTTTGGGAAGACTCTTTCTGTAAATATTTAAATTTTTAGAAGGATTTGGGAGGGGAAGATCCTTCCTAACAACCAGAGCAGGCAGTTAAGCTGCAGCAGAAGCACTTTCTGAGAAATATTTACCTTTTCCTTTCCAGTTAATGTGTGTGTGGTGTTGCTGTGACACTTCTCCAGCTGCTTTTACTCCTTTAATGAGAATTTACTAACTAGTCCTTCAAGTGAGTTAATGGAGTGGCAGGTCCTGCAGCCAGAAAAACAACATCCTGGGTGTTGTATTTTCATTCCTGTGTTCTCAGAGCTGTGAATTTCACCTTGAAAATAATATAAATTATGTATACGAGTTGTGACAGGCCCTGGTAGGTGCTGTTAAGCTGTTTAAGCCTTCTCCTGGAGTTTTTATGGTGTGGAGGTATGAATCTCCTTAGCCCTGACCTCACTTTTTCTCCTGGTTTTATTCAAGCAATATTTTCCTAAAGGCTTGGGAGCCCCGACACACGAGCCCTGACCTGTCCTCAGATATATTTTTGTCTTCTTTCCCATCCCAGCTGCAACCAGTGTGGCAGAGAATCTAAACTGGTGTCTAAATTTTACGAGCTGGAGTTAAACATCCAAGGACACAAGCAGTTGACAGACTGTATAACAGAATTCCTCAAGGTATGAGCTCGTTGGGGTTGGACTCCTGCTATTTTTAGCAAGGAATTTCAATTCCTTCCTCCAATTCACAGCCTTCGAGGTTGGTGTCAGAACAAAGCCACTGACGTGGCTTAGGGAGATGCATCCAAGTAACAGTGTTTTTTTCTGCAGACCCAAAAAATGAGGATTGAGGCATGGAGCAAGGAATGTCTCTGTTATATCTCATGCTCCTGTTATGGCTTTAAAAAGCACTTGAAAGTTGCATTTTCAGTTAAAATACTTTGCCGGGAAAGTTAGGGAAAACTCTCTTCCTTCTTTGTCATGGATAGCACTGGCAGAACTGCTGCTTTCCGTGTTTTCTGTGTCAGTGCTCATCTGCATAGCAACAGGAGACATTCCCTGCTGAAAAATGTGCTCTTAGAAGTACCAGGGAGCTCTGGAAATAGCTGCAGGAACAGCTGCAAGTGCTCTCAAGTCAGCTTGAAAATTTGCCTGGATCTGAAGTTCAGCTCTGGCACACTAAGGTGTGGATTCCACTCAAACTATTTAGGACAGAACTAACCTGAACCCCTTCCCTGAGCTCCTTGCTTGTTGGGGCACTTGGCAAACGAGTTGCTCTGCCTGGAAGGTCTGCTATGAAAAAAAAACTGGTTTGGGTGCACAGATTAAACTCCTGAATTGGTGAACTTGACATTTGTCTGCTCCTCGTTCACACAAAACAGCCCTGTGACGTTTTTTAGGGGGGTTGGAATTTTCCTCTGGCCTAATCCTGCCCTTGGAGCTGCTTAGGCAGTGAGTGACTCCTGCAGGGCGATTTTGGGTGGTTGATTGTAGTTTCCAGGCTAAAATGTGGCTTTACATTAACTGGGTCCATGTGAACTCATAAAATGGGTGATTTAATTATTTTCTTTGGTATAAACCAACTCAGTCAAGTGAGGAGCAAGAGTAAGAGACCTGAGAACTTGGAATGGGGGCTTGATTCAGTCTAAAATTTGCCTTAAAGTGAGAGCACCCTGCTATGGCCATGCTGTAAAGTGCAGTCATTACTGTGTCTTTAACTCAGAAAAATTTGGGAAGCAGCTGAGAAGAGACTTAAATAGTTAAAATAACTTTGGTGCTTCTCATTCTCCAGCTGCTGAATGGCTCAATTGACTTTTCAGTGCTGACATATGCTTAAGACCTTTCCCTCTGCCTCTCCACACTCAGGAGGAAAAATTAGAAGGGGACAATCGTTATTTTTGTGAGACTTGTCAGAGCAAGCAGAACGCCACGAGGAAGATCCGGCTGCTCAGCCTGCCCTGCACCCTCAATCTGCAGCTCATGCGCTTTGTGTTTGACAGGTGAGTGGGAGCACCCTGGAAACTGCTGGGGAAGTCACCTGCCCTGCTCTTCCTGCTTTAATTTGAGGAGTGACAGGGTGTCTGAGCCTCTCTGGGCATGCTTGGGGGGTTCAAGGGAGGTATTTTGGGATGTGAGCTGTTGTTGCTGTGCCCCGAGCCAAAGCTTTGCCTCTGCACAGACAAACTGGCCACAAGAAGAAGCTGAACACCTACATCGGCTTCTCAGAGCTGCTGGACATGGAGCCTTTCATGGAGCAAAAAAGTGAGTTTGGGACAGTTTTTTGTTATCTTTGCCTATTGCCTCCTGGCAGATCTCCTTTGTAATTCTGTTTAGGAGGAAATTCCTCCCTGTAAGGGTGGGGAGGCCCTGGCACAGGGTGCTCTGAGAAGCTGCTGCTGCCCCATCCCTGGAAGTGTCCAAGGCCAGGTCAGACAGGGCTTGGAGCAATCTGGGATAGTGGGAAATGTCCCTGCCCATGGCAGAGAGGTGGAGCAAGATAGGCTTTAAAATCCCTTCCAACCCAAACCATCCTGGGATTCTGTGATTCCTCTGAATCCTCTTTTTGATTGAAAATTACGTCAAGAGTTGTTTGAAGCCCGTATTTCAAAAAACATCCTTGTTATTAAGCCACAATCCTCTTAGCAATGTCCTGAAGGGCTGTGAGTTCAAGTGCAGGCCTCGCTGCCTGGTGAAAACACAGAGTTTTAGGACGGGAGGGATGAGTGCTGTTGGCTGCAGAGCCTTGTGTAAGCGCTGCTTTCCTTGCAGGTGGCGTGTACGTGTACGAGCTGAGTGCTGTGCTCATACACCGCGGCGTCAGTGCCTACTCCGGGCACTACATCGCCCACGTCAAGGACCCGCAGACGGGCGAGTGGTACAAGTTCAACGATGAGGACATCGAGAAGATGGAGGGGAAGAAACTGCAGCTGGGGATTGAGGAAGATCTAGGTAAAACCTTTCAGTTGTGAGTGCCCTTTTTAAAATAACTCTTTCTACCAAAACCACGGGCGTCCCCAGATGCGGCCTCCTGCTCCTCCCCGTAACGCTCCTACACGGGCTGTTCTCAGAGGAACACGGGAAACAGCAATCCTGGTGATTGCAGCCAGATCTGCTGCTTCGTTTCAGCCCTTTGTGAGTGTTTACACCTCGTGATCTGCTGCTCTAGTATTTCTCTGGCTGCCACATGGCAGATAAGACGCTGATAATGCAGGCAGCGGGTTCCTATCAGGGAGCAACAGGCGAGTGCCGCTTCCTTGGAACAGATAAGGAGAATGCTTTGAGTTTCCTTAACACATTATGGTTCTATTTCCACTGAAGTGTTTTACTTGGAGGCAGCAGAGATTTTGATCCAAATAACAACTTGGGAGCTAAAACTGCCTTTTTACTCTGAGCTTTTTTCTTGGTGCTTTTCTGTTTTACTGGCTCGTCGTATGCTGCCCCGATCACCGTGTTCCTGGACTTAGATTTCTTGGAGATTTCTTGGAAAGCTTGGGCTGAGGCTGGACCTGTGGATTTCTCACTCTGCAGTCAGTAAATAAGAGCAGTTCATTTGGAGTTGAAATGGTTTTATAGTGGCTCAGTATTCTGTAGTGCAGGTGCTCACAGCAGGGAAAACCAGGGAAATTATTAAGAAATTCATTTGGAGTGCAAGCAATCCATTCCTAGGAATTCTCACCCACCAGGATGCTTTGCTGTGGTTGGAATTTATGGAATGTTGTTTTTCTTTAAGGCATCTTTAGAGAAAAAAAATCCTGCAGATTTAAGTGCTCCCATGGTTTGGTGTAATGGGGCATCAGCCTTCTCCCATTTCCTTGTTCTCACCTGCACAGTGCTTCTTGAGGTGCTGGAATGTGTCCAGAGATGGGCAGTGGAGCTGGAGAAGGGTCTGGAGCATAAGGAAAAGAGTCTGGAGAACTTCTGAGAAACGGTTGAAGGAGGTGGCAGGGCTCAGCCTGGAGAAAAGGAGGCTCAGGGGAGATCTGGTTCTGCACAACTCCCTGACAGGAGGAGGCAGCCAGGTGGGAGTTGGGCTCTGCTCCCAGGGAACAGAGACAGGATGAGAAGGAACGGCCTCAAGCTGTGCCAGGGGAGATTTAGATTTGATATTGGGAAAAATCCTTCATGGAAGGTGTAGTCAGGCACTGGAAGAGGCTGCACAGGGCAGTGGTAGAGTTACCATCCCTGAAGGTGTTCAAAAAGTGTGTGAATGTGGCACTTGGGGATATGGGTTAGTGGTGGACCTGGCAGTGCTGGATTAATGGTTGGACTTGATCATCCTGGGGGGCTTTTCCAACCCCAGTGGTTCCATGATCCTGCCTGTGCCAGCAGCTCTGTCCCATTGCCCTTAGGAATGGAGCTGGCCGGACATCTAGTGGTGCACAGGGAAACTGAGCCCTGGGAGGCACCAAGAGTTCAGCCCTTGTTTTTACTCTCCCTACTCACCCAGTACAACAAAGAGAGATGAAAATAAATTGCTGTGACCTCAATTTTATAGAGTTTTATGCTTAGCTGCAAGTAAATGTTCTTATTTCTTGTATTTCAATTCAAGGCTGTTTGGAGAATAGAAGTAAAGTGTATTTAGGAACCTCTTTAAGCTGGGAGCTCAGTATTTGTATCAAGTTTTAATGTAATTTGCCTGTTCCCGGCAAAACTGAGGCCTTTCTTTGTTACAAATACATGTAACAGCAGGAGAAGGTCAGTAACAGAAACTGAAGGTCTGTGGAGGGAAGAGTCTTGGCCATGCAGATGGGAACAATTTAGAAAATTCTTGGATAAAATGCAAATAAATACAGTCTGAGAAGTCTTTTGGATGGTGTGGGAGGAAAGGTACATGAATTTTTTCAGACTTTGGGAAAAAGAAACTTAATAATTCAGTGGTCCGTTTAGAGTTTGACTTATGGAACGTTGTTCCTTTAATTTTTTTTTTTATTTAAAACAGTTTGTTTTTTGAAGCTGCAGCTGTAGATAAGTGTTTTCCTTGCCTGAGAATCCATCTGGAAACAGCAGCTCTTGCAATACAACTTTACATCCCCCAGCAGCTGCTCAAAACCGACTATTGCCATGACTCTTGGCTTCGTGAAAGCTTTGCTGTATTTTTTTTCATATCCACAATCACCTGTAAATCTGATTTTCTTCCCTGAGGACTTGACTCTTTTCTTTGGAGTCAGTACAGCAGAGCAAGAGGCAAAAGGGAGAAAGAATGTTTTTCCAAGAGTGGCTTTTGGTTTTGAGAAGTTCCACTGGGGAAGGAAAAAAGGCTCTTGAGAAGGGAGATTCAGAACAGGCTCCTAAATTTAGTCCCTTTGATATACCCAGAAAGGCTGGAGAGATTTGGGGCTTTCTTTGGGATACAATTTAGAGTCATGCCAAGCCCAGTGGTTGGCACAGAGGCCTGGCACAGGGGAGCTGGCTGGGTGGCAAACTCATCCTGTCAATGGAGGATCAGGGAAGGAGCTCGTGTGTTGCTGAGGTTTTGCCTTTTGTTCCCACAGCAGAGCCATCAAAATCCCAGGCCCGTAAGCCTAAGTGTGGGAAGGGCACGCACTGCTCCCGCAATGCCTACATGCTGGTGTACAGGCTGCAGGCCCGCCAGAAATCCCTCACAGTCGAGGTGCCAGGTGAGTCCCCTGGGGATCCAGCTCATCCTGCAGTGCTCCCCCTGGGCCAGGAGGTGAAATTTTCCTTGAAGCCCCCGTTAGGCCTGGGAGCCCCTCTGCTCTGGTTCCAGGCTGGGAGAGCTGGAGAAGGCCCCAGGGAGATCTTAGAGCCCCTTCCAGTGCCTAAAGGGTCTCCAAGAGAGCTGGAGAGGGAACTGGAAAAAGAGATAGAGTGACAGGACAAGGGGGAATGGCTTCCCACTGCCAGAGGGTAGGTCAGATGGGATATTGGGAAGGAATTACTGGCTGTGAGGAGGGTAGGGTCCTGGCACAGGGTGCCCAGACAAGCTGTGGCTGCCCCATCCCTGGAAGGCCAGGTTGGATAGGGCTTGAAGCAATCTGGGATAGTGGAAGGTGTCCCTGGGTGAAAGAAAATGATCTTCAAGGTCCCTCCCAACCCACTCTAGGATCCCATGATTTCTGACTGTTTGCCATGAGCCCCAAAAGTGCTGTGTGGCACCTTGGTGTCTTGACCAGTGAAACCCCTGGGTTTTCCCAGCACTTAATTAACACTAAAATGCTAATCCCTCCCATGTACCCACTCAGACATTGCTTTCTTACCCAACTGGTCAAGAAACTGAGAAGGGGTCAGGAGGAGATCATCCTGCTGGGATTGACCAGTTGAATCCTTCTTGGATTCTGAAGGTGCAGAACAGCGTGGTTAGATGTCATCAGCAATGCACGAGGAGGTGAATGGTCCTGACAGATGTCAGGTTCCCTCTGCGACCGCTTCGGCTGTGCCACATCAGGAATAAATGACGTGAAAATAAAGAGGCTCCAGGCCCTGAGTGGGAACTTGGGCTGAGTGCCTTTGTGTTGTGCTTTAGAATTATGGGGGTGCCAGAACTCCACGTGGGTTTAATGTTTCCTCTTTGACTGTTCCTTGATTAGAAATACTAATTAGGCCCCTGGTGCTGAGGTGTGTTACCCCTTAACTCTTTTTCTGTGGAGTGGGGGCAGCAGAGGTGGCAGGTCCCTTTGGATCTCTGCAGAGGGGGTAAATCATACACCTTCTTCCCCTCTAATAACAACACCTCAAACCTTTCCCAAGCCCCCTCTGTTTAAAACATACCCTCCAAGACATAAAACTTCAGGAATTAGCAATAATTCCTGCCTGGATCTGTATTTTCAGCCTCTTTCCTGAGCTTTCTTGCTCTCCCTTTCCTCCTACCCCTCTGCCCAAAACAATAACTCAAGAAAAACCTCCCCACCCAGCTCCAAATTCCTGCACAGCCCCGCAGTTGCCTTTGTTTCCCGTGGAATCCTGCCAGGGAACAGGGAGTGAAGGGCAGCAGTTGAGCTCTGTGGTTGTGGGGAGGTTTCATGGAACTAAATTTGAGGCATTTTGCTTTGATGCTGTTAAAAAGCAACTTTTCCAGGACAGTGGAGAGACATAACTTGGCTCTGATCTCAAGGAGGTCAGGTTGGTTATTTTTTAATACTGGATATTCTCCCAAGGTGGATATTTTGGTCAAGAATTAACCAATTAATTAATGTTTGCAGATATTTTAGCTCTTCAGAATCATTTTAAATAGGAAAAGACCTCAGATAAGCAGAGCTTCCCCACCACTCCCTCCCACCAGCCCCGTGAAGGAAGTGGTTTATCTTCTTTTTTCCCTGCTGAGGTTTCATTTGTTTAGGGTTTTTCCATCAGTGGCAGCAAAAATCCCCATTTCCCTCACCTTTCTGTTGATCTGCCCTGGCTAATCTCCCATCTCCTGAGGGCTCTTTGCCCTTGGGTTTGCAGTGTGCTGGATCACAGGTCATGACAGGCTTTGGGTGTATCCAGAGGGTGCAAGCTTTTGTTTCCCCCCAGGAATGATGAGGCAGGACAGAGGAGCTGCACTTAATATTGCAACCAACCCCAAGTAAATTATTTTCTTGGGTACAAAACTTTGCATTTAATCATCTGCAACTGTCGATATCAAAGAGAGCAACATCCACGTGCTTGGCTTGGGGAAAGACCTTGCCCAGCAAGGCTGCAGGAGGGAATTTTTAGGTTTGTTATCCCCAGATAACCCATGGTAATTAACATAGCTGGCATTTTCCCTTCAATTCGTGGGTTTTTTTTTTCTTTCCCAGCTTTTCTGCAGGAGCTGGTAGAGCGGGATAACTGCAAGTTTGAGGAGTGGTGCAACGAAATGGCCGAGATGCGCAAACAGAGCGTGGCCAGAGGCAAGATCAAGCACGAGGAGGTGAAGGAGCTCTACCAAAGGTTACCCGCCGAAGCTGGTCTGTAAGACATTGTGGAGTATTGCTGTAGTAGAGCTGTTAAGCTTAGGAATGATTTGTGACTAACTCCCAACTCCTGTGGCCTTGCTGGAAGGCATTCCCACAGCCCTCTGGAAGGGGAGAGCTTCATGCATGCTTACATTTGTTTTCCTTTGCTTCTTTTCCTGCCTTAACCTGTTTTTCTCCTTTCTTTGCTCATTCTCGTGGCCTCTGGCATCCGCTAATTCCCTCCTGCTCCTTCCCCATCCATCAGCCTCATGCTTTGTGACTCTTTTCTTCTGCCTGGTGAGCAGCTCAGCTCATTAGGAGCATCAAGGCGGAATAACTGCCTGCTCCCAAATTGCCAGCTCACAGCAGGTTTGGGAGCTGGTGAGCCTGATTCATCAGCAGGTAAGGGGCTAAGAGAATGCCTGACCTCCAGCAGAAAATGACTGGATCCATCCCTGCTAGTGCTTCACTGCTCTGTGTCTCAGTTTTGTAGGGAGACTGGGGTTAGGCTTTTTCTCCTTGTGTCTTGTTGCCTCAGCACGTGGAGTTTTATTTTCCACCTTGTTTTTCTCATCCATCTCCTGCAAAACTTGCTCTATCCATCCAGCCAAGGGAATTTGTCTTCACTCTGTGCCTCTCCTAAGAACTGCAGGATAATTATAATCAAAGACTTAAAAATGAGTTTAATTGTGTGGCCTATAAGAGAATTCACTGTTCAGCTTTTATTTTTGAATGCTCAGAGTCCACCATGAGATTGGAGTAGCCCAACAGCAAACTCCTGTTCTTGTAAACATCTGCCTCTACAGTTTGACAATGCAGGTGCTTAACTCTGGAGCAGGAAGGTGTCACAGCTCCTCACAAGCCTGAGGGGCACTCAGATGTCACTGTGAGATCAGAGCTGTGCTGGAGGGATGAATCTGCCCTGAGTCACCCGTGAAAAGGAGCAGCAGCACAGCTCCAGTGGGGTTTTCCTCAGCAGGAACAGAAGAGTTTGCTCCCAGCAGTTTTGATATGACAGAGGAATAAATCTCAAAAAATATGTTTTTTTACAAGTGCAGGTGAAGTTCTTCTGCCCCAATTTAGAGATGACAGGACCTAAAACTTTGCCCTGAGGCACTTTCTGCCTGCTGCTGGCACATCATGGGCACAGCACTTCCAGCACAGCTGGAGGCAGCATTATTCCAGAACTGCTCCAGGTCCTGTCTCTCTGGAGCTTGGGGCTTTCTCTGCAGCTGTGCAGACACATTTTCTGCCAGCTTTGTGGAGCCTGCCCCAGAAAGCCCTCCTTTCTGGGGGAGGCAGTTTCATCCCAAACTAGCAAACCGGTTCTGACAGCGATGCAATTCTCTGGAGGTCATGGCGGCGGAGGGCATTGCATAAGATGAAAACACCGTGGATTGAGGCTGTGGAGGAAAAGAGGCTTCACAGAGCTCCAGTGCAAGCTGGAGACACAGTGTTTTTCTGTATTTTCCTCTTGCTTCTCTGTTGCTCCTTCCTAAGAAACGTGAAGGATTCGTGCTCAGTTATAAATGTCACCAACGGGTGCATTTCCCCACAGTTTCAGAGCTGCCCTCGTGGCAGCACAGAATGGGTTTGAATTCTTCCTAATTTCCTCCTAATTTCCCAGTCATCCCACAGAAGAGTTGTGTAGTGATACTGTGCCTCAGTATTGAGATACAGGAGTTTCACCTCAACCTGCTCATACAAGCACTGACCTGCTCCTGAACCTTGGCTTTGTACTTCTCTTTCAGCAAACAAGGGCAAGCCTGCTGCTCTGCTTCAGCAAAAAATCTAAGCAAGTTTCTATTGCACTGTAAATTTTAAAATTTTCTCACCTTAAATTGTAAGAGACACTGAAAATTTGGGTGCTGAAAGGACAGGGGGAACACTGACTTCATCTCTGCTGTTGTTGCCTTTAATTTTCAAATTACTCCAGTGAAATCTCTCTGTTGTAGGAAAAGCCTGTAATGTATGATCATGATTTAAATATTGTATCAGTCCCTTGATGGATGATAGGAAAACCTTCCCCTTTCCTCAACTGCTCTCCAGTAATCCTCAAAAGGTTTGAAAGCACTCCCATACCTCCTTGGAGCTGTTGCATATTGATTGCTGAATCCAAAATGATCTGCACATCCTAATCTCCTGTCTTCCAAATCTGTGACGCTGAGCTCAGAATGGAGTGGGAGAAGCTGGATCAGACCTTTGAAAACTTCTACCTCAGAGATCTAATAAACAGTGATTGCCTCTTAATTTTTAAGAGTAATTATAAAATACCATCTGGTGTTGAAGCTGACATGTATGGTCTTGTTTCTCTTTGTGGTTTCTCCCCTCCCAGGTTCCCCCTATGACTTCATCTCTCTGGAATGGCTGCAGAAGTGGCTGGATGAGTCCACTCCTCCCAAGCCTATTGATAACACAGCCTGCCTGTGCTCCCATGGCAAACTCCATCCTGATAAAATATCTCTGATGAAGAGGATATCAGAATACGTGGCTGACTTCTTCTACCGGCGATACGGAGGAGGGCCCCGCCTCAACGGTAACATCCTTTCCAAGTCACCTCCTGGGATGTGGTTTGGAGCCTTGTTCTGGTCCCAGCCCTGTTTTGAGCCATCCTTTATCATCATAACTTTATTTCAGTGCATGGCTTTAGTGCTACCTTATTTCCAGGGGATTTTTTTAATAACTCTCAATTCTGTTACCATTTCCCAAACTCAGTTAAGGTGATCACAGGGTCTGCTTTGGCCCTGGGCTCTGCTCAGGGAAGGGCTGTGCCTACAGGAATTGCAGTAGAGGAATGGGCCACTTGGCTTAGGAAACAGTACTTGGAAGGTTTGAAGGTGATTCTAGAAAATAAAACTTGTTCATGCAACACTCCAAATTCTTGACAATTATTTTCTGTGCCTGCAGCACCCACAGCTCCTGTGTGTGCTGGGTCTCATGGAGTATTCAGGCCAAAAATATCCCTTCCTGTCTATCACCATATCCAAGGAAGAACTTACCTGTTAGCCTGCCCTGCTCCTGTTGAAGTGTCTACCACACATTCTGCTTTTTAGGGTCAGCCCAGCCCCTCCAGGCTTTGGACATCCCCTCATCAAGCTCCAGGTTTTGTTCCTTTTAGGAAGCTGCTCAGTAACTCCCACTGAGACCAAATTAGCTCAGCTCCTACTGGGAGCTTGTAGGGAAGAAACTGCTTGTGACGCAAGCAGCCTTTGTGGGGAAAAAACAGGGCAAGGTTTATTAGTCAAGTGGAAGATTGCCTGAAGGGTTGTGGGTTGAGTATAGCTGGCAGGGAGGGAGGGGAGGGATGGGTAAAAGGATGGATGGACATGCTGCTTCACTTCTTCTCTTGCTCCAGAATGAAAATCTAAATACACACTCAGCTGGAGGATTTCCACTCCCTCGGTCCAGTTCAGCCTTGCAGAAGGGTGTTTTTTCTGGGTTGAACTGGCAAAACACCACAATACAGGTGTTTGTCTTCCTGGCATTTCCTGCCTCCTGTGGCTGGGTGCTGGACTGCCCTGGCTCCCTGTGACTGCGGGCTGTGGATACCAGGAGCTGTGAGAGCAGACCTGTGAAGCAGTGGAACTGATCACACCTCATTTGAAGTATTTCATGCTTTTTTGAGCTTCAAACGTGGCCTGATGTGGCTGTAACCCCCACGATTTCCTCATTTAGACGAGAAATCACCCATCCTGAGGCAGGATAGTTGGTACACACCTGTCTGAGGGCCTCCAAACCAGCAGGAAACTAGCTGTGTAATAAATTATGCAATAAATAGTGTAAAAAACTGCCTTTCTTTTCTCCCCCAACCCAGTCAAAGCACTTTGCAAGGACTGTGTAGTGGAAAGGTGTCGAATCCTGCGGCTGAAGAACCAGCTGAACGAGGACTACAAAACCGTGACCAACCTGCTGAAGATGACAGTCAAGGGGTATGGAAGTCCTAAATGCTGTCAAAGATGCTTTTTAGAAGTGCTTAAAAAAGCTTTTTCCTAAAGACTTCCCTGTGTGGGCTGTGAGGAACGGGTGATTTTGGGGTACCAGTGCTGTTGTCTCCCTGCAGGAACGATGGGTTTTGGGTTGGAAAAGCATCCTTGAGGAGCTGGCGTCAGCTGGCTCTGGAGCAATTAAATGAGCAAGATGAAGATGCAGAGCACAGTAATGGAAAAATTAATGGAAATGCACAAAACAAAGGTATTTACTCCTGATTTCCTCCTAATTGCTGCTGCTGTAGAGACCCAGCTCTGCCTGATCCCTCCTAACAAAAGACACGTCAGGGGTTTCTGTAGCTGTTTTGTTCCCCTTGTATGAGTAGGGAGGAAAGGATAATAAATCGAATAAAAAAGGCCTTCATTTAAGGAGCTTTTTCTCTGCTAAGCTTGAAGACTGCAGGGTGATCTTCATGCTGGAGAGGGAGATGAGGTGATAAGTGGTTTTACAAAGCTGTGTGAAATTACCACCCCAGACACGCGATCTTTTCATCCACTTTTCTCTGAATGAAGGAGCACAGGGAAGGAAGAAACGTGAAAATTACCTTGGGGAAAGGATGATAATGATGTTTATTGTGAAGGTTGAGGGATCAAACAGCACAGCTGATGCAGCAGCACTGGGAAAACACAACCTAGGAGCAAAAATCATGAATTGCACTCCATTCTGTGCCCATATCGTGAGAGTAGATGGAAGTTTTATTTGCCTTCTGCTCTTTAAATGTTTGAAAATCATATTTTGTTGAGCTTCTTTGAAATGGGTATGAAACTCGTTGGAATGAAAGTGGGAATGATGCCTCAGGGGATTGATCTTGGGCTGGAAGGCTGGAGGGCACCTCAACCCCCCTGATAAGGAGGAACACTTATGCAGAAAGGGGTGTTTCTGAGTTACCCCTCTTCGTTCCTCTGATTCACAACAGGTTGCAACTCCCAGTAGTGCATTTGAATTACTCACAAGCCAAGTTGCTCGTTAGGCAGCTCGTTAGAGGCTCTTGCTGACACATTATTGTCTTGATGATGCTCCAGTTCAGTGGCCAACGCTTGACTTGACAACGCTTAACTAATTTAGAGATTGATGTAAGGCTTGTCAGCCCCCTGGCAGGCTCCTGCTCGGTTTGTCAGGCAGCATCTGGTTTAGATCAGGAATTTTGCCAGGAATTCTGCTCCTTTTGCCCTTACCTAGGCTTGTGTTTAGGTTAAACTCGGAGATGTCTGGGAGCATGGAACCCCTGCAGTGTTCTAGCCCTAACAAATGCATCCTTTGTAATCTCACAAAGGCCAGGCTTGTGCTCCATGCACTTCAAAGCCCTCCTACGTGGCCTGGAGGCTGTAATCCTGCCTGCCCAGAGGCCAAGACATCGGAGAATAACAAATTTCCTTCCAAATTTTCCCTTGGGTGAGGGGGTTTGCTGTAATTTGAAAGGCGACCGTGCTCCTTTCCCTGTAAGACTTTTTTCCTTGGGAGAGGAACTCTGTGCAATCCTCTTGTATTATTATATTTTTTTTAATTAGATGAATCAAATGAAGAGAAGAGGGAGGAGGAAGAGGAGTTAAATTTTAATGAAGACATCGTTTGCCCACATGGTGAGTCTCTCCGGGGCATGGAGCTGAATATCTCCCTTGTTGCCCACTTCAGCACACACTAACCTTGTAGCCTTTGCTCCAACTGTAGCCATGTTGAAGAGTCACTGCTGTAGTGTGCTTAATCCTCATTTTCCTGGTGTTTCTTGCACTCAAAAGTTTTCCTTGCAGGCAGACTCTTTAAGGACTCGGCAAAGTAGAGCTGTCAGTTGCTGAGCTTCCCTTCCTTGCATGGCCAGCACCAAAGCTCTGCAGCCATTTGGAAGCTCTAAAAGCAGTAAGAGAGGAAAAAGTGTAAATCAGTCCAGGTGGGAGCTGAGAGTATCTGTTTGATATCCTGGTTTACATTAGAACAGGAGCACTCACCCAGCACCGGAGCCAGGACCATTCCTGGATATCGATTTCCAACCTGCTGTGCTTTGGTGTCTGTTTACGTAAGGTTTTGACCTCGTATCAGTTGTTTTGCAAGTGATGCCTCATTAGCTGCATCCTTGGCTACCCTGTTGTTTTAATCTCACTTTATAAAGCTTGTGTTCCCAGCCATAAAACCCAGTTTTACTTAAGCTCATGTTTGTAGGCATCAGTTTATGGGGAGGCTCCATCTTATCTCAAACAGAAGGAAAAATGGCATAAATTAGCCACACACCTCCTGTCATCAGGGCTAGTCAAGAACCTGGAGTAAGGGTTGAGAAATCTAATTTTCAAGCAGAGTGTTTAAGCACTTTGTCACGAATTTAGCTGTTACTCAGTGCCTTGAATGCTGCATTTCCCACTGCCTCGAGGCTGCTGCTCTTCAATAAAAGTATGGAGCGTGGGGATGGAACATTTATGGAGCCAGACATGATAAAAAATAGACCAGTAGGCCTTTGGAAAATGTATGGTGTTAAATTGCTGGTTGATCTGTGACTTTGGGTCATAGCAGAATAAATAATACTAAATAAGGGGGCTGCTGGCAGGGCAGGTTTTGTTGTCTTATGTTAACCTCTGATTACTCATGGAAAACAAGCTTTCCACCTTGAAAAACTCCCTCTGAAGTGGATCAGCAAATCTGTAGTCTTGTTCCTACGGCCTTAATTTTGTGGTGGAGGAGGTTCCTGCCTCCATGGTAGGCTCTGGAAAAGGCAGTGCAAGATCTGGGAGGGCTGGCTGGCCTCCAGGAACGGCCTCTGGGCGTTCCCTTCACAGCTCCCTTTGCATCCCTGCTGCATTGCCTCGTTCTCCAGTAGCTGCCTGATCCCAGGCAATTGTTTCCAGATACCAAGTTAAGCCTTCTTTGATGTCCATGCCCAAAACATGTCCCTGGATGGTGGGAGTGGGAAGCAGGGTCAGCAGCGGTTGGGTTCATCTTCCATATGGCAAAACACTTGTGCCCTGCACGCCCAGAGCTGATTTTTTCACCTCTTTCACTCACCATATTAATCTGTTTTCATTAATCATGTGGTGTCAATGCACTTATTTGTACAAGCTCCTTTTTTTCCCCATCCTCGCTGGCTCTGGGCAGCATCCTGGGCCAGCCTCTGGAGACACTTGGCCTTGTTGGATGAAGCTCAAGTGGCCATGTGCTGCATCGAGGCCTGACCTTTGTTTATTAGAGGAAAAGCAGGAGGGGAGCATTGCTATTTTTTCCTCTTCAGGGCTGGCCTAATTCCAGGCTCAGCTGGAGCGAGTCCATGGGCCTGAGGAGCTGCTTGTCATGTTAAAGAGCTGCCAGAGGGTGGGGAGGAAGGAGTTCCTCTCCAGTCTCTTCTCTCTGCAGCTCTCCAGGCTATAGAAAAGCAGATAATAAGGGATTGTGCCCTTTGGACAGCACCATTGCTGTTTTCCTTCTCTGTTGCTGGTGCAGTCCCCACCAAGGCACGAATATTCACAAACCCCGTTTGCTTCCCGGTGTCGCAATGGCTGCTCCTCTTGTTTCTCCCTGCACAGGGACTTCCCAGCTGCTGTCTCAGAGTGAGATGTGGTTGTGTTTTCCCCTTGGCCATCAGCAACCCTGCAAGTGGATTCCAGAGCCTTCTCCTATTTTTCCAAGCCTTGTTTATCCGGCCAGCACGTGTCATTGTGCACATGGTGTCCCAGCACCTGAGTGTGCCTCCCACTTCCACTCCTGACACAACAGGCACAAATGGCTTCTGAAAATCTTTGTTGGGGTCTTAGAGCTGCCTGAACATCAGGATAGATAGTTCTGATATCAGGATAAATAATCCTGATGGATAAATAAGTGTTCTGGGGGGTAGCTGGTAAATCTTGCTTGGTATCTTCACATCCAGTTATTCCCCAGAGCAGATATAGGATGCAAAATCTGCCCTTGCCATATTTTCAGGTGCTTGGATAGGGTGCATGAAACTATATTGAGATTCTACAGTGAGAATCTGGGGTTTTCAAGGATGTGGAAGACACCTGTTTTCATGGGACACAGGGTTATTATCCTGGGGCTCAGCAGATGGAGGCAGCATGAGGTTGTAGCTGTGGATAGCCAGGATCAGAAACCAGTAGCCCTGTGCCCTCTGGCTTTTCCCCACATCCCTGCTTGTGTTTGATCAGCTGCTTAGGCCATGATCATGGAAATTTAAAGGGCATTTTTATGAATTAAAATCAAATTGTTATTATTATTCTCTGTCTAAAGGAAGCAAGGAAGGAGTTGAAGGTGACTTTGCTGGTTTTGCTGATGTGATGTTGGCTGATAAACGTGTGGATTTCTTCCCTACGTTTGTCCCTTGTAATCTCTTCAATCAAGGGCTGCAAAATATCCCTGAGCATGTTGGGATCAAAGCCTTTCCTTGATTCTCTCCCTGCAGGTGACCTGTGCATCTCTGAAAACGAGCGGAGGGTGGTTTCCAAGGAAGCCTGGGAGAAACTCAAGCAATATTTTCCAAAAGCCCCCGAATTCCCAAATAACAAAGAGTGCTGTTCTCAGTGCAAGGTATTTGCCAAATACTCCCCTTTTGTTGACTGTAAATACTGGTTGTATTTCTATTTTCATTTTTAACATAACCCTATGCCGTGGAGGAGAATAAAGTCACCTTTACTAGCAGCTGGGAACGGGAGCTGGGATGTAATTAACTTTCCTGCAGATTTTGGAGCGTGAAGGGGAGGAAAATGAAGCTCTGCATAAGATGATGGCCAGCGAGCAGAAGACGTCTCTCCAGAACCTGTTCCATGATAAATGCAGACCTTGCCTGGGCAGCTGGCCTCAGGTAGGGAAGGAGCGGGATCAGGGAATGCAGCCAGCTTTGGGAGAGGTTTTTATTGGCTTTAATCCTTCTCCTGCCCAGAGCAGCTGTGGCTGCCCCATCCCTAGAAGTGTCCAAGCCCAGGTTGGACAGGGCTTGGAGCACCTGGGATAGAAGTTGTCCTGCCCATGGCAGAGGAGTAGAAGGAGATCCCAAGCCAAACCATTCCATAAGCATTCACTCAGTCTGTGCCAGCAGAGCTCTCACGTGTGTTGTGCTGAGATGTGATTTCCCTAGATTAGCTGTGCTGGCACAAAGCCCTGAAGAGCCACGGGAATGGCTGGTGTGCAAAGGGAGCTGTGGCTGGCCTGCAGTCAGGGAGATTACAGTGACAGTGTTTCTGTCCTGCTTGTATCAGTCCCTGGAAGGAGGGAAACAGCACAGCCGCCTCCCACAGCTCTCCATCAGCCTTCCTGTGCAGGAGGATGCTGGAACACACCTGAACTTTGCCCCACCACCTTTTGCTGCTGCCTTGGCAAAATTCAGGTGTGTTCCAGTATCATCCCAAAAGCTCAGGGAGCTTCCCAAAATGCTGAAGCCCTCCAAAGAGCAGCAGTGGCTGTGCAAACCCTCTCATATCAGCTTCTCCAGGAATTCTTGGGAATTTGAGGTGCCCAGAACGAGCTGTTGGCTCCAGTCCTTGGCTCCTGGGAGTCTCATGGTGCTGATTAATGGTTGACTCTACAATCCTGCTGAGGTGCATTGGCAGGTGTCTGCCTCCATCCCTCGCTGCTCCAGCTGGAAATAAAAACTGAGGCAACACAGATCCATGGCTTGGAACCAAGGAGACCCAAAATGGTTTAAAAGGAATTTTCCTTTCATGCTGAGCTGGAGGACTCCAGGTCCTGCCAGTGGTGGTTAAGGTTATATCTGGTTGGATTTGCTTTTGGAGCTGGAGAAGGGAAAGTTGGAGCTCATCACTGTGGGTCAGACATAGGAGAGTCTCCACCAGCAGGGTTACATTCTCCTTTCCCTTCTAATTTCCCAAGGGAGTCTCATAGAAGAGAGGTGAGGATCTTCCCCTCAAACCTTTGGAGTTTTCCTGATCCAAAGAAGTTGAGGTTTGGGGAGGAAAACAAGCAGAGTGAAAAACAAACAGAAATCAAGAGATGAAGGGAAATTAAAAAGTGTATATATATATTCCTCAGGTGTGCTGAGTTTTCCTATGGAAAGATGGAGCAAGCTGTTACATCTATCTGTGGGAAAGGAGTGAGGATATAGGACAGCATGGAAGTAATTTTGTCACCAAGCTCTTGGGGGCTGGGTGATTTCTTGTCCAGGAGCAAACAATTTAAAGGAAGATTGGGACAAAAAACCACAGATTATCCCAAAAACGCTGTCTCATTTGGTGCACAGTTGTGATTTTGTATTCCTACTGCTGCCAAAAGGAAAAACTTGTGGATTTTGCTGTTGGAAGCAAATGAGAGATGTTGGGATGGTCTCACCCCACGCCTGTGGGACTGCAGGGATTCACTGGCTTCGGACACAGAGTACCCAGCAAGAGAAACAGCTCTTGGGAGTCCTGGTTGCTCCAGGGAAATGCCCTTTCCCGCTGAGAATTAAAAGTAATTGGATCAAAAGCTCACGTAACTTCGTAATAAACACAAGATTAGCAATGGCAGTGCTTAGTACCTGATCCTAAATTATTTTCCTTGGGTTTCGCAGCCCGCTTGGATGGAGTTGTCATGGTAAAGCAGCACTGAGGTCTCGAAGGGAGCAAGTGCTGCCAAAAAACCAAACAGTCATTGTTCATTAAAAAGATCCTTTTTCTCCCCTTTTCCCCAGGAGACGGATGAGCTGTATATTGTTTCACAGTTCTTCGTAGAAGAATGGAGGAAATTTGTCAGGTAACTTGGCTGGAGGGTTTTGGTGCATTTTATCTCTTATTTTGGGAGCTGTAGATAATATTTTGCTTCTGACTCTCAGCACAGTGAGCTCATGGAAACAATGAAGTTGATTTTTGCAGGACTTGTATCAATTGTAATACAGTGTAAGACACTGAATTTCCTTGTTTGCTGTGTGTTAACCAGATGGTCGGATTAGCTGGTAACCTGATGAGTTTTTTTTATCTGTCTGGAGCTGTATCCCAAAGGTCACCACTCAGGCTGGAGATGAAAATCTCTGCTGGACAGAGTCATTCTGCACCACAGAGGAACACAGATCTGATTTCCTCATCACTAGTAGTTACTATTCCTTGTTGGAATGCCTTGTGTAAATACTCACCTGTGATTTCTTCTGGGCTTCCTGAAGAATTGTGGGGGGTTTGGAGGGATAACCTGGTCCAACTTTCCAAACCTCTTCCCTTTTGCAGGAGGCCGACGCGCTGCAGCCCCGTCTCCTCCATAGCAAACAGTGTCCTGCTCTGTCCCCACGGGGGGCTCATGTTCACCTTTGCTTCCATGACCAAAGAAGACTCCAAACAGTGAGTTTCTTCCCTTCACACACTTTCCTTTTGCCAGGAGCCTCAGAAGAACATTCCCAAAGGAATGGTTTTGCTGCTGAGCCACAGCAAGATGAGGAGTAATCCTTTCCCTCAAAATTAACACCGAGGCTTTCTCAGAGCCACCTCAGCCTTCCTGCAAGGCAAAACTTAAACTATCCAAGGATGCTGGATCAGGAAAAAGAGCTTCCTTCAGCTTGGTTTGTTCCTGACAATAACCATCCTGGATCTGGCCAGTACGCAGAAACATCCTGCTTCCTTACAATTTGCTTTCCGTGAGCCTTCCCCCGCAGAGTGCTGGCTGCAGGGCTGGACTTCATGCTCCATAGCCTTGCTTCTGCAGTGATGCAGCACTAAAAGTAGGAAATCTTCCCCTCCTTTCCTCCTCCATCCCTCCCTCTGGCACAACGGGAGCACAACAGTGTAACTAATCATAGGCTGCTGTTATCTGGGTGTACAGGCCCTCCCATGTAGCTGGGTTTTGGATGGATTCTGCAGTTTTTCTTTCATTGACAGACCGACAAGCCAAAGAGCTGGGATGTTTTGGGAGTTTACAGCTTGGCTTTTCCAGTGTCATAAAGCACCTGCCTGTTCCTTTGCACAGTATAGCTCTGATATGGCCCAGCGAGTGGGAGAGGATCCAAAAACTCTTTGTCGTGGATCACATCATCAAAATCACCCGGACACAGGCAGCTGGGGCTGGCCCCGAGAGTGCCCACTACACCTCCGAGCCCCGTGAGTGACCTCTGCTCCTGGGAACAGCTCCCTGGGGGTAAAAACTTCAGTCTGAGGGGGTCAGTGAGAAACACGGAGCCCAGCTGATTCCCTCCCTGCAGTGCTGTGTACAGCTCTGGAGCCTTAAGCACAGGAAGGATGTAGAGCCTCTGGAGCAAGTCCAGAGGAGCCCACGGGAAGTGCTCCAAAGGCTGGAGTCCCTCTGTTCTGGAGCCAGGCTGGGAGAGCTGGGGGTGTTAAGCCTGGAGAAGATAAGCTCCAGGGAGAATTTGGAGCCCCTTCCAGTGCCTAAAGAGGCTTCAGGAGAGCTGGAGAAGGACTTGGGACAAGGGTCTGAGGGACAGAACACAGGGAACGGCTTCCACTGCCAGAGGGCAGGGTCAGATGGGATATTGCAGAGAAATTCTTGGCTGTGAGGATGGTAAGGCCCTGGCACAGGATGCCCAGAGAAGCTGTGGCTGCCCCATCCCTGGAAGTGTCCAAGGCCTGGAGCAACCTGGGATAGTGGAAGGTGTTCCTGCCCATGGCAGGGAATGGGATGAGATCCTAAAGGTCTCTTCCAACCCAAACCACTGTGAGATTTGATGTGGTTCACTTTTGGTTAGCAGTGAGAGGCCCTGCACTGGGGCCTCTGAGGAGCTGGAGCAATTAAATGTTTTTTCCCTTGGTGTTTGCCCAGAACTGTGTCCTGAGTGCCGGGAGGGGCTCCTGTGCCAGCAGCAGCGCGACCTGCGCGAGTACACCCAGGCCACCATCTACATCCACAAAGTGGTGGATAATAAAAAGGTAGGGACTCTCCCCCATCCCTGTTCAGCCTGGCTCCAGGCACCCCAGGAATGCCCTGAGAGGGCTGTCACAGCTCCCATGTCCCCAGGACTGGTGGAGATCCTGCTGGTCCTGGTGGTGGTGAGGGCAGAAATCCCCCACTCTGCAGCTCTGGACAACTTTGGCAAAAACAGCAAATTGGGACATTCTGGCTCTGAAAATTCTATCTCCTCGAGGCTTCCTTTTGCCAAACCAAATCCTTTGTGTTTTCAGGGATGCTCCCAGCTGTTTTCTCTGTCTTAGCTGTGTTCCCTGGCTCTACCTGCTCTCCTCCCCCTCCAATATTTGTCATTTCCGTTCTTCTTGCTCAAGTGACATTTTTATTCCTGGATAGAAATGAGCTCTTCCTCTCAGTGCTGATGAGAACAACGAACTTGGAGATGGTTCTCAGGATCCCCTGAAGCTGTGTATTTTGTTTACTGATCTTGAGTGTCAGGATCAGCTCTTGAACTGGTTTTCCAAGTACTCAAAGCTGGTTCTGGTAAACCTCCCTCCTTAGGGCTCTTAAGAAGGGACCCAAGGTGGGCAAACTCGGTTGTAGACAATCTCTGCATCTTTGGAGTGTGGGGTGGGTTTTTTTGTCCTTTGCTTGATTTCCACCTCGCTGCCAATCCCTGGGAGGCACTGGAGCCCGGGGAATCGCAGGGAGCTGGAGGCTGGATGGGTTCCTGCCTTAGTTGTGAGATGTGGATCACGCACCACTGTCTGGAGCCATCAGCCACAGGCTTTCAGCCTGAATCCCTCTTGGCTCTGGTGCACAAGAGGGTTGGGTGTTGTGTTTTTCTGGCACTGGACAGGACTCTGCTCACACG
Source organism: Phainopepla nitens (assembly GCA_013400175.1). Taxonomy (NCBI): domain Eukaryota; kingdom Metazoa; phylum Chordata; class Aves; order Passeriformes; family Bombycillidae; genus Phainopepla; species Phainopepla nitens. The sequence continues at coordinate 79,840 of VXBQ01009106.1, read as the reverse complement.
TGGGGCTGGCAAAAAAAACAGAGAGCTTTTCTTTGTGGAGCAGCTGGAGCTGGAGAGAGGGGGCGAGAACGTGCCCACAAGATCCCCCAGTAACAGGGCAGCCTTGGCAGGATGGGAAGCAGCAGGAATGCTGGCCAGAATCACTGTTGGCAGCACTGGGAGCCACTGTGCCCTTCCTGCTGGGGTTTGCAAAATCGGGGAGTGTTTCCCAGCCCCTCCATCCCTTTTGTTCCCTCTACACCACCTGGTTCTTCCTTGGGGTGATTGGTGCTGCAGAGGGAAGCCTCATCCAGATAAAATCATTGTAGGTTGCCACTGCTGGAATTCAGAGGCCTCTGGGGAATATTTGGGAGCTGGAATTGCATCATTAATTGTAAATATATTGATGGAGAAGAGAGCTCTTGGCATCCAGGTCTCCTGGGCTCCTGCAAAGCCCAGTTCCAGCCAAAGCGTAGCTGGGAATTCACGTCCAGGCAGATCTATGCCTGGAGTGACTTCCACTGGCCTGAACAGCCTTTTCATTTTTCTATTTGTGTAAATTATTTAGATTTCATTTACTTACAACCTTCAGCCCCATAAGTAATGGTGCTGTGTGTCCCTGCCAGGCTGCTGTGGGGGCAGATAAATGTCTTAATTCACGGAAAATACTTTCTCCATGTTTAGGCTTTTGTAATACACTTAGATCAACCAGCTGATGGGAAAGGAATCAGTCTGGGGAGACTTTCCCTTGCCTGTAGAGGAGGGCAGGAAGCACCTGCAGTTCCACAGAGGGGGTTTCCACAGCTGAATCCCACTGGGGATTCACAGCTGGGGAGGGTGGAGGAGGCTTTGTAGAGCTCATGGAGCAGCTCCCGGGGTTATTCCTGGGCTCTCTGGATGGAGGTGGCACCTGGAGGTCTCTGGGAGCTGTTTGCCACGAGGGGACAGGCCATGTGGATGCTGTTGGTTACAGAGAATGATTTTTATGACTCCAGGTAATGAAGGACACGGCTCCAGAGCTGAATGTGAGCAGCTCGGAAGCTGAAGAGGAAAGGGAGGAAAACAAGCCAGAGGGGGAGCAAGATCCCGATTTTAACCAGGTAGAGATGAAAAATCCATCAGGTGCCTTGATTTTTGTATCATCCTCTTTTGTCAGCCTGATGGGATCATCACCCTCCTCCTCCTCTGCATCCCACTGGCAGCAGAAAAGTGTCTTGAAATGTCATTTGAATAGTCAAACCACACCAGTGTTGGGTTTGGAGAGATTAAACATGGATTGGGATTTTTGTGCATGTGGAAATCTGCCCCACACTGGCATTAGGACTAGGAAATGGGGTTTGAAGGCAAATCCTTTGGTCGTCTCCACACTTGTATGCTTCAGTTTGCTTTCCAAGGGTCTTTTCATCGCTTCCTGCCTTCCAGAGCATGACCAGTTTGCCCAAAACACTCTCTGGGATCTGGGAGGGTTGTGTTTATAACTAAACAACTCAATCTCCTAGTTTTTTGCCTTGTCTCCAGGCCAACGGCGGCACGAAACGCCAGAAGCTCTCCCACCAGAGCTACATCACTTACCAAAAACAGGGCATCAGGAGAAGCACACGGCACCGGAAGGTCCGGGGCGAAAAAGCGCTGCTTGTGTCAGCCAGCCAGACCCTGAAAGAGCTGAAAATCCAGGTGAGATGGGCTCTCCTGCCAGGAACGAGGAAGAAAACACAAAATGAGGAGCGTGGGGGCGCAGGGGAAGGGTCTAACTCCCCCAGGAGGTGGGGCTGGGTGCTGGCACAGGAGGTGCCACAGTTGCCAGGATGAGGTGTCCCTGTGCCCCCAGATCATGCACGCCTTCTCCGTGGCCCCCTTCGACCAGAACCTGTCCCTGGATGGGAAGATCCTGAGCGACGACACGGCCACGCTGGGCAGCCTCGGAGTCATCCCCGAGTCGGTCATCCTGCTCAAGGTACCGGGGGCCGGGCTTCGGGAGAGCCAGCAAACGTGCCTGGGCTTGGGTCTGGAAACGGGGACAAGTGGAATGAGGAAGAGAATCTTTACTTTTGTGTTTTAGGGAAGGAAAGGCCTTAAATTTTTTTTGTCTGAGGGGAGGAAATCCTCAATGGTTTTTGTTTTAGAGAAGAAAAATCCTTATTTTGTTTCAGAGGAGGAATATCCTTGGGTGTTTGAGGGTTTTTTTGTTTCGGTTTTTTGTTCTGGAGGAGGAAAATCCTTAGTTTTTTTGTTTTGGAAGAGGAATATCCTTTTGTTTTGTTTTGGAGGAAGAAAAGCCTTAATTTTTTTTGTGTTAGGGGAGGAATATCCCTGATTTTATTTGTTTTAGAGGAGGTAAATCCTTTTCGTCTTTGCTTTGGAGGAGAAAAACGCCCCTTTTTTTTCTTTCCAAGAGTTCTTTGTAACTGTTTTAGCTGCTGAGCTCTGTGGGTACTAACCCAAAACACGACTGAATTAGGGAGTGAGTCCTCCCATCAAGTTTCCAGTGTTTGGGCAAGAGACCCATTCCCTGCTCCTCTCCTGAGCAGAGCCATGATCCCCTGGATCCCCGCGCTGTTTAACTCCTGCTCCAATGTCCTTTCCAGGCCGATGAGCCCATTGCGGATTACGCAGCCATGGACGACGTTATGCAAGGTGAGAGAGGTGGGGAAGGGCTGGGCTTGGCTTGGTGGCCAAGGATCTGGGTTGGGAAGGTGCAAAATGGGGACTGTGACACTTTCTTGTCACTGGCTGTGGAATCCTCAGAGCGACTTCTAATGCCTTCCTTCCCTTTCCATCCCAGTTTGTATGCCTGAAGAGGGATTTAAAGGTGAGTTTAGGTGTTTTGCCCCCTCTATATCCCCTCACATGAATCCCACCCCCATCCCATTTCCCTTCTCATCTCCTGGTGGTGTCTTTCCTTCCCAGGGACTGGTTTACTCGGCCATTGATGGTTTTCCAAGAGGAGCGACCAGAAGGGAAAAGGATTTGTCACATGGTAGGGCATTAAAAGAATAAAAACAGGTGGATACAGTACTTTTTGACTCTTCCAGAAGGCAAAAATCCATCATGAGATGTTTGCTCCCCAAAAAAACAAAACAAATGCCTTATGTCAAAGCAGATTGCACTGAAGGACATCCTGCTTCAGGACAACGTTCCCGGGTTTATTTAATAAAGAGCAGGAAGGCTGAGCAGCAGTTGGTGTGTTTGGGACCAGGGGTGGCCCTGTGTGTCCCCCAGCCCAGCTGCAGAGGGGTCGTGGTCCAGTAGATCCAGACCATCCTGATCATTCTCCAGTAATTCTTTAGGATAATCTTGTCTTTGATCCACTCTTATGCTTTCAGTCCAGCATGGAAGTACAGGAATTGTGACTTCAGGAGGAATGTCTAGCACTTTCAGACAACAAAACTTCATTTACTTAACCCAAAATGGAAGCTGGGATCTGCCTCCCAAACCCTCCCAGAGGCTGGGAGCCACCCCGCTCTGCATCCTTCTGCCGTCACTTCCAGACCTTGGACAATCCAGTAACCACCTGGGCTCTGGGAACTGTGGGATTTTTTAGCAATTCGGATATTTTAATGACTCTGGAGAACATTCTCCTCCAGTCTGGCGCTGCTGGGAGTGTTCTTGGCTCAGGGCAGTCGGAGCTGGTGAGGGGGTGCGGGTGGGTGCCATGTTTCCCATGGGAAGAAGTTTTCTTACTCCTCTCTCCTCGTTTTTCAGCCATGCACTATTATTTTTTTTTTTAACTTGTCCCAGGAAAGTTTTCTCTCCATTAATATTTAGCAGGAAATAGTATCCCACTTCCAGACTGATCCACATTGGCCACTGTCGAGGGATCTCTTCATTAGAGATCTCCTTTTCCAACCTTTTCCTTTGTTTCCACAGAAAAATACAATGCAGAGATGACATCAGTTCTATTTTTTCAAGGTTTGCAGGAATTTGGGGTGCAAGAAGAGGGTAGGGGCCACAAATTCCATCCCCACCAGTTTTGATTTCCAATGTTTTATTTCCAATATTTTATGCAAAGAATTCCAGCTGCTCTTTGCCCAGTGCCTTCCTCCCTTCTCCCTGCTGGGTTTGGGGGTGAAGCAGCTGCATTTGAGAGGCTCTAAATTTCCTAAAAAGTGGTTTTTTGGGGCAGTTTGAACCCGTGGATTCTTTCCCAAGGTAGAGACGTGGCGAATTCCATGCCAAAGCCACAGGAGGCTTTTCTTCCCAACCTGAAGGACTCGCTTGTGTACATATTCCTTGGAAATTCCATCTTTTCAAGTTGCTGTTAATTTTTTTTAATGTTATATATAAAAAAGTCTCTTCCTTGAGCTTACACTGTTGTGGGCAGGAATCCCGTGGGGTGTTCCAGGGCTGTGGCGGTTCCGGCAGCGCCGGATCCTACGGAGGACGCAGGTGCAAGGTGTGAGCCAAGGCCCCATTCCTGTTTTGTCTGTCATTTGCAAATATTATTGGATTAAAGTTGTCATTGGAGCTGTGGCAGCCTTGTTACAGTGCGGACACGTGGGCCAAGGGCGTTGGAGCAAGGTGGATGTGATTATCCCATAAATCCTACTTACAACTGTCCCAAAAAGGAATGTGGGCACTGCGGGGTGGGGTGGGAGCAGGAGGGACCCTGCTGGAGCAGGAATCCCCCCCTCCTTTGCACAGAGAGGGAATAGTTTTTGTGGAGCTTGGGCGCTCCATTTGGTGGCTCTGGCCCTGTCCCATCTACCCCTGTCCCCACCTGGTGTGTCCCTGGGGGAGGGTCCCTGCCTCTCCTGGGTGCCAGTGCCAGCCCCTCCTTGGGGTCCTCTGAGCCAGGGTGTCCTCCTGAGCCCCTGGGGGAGGCAAATGGGTGCTGGAGGTGAGGGGAGGAGAGAGGCCTTAGAGGATGGGATGGGAGGCCTGAGTACTGGGCATTCGGAGATGGGAGGGGGTNTAGGGGGGGGGTCCCAAGGAGCTACTCTGAGGGTGAGAGAGGAGGGGTTAAGTTTGGAAAGTACTCTGGCTACCACGAATGGGGAATTGTGGATGAGGAGGTTCCTGGGGTACCAGGGATGGAGAGGTAGGGGAGGAGGGGCTTGGGCACCAGGGATGGAGATGAGGGTCCCTGAGTACCAGGGATGGGGGTTATGGATGAACAGGGTCTGCCAGGAGCCAGGGGTGGGAAGAGAGGTATGAGGGAGCCAGCTGAGTCCCAGGGAGAGACGTGGGGAGAAGCCCGTGAGGGAGATGTGGGTGATGGGCAGAGCAGTACCCGGGTTCCCGCCGCGAGCGGGGAGAGGGAGAGAGGGGCCAGGGGTACCGGGAGACCTTTAGGGGGATGTCTCCTGCTCTGCGGGGACCTGGGCGCTGGGGAGGGAGGGGACAGCCAGGCGGTCCTGGGGGGTGCCATCAGGGATGGAGAGGGGCATCCCTGGTTCCAGATCTCAGTTGGCGGTGCCATTTTCCCAGTGCTCGTGGCCGCTGGTCTGTTCCTGGTGCCCGTGGCCATTCCCTGGTGCGGTGCCCGGTTCCCGGTACCGGTGCCCGGTCCCACCGCCCCCGGAGGGGCTGCCCCGCCCCGCCGCACGTGACGCTGCGCGGTGGCAGCGAGCGCCGGGGCCCCGCTCGGCTCCGCTCGGTACCGGCCCCGCTCCGGGACCGCCCGGCCCCCTCGCCCCCGGTAAGTGCCGCTCTGCGGGGACCGGGCACCGCGGCCTCCCCGGAGACCCTCCTCTAG